>CM029013.1:177723972-178182940 GCA_016801055.1 Panax notoginseng
GGATAGATTGGTACATACGTTACTTGCTTATTGGATGAGGATGATTGATCTCATGATCATTTGGGTGGAGACACTAAAGTAAGTATGTAGGTGCTTATTAGAGAATAAGTTCACTGAACGTGGCTCGCTAAGGAATACCTAATAGAGTTTTACTTGTCAATAGAAATTCTTGTAGTGATAATAGTACAAGTGATCCTTGGACTTGAGATCATCATAGTATCTTCTGTATGATGAGTTATACTTTGACTTATTCCTTAAGACCCTTAGTATATATCAAAGGGTATGTTTGGGTATAATAAGTTGTACATGGAGATAATGTATGATCAATAAAGAATCTACAACTTCTAGTAAAAGAAGAGAAATGTCCTATGTGATTCGATAAATGACAATCCAGTAGTCCTTGGCCAAGGTAGAATGAAATTAGAAAGGAGTTTCTAATTTGCATTATTTAGAGTTGTGCATTTAAGGATCGAAATACATATAATTAAATAAAATAAGACTTGACAGTAATTCTATGTCTTATATTTAATTGGGACATTGTATGGTAGAATGATTGAATTGTACGGTAACTATTTACTCAAAGGTTCTTTTATGATTAATGTTGAAATTTATATTATCTGAAAGTCGTTGATCGCTAGGGAGGCTTATCCCTATTGTAGAATAAATATTATTTATTTAAATAAATTAATAGTTTAATTTATTTATTTAAATAAGATTAGAATTGTTCTAATTGATTTATTCACAACCGGTTTAATATGGAGAACCTAAAGAGTCACACCATATAAGGAAGAATAATTATTTAAGAAGTTAATGGCATAATCGTAATAATAAGTTAAGTATATTTAATTTAATCTATGATGATAGAATAAATTAAATAATTTAATATTTATTATTTAATATTTTAGAAATATTAAATATAAATTAATAAGAGGAGTCTTATTATTATTATTACTATTATTATTATTTAATTCCTAAAAGAGTTTGAGAATTAATTAATAAACGTACTCTCATATATTCCTAATAAGATTAGGATGTTAAATTAATTAAATGAGTTTAATTAATTAAAATAAAACTCAATTCCTTAATTATTAAAGAGGGTTGTCCACATCTATAAATAAGAGTAGTCTTATTATAGGTGATAGAGTTATTGTTGACTTTTTCACAACAGACGTGATTCCAATTATTGGAGAGTACGCTCTTTTTCTATGAGAGATAGAAAAACTAGGGTTTTGTCAAATACACATCTTCTTGAATCTTTCTTCTTCCTTGGTGGATCACCTCTAGAGGCCAAACACTTAGGTGCCTAACGTTGATCAAAGAAAGGAACCAAACCCGGTGGATTCAAGTTGAACGCGAAAAGAATTGGAGGTGAACTTGTACCTGAAGAATCTCGAATCTTTAAGTGTATAATTCTTGTTCTTCATATTTTCGTTTAAATAATAATTATGCATAAAGGATGATCCAGGTATATGGTTTGTAAAATTTTAAAACTCCAATTTTTCCACGTTTTCGCTTATTTTCTTCAATTTGATTGCGTTCATGAATATTACAAACCTAACATGTTTAGTTTAAATCCTCTCAACTCGGCACAACAGTTCATATGAATGAAATCTATGGGAATAATTTCTTTGTTTGCTACATTTATGCTCATAGGGTTCTCTAACTTTTCTTTAGGCAAGTCTAACCGTTTAGGAAATTCTTCAGAAATAAATGAGCAAGTAGCACCCGAATCAAATAATACATAGGCATTAATATCATTAATCTGGATGATACCTAACACCACGTCCTTAGATTCAATCGCATCCAGTACGGTCATGTTGAAGGTGCGTGCTGTCGGTCTGTTGGCATGACTATCTTGCCCTCCGATGCTCAACCTGCTGTTGTTGCGGTGGCCACTCCATGCATCACCCTTCCTCTTCGGGCAATCCTTGATTTGGTGGTCGGGTGCTCCACAGAAGAAACCCCCTACCTTCTGCTTATTCGGACATTGAGGAGCCATGTGCCTTAGTTTTCCACAGTGATAACAAACGCCCTTCCCTTTCAAGCACTCCCCCGAGTGATCCCTTCTGCAGTTGCTGCACTTCCCACTTTTCTTGGCCTATCCCTCACACTTGTTGCCTCCAGAGGATTGGCTTTCAGACCATTTACGCTTGTTGGGGTTATTGCCTCCGCTGCTTCTGATGAGTGGGATTTATAGCTGCGATTTAGTCCCTTTTGTTGCTTAGGTTATTGCCTATTTTCAATCTTTCATGTAGATTTTCTGTATTTATATTAGTGCATGTAAGTTCAAATTCTCTACAGGCTTGCTTTGCAGATTGTCCAGCTTCTTGGCCATTTTTCCTATACTAGCGCCGCAGCGCCAGGAGATCGTGCCCCAGCGCCAATGCCAGGCAACCCATTGTCCTTTGGCGCTTTGCTTGAACTGCATGTGGCACCCCGACGCCATACCCGACGCCAGTCTCAAGACGGCATGAGCTACCAATGCAAAATACCCTGGAGGTAGAATTATTGGATGCATGGGGCATCGACTTCATGGGTCCATTCCCATCCTCTTTCAACAATCTCTACGTCCTTGTGGCAGTGGATTATGTCTCTAAGTGGGTGGAAGCAATTGCCTTGTCGACAAATGATGCTAAGGTGGTGCTTCAGTTCCTTAAGAAGAATATTTTCACCCGTTTTGGCACACTTCGAGCTATCATTAGCGATGAAGGGTCGCACTTTTGTAACAAATACTTTGAAGCCCTTCTAGCCAAGTATGGGGTGACTCATAAGATCGCCACTGCCTACCACCCACAGACCAGCGGTCAAGCTGAAATATCAAATCGAGAAGTGAAACGAATTTTGGAAAAGATTGTAAACCCAAATCGTAAGGACTGGTCTAAGAAGCTCGATGATGCATTATGGGCCTACCACACAGCTTATAAAACACCTATCGGAATGTCTCCGTATAGGCTTGTCTATGGTAAGGCATGTCATCTTCCAGTTGAATTGGAGCACAACGCTTATTGGGCTATTCAGAAGCTCAACTTTGATCTTGAGGCAGCTGGTGAGAAGAGACTCTTGCAACTAAATGAATTAGACGAGTTTCGTCTGCAAGCCTATGAAAACGCTAAGTTGTACAAGGAGAAGACCAAGAGGTGGCACGACAAGAAAATCATAGAGAGACACTTCGAACCGGGCCAGAAGGTTCTTCTTTTCAATTCCTGGCTAAAGTTATTTTCAAGAAAGTTTAAGTCCCGATGGTCGGGCCCCTTCACAATTGTCAGGGTTTATCCTTATGGGGTGATAGAGGTAGAGGACCCAAATTTTGACATGACCTTCAAAGTCAATGGGCAGAGATTAAAACACTACTTGGGCGGCGAGGTCGACCGGTAGAATACCTCCATTACATTGGGAGACCCGGTGTAAGACGGGAAAATAGTCAAGCCGATGACTCTAAATCAAGCGCTTGATGGGAGGCATCCCATCTTAGTATCAAACAAATTGTCTTTATCTTTATTACCTAAGTCTCATTTTGATTGTCTAGTTAGTGTTGTAGTTTTTAGTATAGCTATGATCTGTATAGTATGTTTGTAGCTTCAGGTTGTCCTTAGTTCAAATTTGTCAATATTGTGTTTTTTTTGTTTGTTGATATGTAAGGTTGGTTTCTATTTTTAGGATTTTGTTTTAAAGTTCTGAAGTCGCGCCCCAGCGCCTTGTATGGCGCCCCAGTGCCGCATCTGGCACCCCAGAGTCGCGCCCCAGCGCCCATGCTAGGCCAAGTTATTAAATTTTTGTACTTTGCTTGAACTACGTGTGGCGCCCCAGCGTTAGGGCCAGGGCCAGCGCCAGACTCGCGCCCCAGCGCCAGAATAGATTTGGCTCGGCGCCACAAGCGAGCTTTAGTTTTTAAAACTATAGATTTTTCTTATCATATCAGTTGCTCTTCCTCTTCCAGTTGCTCTCCAGCCGTTAGGCCAAATCAAAGGTCGCGTCCTTTCAGTTGCCAACTGTTCAATTCATAACCGTTCCTCAACCGTTCGGGCGCCCAACCTTCTGCTCATCTTTAAAATCCGAGTAAAGTCCAAGAAAAACGTACGTCTCTGAGAAATTACTTACATAGCATAATATCTTTTGTAACTCTATTATGGCTTCAAAGCGCCCTAGAACTAGCATTGGCCCCCCTCGTCCATCCTCCTCCCGAGGCCAAATCACTCCTTGGGACACTGTAAAATTCCCATCCGAGGAGGCTTATAAGCACTACACGTAAAATTTTCAGTCCCGTAGTCTGGTGCCTGAGCGTGGCCTTAGGCCTGATGACAAATTGGATGGCCAGATGAATGTTATGATAAGTGTGATGAAGTGGGTGCACTTCACCAAACCGCCGGAATCCGTTGTGGTGGCGATGGTCAAGGAGTTTTACGCTAATGCCATACCAGATGGCCCGTCGGCAGCACTTGTAAGGGGAAAGTTGATCCCATTCGATGTCAAAACCATCAATGCAGTGTTTGGTACTCCAAATTTTTACAAGCATGACTACAGGGAGAATGGGATTCGGAGCTACAATTCTAATGATATTATTAGCAAGCTCTGCAAGCCCGGGATAATATGGAAAATGAATGAGTACACGGACGAACGCATGTCATTTCCCTCACAGGCGCTTAGTCGGTATGGTAAGGCGTGGTACGCCTTTATCTGTGCTAATATTTAGCCTACGCGTCATGTGAGTGACGTCACTCGGGAGAGGGTGACACTTCTCTATGCCGTTGTGTTGGGATTGAAGATTGATGTCAGGGCTTTGATAAATGAATCCATCAAAAAGGCTGTCAAGAGCAAGGTCATGTCTGGCCTTCCCCACCCATCTCTTATTACCCGTCTATGCAAAAGGGCGGGTGTTCAATGGGAGACAAAAGATGTCACCCTCCCGCCAATGTCCGTCATTGATCATCAACTAATTAGTCGCTATGCTGTCTGGGATGGCGCACCATCGCATTCCCGAGGTGAAGGGTTTTTACCAGCACCGTAGCCGCCGCCATCAGATGATCCACAGCCATCCACTGAGGTAGGAACCTCTACTCAGACGCCAATTCCCCCTTTAACTGATGCCATTGATTCTGGATCCCTTGCGCAGATTATGAACAACCTCAACTTTTTGTACTGCAAGGTTGACACGATCGCCCAGTGGCTGAGCTAGTTCCACCATTATCATGCTGAGTTCACGACCACACTAGCCAATATTCATGCTGCTCAGCGTGGCGAGGATGCGGACTTTATGCCTTTCCCATTCCCTGCGCCTCCAACCTTCGCGCCGTATTCGTCACAATTTTCGCCGCCTGCTGATGAGGCACGCACGACCGAGCCAGTAAATGTGGATGATGATGAGGGCGACGATGAGGATGATTTTGGTTTGTTCAGTGCTGATGAAGACTTTGGTCTTGATGGTGATGACGGCGGGGATGCTGCTAATGTTTGAGGGTGCAGTAAAGGCCAGTGAGGACACGACCTAAAGTTCAAGTTTGGGGGAGACTTCCTTTTATTTATTTATATATGAATTGTGCTGGTTTTATCATATTTTTATATCAACTGCCGTGTATGGTTTTTAGGATGGTATTTGGGCTTGGTAGCCCTAGACTTTTGGTTTAATTTTATTCTATCTACAGTGTTTATTATTGTGGTAAAGCTTTTGGTTTTTGAATGCATGTTTTTGCTTAGTAGTATTTTAAAATACATTTGAATGCATGCTTGTGGTTATATCTTTTTGCTTGGGAATATTGTGACACCCCCAAATCCGGGTACTTCGATTCCACGGGATTTGGTGTTCACTGTACAAGCATCATCAATCTATCTACCCATAAATAATATCAAACTATACAATAGATAGAAATCATAAATAAATCTCTTCCCTTAAGGGTTACATCAACTAAATCATAAATAAATCCCAGGTTACTCTAACCTTAAAACATCTGTGCGGAATTCTAAACAAATAAGTCTTAAACAACATCATAAGTCTTAAACATAAATACATCATCAATTAAAATAACAAGTCTTCATCACTTGCTAACTTTGCCCTTGCCTTTACTAGTGGAGGGTTCATCGCTTCTTTCATTCTTAACTGCAATGTTATTATTAAGCAAGAGTGAGCACAAATGCCCACAAGTATAAAAAAAATGAAACAACAGTATAATAACATACGAATAATCAACGACATCTGAATAAAGCTCAACTTTTGAATCAAAAATAAATAACATGAATCAAAAGAATTCTGAGGGTCATAAGACCTTGAACTATGTCCTAGGTCAACAAGGGTTATACTTGAAACCTTTAACAGTCATAAGACTATGGACCTTTTTCTCGTACTTAGGGGGATCAGCCCTTAGTACCATACTGTGCACAATATCTTAACGCTAAAGCGTAATTAATCCCCTATACAGGGTTGTTCATCTCAGTTTGACATTCGAGTCCTCACCAAAGGAAGTTTGGTTTGGATAATTTCATCAAGGGTTCTGAAATTTAGAACGTTCATCAACTAAGGACTAGTTGAATCAATAAGGTCCACTAGTCTAATAAGGTTCAACAATAATTGATATTTGATTAGAATAATAATCTCAAAAGTATACAATAGGACAATTATTGTATAACTGAATCATGCTTTGGAAAGATAATTAATCTTTAATATCATGCTTGAACTTGAATAATAACAAGGATAATTTATTCAAGGTAAATAATAAACTTGAACAATAATGACAAGTGGGGTTAGGAAAACTTGCTCAACATAAAAGTAACGTTTAAGTTTAAATAAACTTGCTCAATAGAATGGAGTTAGGGATATGATACTTGCCTCGTGCGTAGATTACACTTTAACTAAGCACGTGCTTTGAATTAAATCCTACATACCATTCACATTCAATACCAGTTAATTACAACTTAACTAATCAACATAAACCCATTCTCTTTGTCTACTTTGATTATTGACTATACTTAATCACTTTATCACATTTACTGCCACATAATACTACTTCATGAATAATAATCTAATTATGAAATCAATAATTTAATCCACATGTAATTATGTTATTTACATGTTATACAACTATTTTATCATCACATTATTCTTCTAACATGTTTACATGTTCATTACAATAATCCACTAACACATTGTTAGACTTAAACATTTTTAAAATCTCATTTCTGAGTTTTCTGGGGAGTGGCGCTGCGGCGCCACATTTGAACTGGCCCTTGGCGCTGCGGCGCCATGGCGCTGCGGCGCCATGGGGCTGCGGCCAGGCCTCTGGCGATGCGGCGCAGTGGCGCTGCGGCTCGAAAAATGAACAGGCAGCCGGCGCTGCGGCGTGGCGTACCAGGTACAGAAATGGCAGTTCGCGAAAATCGCAGAACTTGCCAATTTCTCCCAATTTCTTAAAGTTCTACTCGAAATTAAACATACCCATATGCTATAATTTGTATATAATAATTACCCAACATTTATATACTGACAAAACCAATTTTAAACACTTATTAACAGATTTAAAGCCTAACAAAATTACTGACTTTGATGTTCGTGAAGTTTAGAAAACTTTATATGAAAATTCTCCATACGAATTCGTTATAACACCGAATCTGTTCATTTAAACTCCGATCTCTCCGTATCGACATGATCAATAATGTAAGGGTGTAAAATTTAGGGATAATATATGATCAATACATCAATTATCACGTATAAGGCCATATGGCCATATCACGTACTTTGTTTATTTTGAAAAATATACGTATGACATGCTTTCATGAATTTGATGTTATGGTTTACAACATATACATAATTAAACACAATTTGATATAACATAACACAATTTCTCACTTCATAGAGATTAACAGAATATATGAAAGCCATAATCATAAAACTTAAAAAGACGTGAAATAAGAATTTGGGTTTGGAGAAAATTACCCAGAGTATGAATGAGTAGAATTAAAACCTTCTCAATTAATCCTTTAATTCACACAACTTACACTCTCCTTCAAAAATTTCTAAATCTCTCTCTGTGATGCTATGCCAGACTTAACAAATGAAGAAAAGAAAAGACATCGATAAAAGAACTGGCGTATTATGGTCAGTTAACCCAGTCATGGGTTAACTGCCCATAACCTCCCTTAGTGCCATGTTTGGCTTAGCAAATTAATTCAAAACTATTTAATTTAATAAAGCTTTATAATATAGTTTAATTAATGTCACACTCTTATAAGATAAATCTAATATTTTATTTAATTTACTTTAAATAAAATATAATAATTTCTCATAAATTCACGTAGTCACAATATTAATTATCTCTTTAATAAATAATAATAATTTATTAAATCTCTAATTAATAATTAAATTAATTAAAGTAACATTATGCTTAATTAAATAATTCATTTAATTCAATAAGCTCACATAATCACATACTTTGAATATTAAAAATTCTCTACATTAATTTAATAAATGTAACACATATAATTAAATTAATCTACCACAATTGCATCAATTAATTATTAAATCTAATAAATAAATCCTTGAAAAATATTTATTTAATTCAATAAATATTTAAAATTAATTTACAAAATTCTCGTTCCTCACATCTTTCCCCCCTAAAAGGATTCTGTCCCCAGAATCACGACTCAATAAATTCGACCCGTTACATTCTCCCCCCTTTACAAAGATTCTGTCCCCAGAATCGCTTACAAATAATTAAGTAAATAAATGAGGGTAATTCTTCATCATATTCTCTTCGAGTTCCCACGTAGCTTCTTCAGCGTTGTGGTTCCTCCAAATTACCTTAACAGAAGGTATAACTTTATTTCTGAGAACTTGTTCTTTTCGGTCGACAATTTGGACAGGAATTTCTTCATAAGATAAGTCTTTCTCAAAATGCAGGGGTTCGTATTCAATTACATGCTTGTAATCAGGTTTGTAAGGTCGTAATACAGAAACATGGAAGACGTTGTGGATATTCTCGAGTGCTGGAGGTAAGGCTACCTCGTACGCAACTTCTCCAATTCTTCTCAGTACTTCAAAGGGTCCAATAAATCTTGGGCTCAATTTTCCTTTCTTTTCGAACCTGATCTTTCCCTTCCAGGGAGAGACTTTCAAGAAAACATAACTACCGGATTCAAACTCGATAGTTTTACGATGTGGATCAGCGTATTTCTTCTGTCGATCTTGAGCCGCTACCAGACGGGCTCGGATTACTTTGACTATTTCTGCCGTCTGCTGTACCAGTTCTGGCCCTAGCAATTGTCTTTCACCAACTTCATCCCAGTGAAGCGGAGTTCTGCACTTTCTGCCGTATAACGCTTCGTAAGGCGGCATACCAATACTAGCGTGGTAACTGTTGTTGTAGCCGAACTCTACTAACGGTAGGTGATCATCCCAATTTCCTTTGAAGTCCATTACACAGGCTCGTAACATATCTTCCAGTGTTTGAATCGTTCGTTCGCTCTGTCCGTCTGTTTGAGGGTGGTAAGCTGTACTCATTCGCAGTTGTGTACCCATGTATTCCTGAAGACGTTTCCAGAAATTTGATGTGAAGCACGGATCCCTATCGGAGACAATAGACACCGGCACTCCGTGCCTCGAAACAATCTCTTTCACATAAAATCTTGCCAACTGATCTAAGTTAAATCTGATTTTGATAGGAAGGAAGTGCGCGGATTTCGTCAGTCGGTCAACGATAACCCATACTGCGTCGTAGCCTTTCTGAGTCGTCGGAAGGCCAACCACAAAGTCCATCGTAATATGTTCCCATTTCCATTCTGGGATCTCCAACGGTTGTAGCAATCCACTCGGTCTCTGATGTTCTGCTTTAACTTTCTGACATGTCAGGCATTTGGCAACACATTCTGTAACATCACGCTTCAAATTTGGCCACCAGAAATGTTGTCTAATATCTTGGTACATCTTGGTACTACCAGGGTGAATTGAATATCGTGAACTATGAGCCTCACTCAAAATTTCTTCCTTAATTTCTTGTACTGGCGGAACCCAAATTCTGCTTTCAAATCTCAATAGTCCTTCCTTATCCATCTTAAATCTTGGTTCGGTTCCTTCAGATATCTTCAATGTTACCTTTTTGCATTCATCATCCTGAAGCTGAGCCTCCTTCACTCTATCTAGTAGAGTTGTACCAGATTGCATCTGAAATAGCTTCTCATCAATCTCCATAGGATACTTCACTTCTAACTCTATTTTCTCCATATCTGCAATTAGCTCCTGCTGAGTAGTCAACATCATCAATTTCTCACGACCCCTTCTACTTAAGGCGTTGGCAACCACATTAGCCTTACCCGGATGGTATAAAATTTCACAGTCATAATCCTTGATTAATTCCAATCATCTTCTTTGACGCATATTCAAATCTTTCTATGTAAAAATATATTTCAGACTCTTGTGGTTCGTATATATTTCACACTTCTCCCCGTATAGATAGTGCCTCCAAATTTTTAAAGCAAAAACAACTGCATCTAACTCCAAATCATGGGTTGGGTAACCCTTCTCGTAATCCTTCAACTGCCGTGATGCATACGCAATGACTTTGCCGTTTTGCATCAGCACACAGCCAAGTCCTTTATGCGACGCATCGCTAAAAACAATAAAATTTCCTGTATCATCTGGAAGAGATAACACAGGCGCTGTACTCAACCTCTTCTTTAATTCTTGAAAACTCTCCTCACACTTCTCCGTCCAAACAAATTTCACACCTTTTCGAGTTAAATTCGTTAACGGAGTTGCGATTTTAGAAAAATCTTGTATGAATCTTCTATAATATCCTGCTAATCCAAGAAAACTTCTTACTTCTGACGGTGTTCTCGGCTGATCCCAGTTAATCACAGCTTCTACTTTGGATGGATCTACCAAAATTCCATCTTTATCGATTACGTGACCAAGAAATTGTACTCTCTCGATCCAGAATTCGCATTTCGGAAATTTAGCATACAACTTCTCCCTTCTCAATACTTTCAACGTTAACCTCAAGTGTTCTTCGTGTTCTTCTTTGGTTTTGGAATATACCAAAATGTCGTCTATAAATACCACCACGAATTTGTCCAAAAACGGCTTGAATACACCATTCATTAGTCCCATAAATGCTGCAGGAGCATTCGTAAGACCAAACGACATTACTAAAAACTCATAATGACCATATCGCGTTCAGAACACTGTCTTCGGTACATCCTCTGGCCTCACCTTCAGTTGGTGATAACCACTCCTCAAGTCAATCTTGGAAAAGTATTTTGCTCCCTTCAATTGATCGAACAGATCATCGATCCTCGGTAATGGGTATCTGTTCTTAATCGTGACCTTATTTAATTCTCTGTAGTCAATGCTGAGCCTCATCGATCCGTCCTTCTTTTTCACGAACAACACCGGCGCTCCCCACGGCGATACGCTTGGTTGAATGTACTTTTTGTCCAACAATTCTTGTAGTTGTACCATTAATTCCTTCATCTCTACTGGCGCCATTCGGTATGGTGCCTTCGATATTGGAGCAGTTCCGAGCGCCAAATCAATCACAAAGTCTACTTCTCTATCTGGTGGAAGTCCTGGCAAATCGTCTGGAAATACATCGACGAAGTCCCTCACAATCGTTATCTCCTCTACCTTCGGGTTCTCTTTTCGACTGTCGACTATGTAAGCTAAATATCCTACACAGCCTTGTCTTAATAACTTCCTGGCCTGCAACGTCGTCAGACAACTCGCTTGTCTAGGCGACTTGCTACCATAAAACACAGCCTTTGACGGAGTCATAAGGTTAATACGCTTCTTTTGGCAGTCAATTACAGCCCCATAATTGGATAGCCAATCCATACCCAATATAACGTCGAATTCCCCCAATCGAATAGGGATAAGATCTACGTTCATGATATTACCCTTAATATCCACTCTACAATTCTTATACACATGCTTAACAGGAATTATCTCTCTATTCGCAATTTCTATAATCATGGGATATTCCAATTCATCCTTAAGCAAATCTAAACTATTAGCAAAGTCATCGGATATAAAGGAACAAGTAGCACCCGAATCAAACAAAACATAAGCATTAATTTCATTGATCGGAATGATACCTGACACCACCTCACGAGACTGGATTGCATCCTGCACCATCATATTAAAAGTTCTGGCGATTGGTCGGTTTGTTGCAGGTGGTCCGGTGATGGTTAAGGTATTTCCACTGCTATTTTCTCGGTTTCCTCCTTGTCCTGATCCTCCCGATCCCTTCTTGGGACAGTCTCTTGATAAATGATCTTTCGAATCACAGTTGAAACAAGCACCCTTCTTTGGGTTTGGACAATTTGGTGCTATGTGGCCTTCCTGACCACAATTGTAGCACACTCTCTTTCCCTTCAAACAAACTCCTAGATGTGCCTTGCCGCAAGTCGGACATGCTTCTATCTTCTTTTTCTGCCCTCCGTGTTGACTTCCAGCTGTCGAGTTATCCGTCCACTTCCTCTTCTAATAATTATTATTCCCAGTATTACTTCCACCAGTCTTGTTATTACCTTCATTCTCACTCTTTTTCTTTTTCTGTTCTTGGTTGTACTTAGTCACTGCATCACTTCCTCCTTCTGCGAGAATGGCCTTTTCCAAAACTCCCGCAAACGTGTTAAGTTGAAACATTAATACCTTGCTGTATACCCAAGGCTTCAGTCCTTGTTCGAATCGTCTGGCTTTCCTCTCGTCAGTGTGTACTTGATACGGGGCAAACCTTGCCAACTCATCGAATTTAGCCGCGTATTCAGGCACGCTCATGTTTCCCTGTTTCAGTTCCAGAAATTGCACCTCCATCTGATTCTGCGAAGTAGCTGGGAAATACATTTCGAAAAACATCTCTTTGAATCTCTCCCACGTAATTACACCTTCACCTCCTCGCATCTTGTTTGCCTGCCACCAGTAGCTAGCCTCAGACTTCAGCATAAATGTCACAAAAACGGTCTTCTGATCTTCTCGAACCCTAGCAACGTCGAAAACCTTCTCCATTTCCATCACCCACGTTTGAGCCTCGATCGGGTTTCTGGAACCTTTGAACTCTGGCGGTCCCACCGCCTTGAAGTCCTTAAACATTGTGCTAGGTGGAGCATGCGGTTGGTTATTCATTGCTCCAGCCAGTAGATTCACCAACTGCTAAACAGGATTAGCGTTGGCGTTAATGTTATTATTGGTTGACTCTTTCTGAGCCGGTTGACGTTGTTGTCTTCTCCTTGGCGGCATTTTTCTGTTAAATAAACGTTTATTAGAACTTTATTTATTTCTCTACATAGTTAAGGCATTACTTAACAATTTAACATACTCATTTAACACATCATTTCAAACAACTTGATATCTTTTCATTCAAATAAAAAGTTTTAACATTAAACTATAGCATACTGCTATTTACATCATCTATCATGGAATAAAGAATCCACAGGATTTAAAACATTCAAATATTAACATATTCCTTAGTTCATAAACACATCAGAATTTACATAAAACTATATAAGTCTTTCACATAAATAAACAGATTCTATTCCTGTCTTCCAAGGTGCTCAATAGCCTTGCCACGCTCCTCATTCATGATACGAGACATCGTCCTGCGATCTAACATATACGATGGAAGTCCTTCAAACTGGATGGGGTACCTTAACACTCGCTCTTGAACCTCATCCATCGCATGATTAAGTGTGGCGTACGTGTCTTCAAGCTTTGCCTTCTTTGCACGACTATCATTTTCTGCACGATCTGCTCGATGTGATTCCCTTACCCATCCTTCCTCTGCTATTTTCAGTCTTCCGGAGGTTTCCTTCAGTTCCTTCTTCAGCTTCTCTATCTCCTCGGTCTTATCTTCAGTTTGACCCTTCTCATGAACCAGATCCCACTCCACGTTTCCTAAACGTGTATGAAGGGTCACAATCTCTCTATCCTTCTCCTCTAAAGTAGACTGCTGAACAGCCGCTCGCTCAGTCAATTCCTGAACCTCATCTTGTAACTCCACGTTACGATCATATAGTGTGTCATACATCTCAGCATCAACAGTGTACCGTGGTAGCTCCTCTTCTTCTTCCTCCTCATCAAACTCCTCCTCAGGATCCTCCTCAGGATCAATCTCAGGTTCATGCTCCTGACCAACAACGGTGATCAATGGAGATGACTCCCTCCGAACTAACTGTTCCCTAACAACATGTATGTCTCGGGTCTCCTCCTCTGTAGGTACTATAGGTAATCGGGGTTCTTCCTCCCCAGCTTGACTAGCTTCTCCAACATTCGTCATCCTGACAACAAAATTTTAAGTTTTAGTTACTAAGTCATACTATCTAACGCATACTTAACACCTAAACACATAATGTATTTTATTATCTTCAATGAATTACAAAAATTCATTTCTTAGAACTCGATAAGAGTTTTCCTTTACTATCTTCTTTCTATAAGGTTACTACCTAAGGTTGTTCTCCCCACCTAAGGTTCATAACCTACAGCTCTGATACCAACTTGTGACACCCCCAAATCCGGGTAGTTCGATTCCACGGGATTTGGTGTTCACTGTACAAGCATCATCAATCTATCTACTCATAAATAATATCAAACCATACAATAGATAGAAATCATAAATAAATCTCTTCCCTTAAGGGTTACATCAACTGAATCATAAATAAATCCCAGGTTACTCTAACCTTAAAACATCTGTGCGGAATTCTAAACAAATAAGTCTTAAACAACATCATAAGTCTTAAACATAAATACATCATCAATTAAAATAACAAGTCTTCATCACTTGCTAACTTTGCCCTTGCCTTTACTAGTGGAGGGTTCATCGCTTCTTTCATTCTTAATTGCAATGTTATTATTAAGCAAGAGTGAGCACAAATGCCCACAAGTATAAAAAAAATGAAACAACAGTATAATAACATGCGAATAATCAACGACATCTGAATAAAGCTCAACTTTTGAATCAAAAATAAATAACATGAATCAAAAGAATTCTGAGGGTCATAAGACCTTGAACTATGTCATAGGTTAACAAGGGTTATACTTGAAACCTTTAACAGTCATAAGACTATGGACCTTCTTCTCGTACTTAGGGGGATCAACCCTTAGTACCATACTGTGCACAATATCTTAACGCTAAAGCGTAATTAATCCCCTATACAGGGTTGTTCATCTCAGTTTGACATTCGAGTCCGCACCAAAGGAAGTTTGGTTTGGATAATTTCATCAAGGGTTCTGAAATTTAGAACGCTCATCAACTAAGGACTAGTTGAATCAATAAGGTTCACTAGTCTAATAAGGTTCAACAATAATTGATATTTGATTAGAATAATAATCTCAAAAGTATACAATAGGACAATTATTGTATAACTGAATCATGCTTTGGAAAGATAATTAATCTTTAATATCATGCTTGAACTTGAATAATAACAAGGATAATTTATTCAAGGTAAATAATAAACTTGAACAATAATGACAAGTGGGGTTAGGAAACTTGCTCAACATAAAAGTAACGTTTAAGTTTAAATAAACTTGCTCAATAGAATGGAGTTAGGGATATGATACTTGCCTCGTGCGTAGATTACACTTTAACTAAGCACGTGCTTTGAATTAAATCCTACATACCATTCACATTCAATACCAGTTAATTACAACTTAACTAATCAACATAAACCCATTCTCTTTGTCTACTTTGATTATTGACTATACTTAATCACTTTATCACATTTACTGCCACATAATACCACTTCATGAATAATAATCTAATTATGAAATCAATAATTTAATCCACATGTAATTATGTTATTTACATGTTATACAACTATTTTATCATCACATTATTCTTCTAACATGTTTACATGTTCATTACAATAATCCACTAACACATTGTTAGACTTAAACATTTTTAAAATCTCATTTCTGAGTTTTCTGGGGAGTGGCGCTGCGGCGCCACGTTTGAACTGGCCCTTTGCGCTGCGGCGCCATGGCGCTGCGGCCGGCCTCTGGCGATGCGGCGCGGTGGCGCTGCGGCGCGAGAAATGAACAGGCAGCCGGCGCTGCGGCGCGGCGTACCAGGTACAGAAATGGCAGTTCGCGAAAATCGCAGAACTTGACAATTTCTCCCAATTTCTTAAAGTTCTACTCGAAATTAAACATACGCATATGCTATAATTTGTATATAATCATTACCCAACATTTATATACTGACAAAACCAATTTTAAACACTTATTAACAGATTTAAAGCCTAACAAAATTACTGACTTTGATGTTCGTGAAGTTTAGAAAACTTTATATGAAAATTCTCCCTACGGATTCGTTATAACACCGAATCCATTCATTTAAACTCCGATCTCTCCGTATCGACATGCTCAATAATGTAAGGGTGTAAAATTTAGGGATAATATATGATCAATACATCAATTATCACGTATAAGGCCATATGGCCATATCACGTACTCTGTTTATTTTGAAAAATATACGTATGACATGTTTTCATGAATTTGATGTTATGGTTTACAACATATACATAATTAAACACAATTTGATATAACATAACACAATTTCTCACTTCATAGAGATTAACAGAATATATGAAAGCCATAATCATAAAACTTAAAAAGACGTGAAATAAGAATTTGGGTTTGGAGAAAATTACCCAGAGTATGAATGAGTAGAATTAAAACTTTCTCAATTAATCCTTTAATTCACACAACTTACACTCTCCTTCAAAAATTTCTAAATCTCTCTTTGTGATGCTATGCCAGACTTAACAAATGAAGAAAAGAAAAGACATCGATAAAAGAACTGGCGTATTATGGTCAGTTAACCCAGTCATGGGTTAACTGCCCATAACCTCCCTTAGTGACATGTTTGACTTAGCAAATTAATTCAAAACTATTTAATTTAATAGAGCTTTATAATATAGTTTAATTAATGTCACACTCTTATAAGATAAATCTAATATTTTATTTAATTTACTTTAAATAAAATATAATAATTTCTTATAAATTCACGTAGTCACAATATTAATTCTCTTTAATAAATAATAATAATTTATTAAATCTCTAATTAATAATTAAATGAATTAAAGTAACATCATGCTTAATTAAATAATTCATTTAATTCAATAAGCTCACATAATCACATACTTTGAATATTAAAAATTCTCTACATTAATTTAATAAATGTAACACATATAATTAAATTAATCTATCACAATTGCATCAATTAATTATTAAATCTAATAATTAAATCCTTGAAAAATATTTATTTAATTCAATAAATATTTAAAATTAATTTACAAAATTCTCGTTCGTTACAAATATCTTGAATAAGTTAGATATTTTTTTGCCTAGAGCCTATTTTTTATTGGGTTTACACTGATTAATTGGTATACTTGATGCCATGTGTTATAGCTTTGCCCTATGGTGAAAGAAGGGTACTTTTTAGTGCATAGTTTTTGCCTATTATTTTTGTTTAACTCCAACCCCCGTCTTAACTGTCTATATGCTGGGTTAGGATAGTTTAGGGTTAAGTTTCGTTGTGGCCTTTGATGAGCATCAAGCTTTTATATTCATGCTTCTTAATCTAGTGGCAGTTCTAGGCGAATGTGGGAGCGTGTGTTTTAGATAGATCAAGTCTGTCTTGGATCTATGCGTTTTGCGAGCACTGGCCTATTATCTTTCTAGTTGTTGTCCAGTTTCTGGTTGTCTTTTTGCCGTGTTAAAAATAGTGTGCACTGTTATATACTCCGTTAATTTCAAGTTTTAAAAAGTCTTAGAAGCTTTAGCATTTTCGGCTCTTTAGTTCTTAAAAAAAATAAAAAATAAAAAAAAATAAAAAAAATAAAAAATAATAATAATAATAATAATAATAATAATAATAAAATTATTTATAATAACAGTCCTACGGTGGGTTGAGATGGAGGGTGGAAACGCACTCGCCCATAAACGTAGGCTCGTAAAATCTATTTTGGACTTATGTTGTTTACGTGGCCTTTGTGCTTGAGTTATTAGATTCTTAGGGGTGTTCTACACCTAGTGCCCTAAAGTCTTCTGGTTTGGGAGTCATTGATCAAAAGCTTGCTAATGAGTGCTCTGTTTTGCCTAAAAGTAATCAAGTACTTTCTAAGTCAGATTTTACTTCGCTATACTAGAACTTTCGAGCCTTTCGTGTTTTAGCGTCTTGTCTTAGTACTAGTTATATATGTGAGTTGCATAGTTGCCTATTGGTTATCACAGATGACTGTATAACCTTAATTTGGGTTATGGCTAGTTGAGATATGTGGTCTTCACACACACACTGATTGGATCTATTACAGACTCGTGTTTATTTCTAGACGTTAAGCCCTTATTCACGTGCATTGTGCCCTATTCATAGAGGATGTTTATGATTTCGCCTTGTGGCCTTAAATTTTGTTGTTAGTATTAGTGTTCATTCCTATCGTGCTTATTGTGGTATGGATGTCTGATAGTTTACTTGAGGATAAGTAAAAACTTAAGTTTGGGGGTATTTGATGAGTGGGATTTATAGCCGCGATTTAGTCCCTTTTGTTGCTTAGGTTGTTGCCTGTTTTCAATCTCTTATGTATCTTTTCTGTATTTATATTAGTGCATATAAGTTCAAATTCTCTACAGGCTTGCTTTGCAGATTGTCCAGCTTCTTGGCCATTTTTCTTGTACTAGCGCTGCAGCGCCAGGAGATCGCGGCACAGCGCCAATGCCAGGCAACCCACTGTCCTTTGGCTCTTTGCTTGAGGATATTCATTTGATGCTAAAGTCCAGGCAACCCACTGCATGAAAACTGTTAGAATTGCTGGGATGTCGAGCTCACTCTTGCAAATAACCACTTTTGCAGGTTAAGGATTCACGGTAAAGATTACACACTTCTTGGTTGATAAAGTAGATAGTTTCGCAACGAATGCTACTATTTAGATTATTACTTGAACCATGTTTAGGTTCTAAGAGTGTACTTAATATATACTTACGATGTGTAATACATGTTAAGTTGTAAAGTTGTACTATGTGATACATAGAGAAATTCGAATCGAGATGTAAAGATTTATACGAAATATGTTGGGTAGAATCTCATTACGCACAACACGCAAGTATACGTGGTCAACAAGTAATAAAGTGATAAGTTGAGTATCATTCCCACAGAGAATTATTTAGCAAAAATCACCAAGTACTAATCCGTAACCAACTCAATCTTATTTAAACGAATGAATTTCAAATTATATAAATTAAACTACTCTTAAATTCCACTAGTTAAATTAAGATAACGGAGATTTAAGATCACAACTTCACTTATTGCTTCATTTAAGTTAACACACTTCTCATCAATTATTCTCTATCTTGAATTGTTAATCAAGAACACTAAAGCAGATAAAACTACCTCTCGATGCATAATACCCATATTAACGTCAATCCACAATTAAGATAGAAATCTGTTAAACACCTTAATCAACTAACCCACTATATCTCCATGTGAATTACAATGTTGAAGAATAATGTAAGACCCCAAATTTTTTTTTATTAAAGATGAATTTTCTATAAATATTATTTTTAAATATTATGGAGTAAATTTAATATAATGTTATAGTTGTGGGTAATATTTATAAATTTTACAAAGTACGCAAGTTATTATATAATATTCGATTGGTCGGGGAATATTCGTTTTAACAGGGAATATTCGTACGACGACACAATCATTGGTGGACCCCACAACGGAATTATTATCGGATTGAGAAAACGACAAAAATATTTTTATGAAAATAACGACGGAAGTTTTACCGTTAATACTGTTGAACTACTCGATAGTAAAAGTACAGTAATACGCGTGGTTGCATAGTAGCACACGGTATTGATTATTGATGCTTACGTGAGAAGTCACTCAGTTTTGTTCAATTATTGCTATAGTAGTTGTTGTGAATTTTGACGTATTTTATGGACCCCTATTTACCCATTTTTTTTCAAAATTATCGGTAGAAGTATTTTAGGGGGGGTCACGAGTGGGGCCCACTTGTGGAGGAAAGTCTTGGGTGAAATGTTATGTTTGTCACGGGTTGGATGAAGGAAAAGTTAGTGGGAGTATTATGTATGTATATATATATATATATATATATATATATATATATATGATTATAATGAATAAAGTGGGTGGGGGAATTTCACGGGTGCAATCCCGTGAATGAATAGTATAGGCATATGTTTTATATATATAATATAATATATATTATATTTTATTTAAAAAATTTTGCTTTAAATATGGACCGTCCGATTAAAAGTAAATCAATCTGGACCGTTCATGAATTAGATACTATGCAGTTCATTTTTCTATAAATAGAAGCTCATTCCTTCATTATTTCTTACGAATTCACTGAAACTCTAGATAGATAAACTATAGAGAGAAAGAAGAAAAGTATTCTACTACTTCACTACTCATATACCCAGTACTCTTTTTCTTAAGGTAAGATATATTATTTGTTGTACCTGTAAGGGGTATTATTTCTTTTGTATTCATGAAAAGAACTTCTGTTATTCCATTCTTTATTATTCTGCTGGAATAACCAGTATACGCGGACTACCCTATACTTGGTGACATTCTTCTAATATTCCGTCTTTATTATTATTCTGTTGGAATATCCTGTCTGTGCGTTTACACCGGACCTGGTTCCATCTTTATTATTATTCTGTTAGAATATCCTAACTGTGCGTTTACGCCGGACCTGGTTCCGTCTTTATTATTATGTTGGAACATCCTGTCGGTGCAAATTTCACCTGACCTGGTTCCGTTACTTATTATTCTGTTGGAATAACCTGTCTATGCGAAGTACTGCATGCATGGTGATTTCTTTTGTTATTCCATTCGTTATTATACTCAGTTGGTTAAAGTTTTGACTTCTATACTCCATAAAATTAGTGGAATATCCTTGATATTTGCGCTTCATCCAGTATCTTTTCATGAAAATATTCTTCTGAGCATTCTTGAATTTTACTCTACAAAGCAGTATCATGTTGACAATTTGGACGTCATTAGTTCCTGAATAACTTAATTCTTGAACTTGTTTTATTGAATTCTTACATCATTGTTATCATTCTCATGTTTATATTTTGTTTAAAGTCATCTGTGGCCTGTAGTGCATAGATGGACTTGGTATGATTATGACCAGGGATTATTCGGTATAATCATGACCATAATGTTATAAATGATGTGGTAAAGTCCTCATTGGCCCATAGTGCATTGATGGACAGTTGTTGGCATGATCATGACCATTAATAAATACACAAATATTCTTGGCCCGTAGTGCATGGATAATTGTGGTCGTGATACAAAAGAATATCCTTGACCGTAGTGCAGGGGTGATTCGATGATGTGGATTATTTATTAAGCTGAGTCCCAGCGATAAAAGTGATAAAAAATCTTTTAAATCATAAAAGATATTAGATTTTATTCTCTACTTGACTCTTTTAATGGATTGCTTGTTCCGCTACAGTTAAACTTGATGTTTATTATATTGTATCAGTTTAACATTGTTTAGGGCTAATGATAATTTATTCTGCATTATCTTAGTTATAATATTTCTTACTGGGCTAGTTGAGCTCACCATTTCTTTCACTGTTCTCTTCAGGAAATGAGAATATTGCTGGGACGAGTCGGAGAACGGAGTGATGGCCTCACTATTCTGTTAAATAGTGTGACAATAAATGTAATGAGAGTGTGGATATTGTGTAGATGACAATATTTGTATTAAAACTCACAGCATTTGTTTTTTCGTATTTTACACGACAGTTGTATAATTAAGATTGTATTTGTGTTTTGTACCATGTATTTGGTGACTCAGAATAGGTGATGTATACCTATTTTGGGGGTGTCACAGTTGGTATCAGAGCTTAGGGATATGATCCCTGGCTAAGATGTGAGACAAGAACTAGGAGGGGAGAGACGGGGAATTCTTTCGTTAGTATGACCTACCTAAGTTTATTTGGTATTTAATTGGTCGGTCAGTGTATAGGGATAATATGTGATATGTTAATTAACCTTTGTTTTGTGGCAGTATTTGAAAATGACATCCGAGAATGTTGAGAACGTCAATGGAGCACAGGAGACCGTTAAGTCTCCATAGATCAATAATCAGGATAATGTGCATCAGGAAGGCGACAATCCTCAGGCAAACAATAACACTGACCAGATGATGAATGATGGAATGTTCAGAGGCTTTATGCAATTCATGCAACATCAGGTGAGAGCGGCTCCTGTCCAAAATGCAGGTGGAAACACTGGCAACTCTTAGATGGTCACCGCCAAACAGTTCAAGGAGCTGGGACCACCGGAGTTTTTTGGAGAGCCAAAATCACTTAAGGCGGAAGCATGGATAAAGCAGATCACCAAGATATTTGATGTCTTGGGATGCTCCGAGGAGCAAATGGTTCCCTCGCCACCTTCATGTTGCGTGAAGAGGCAGATTACTGGTGGGAATTTGTAAAACGTACCCAGCCTGACGCACTCAAGATGTCTTGGGAGAAGTTCTAAGAGCTATTCAACGACAAGTACTTTCCCGAAAGTATTCGTCACATGAAAGAGGTGGAGTTTATCAAGTTGGAGCAGAATAATATGACCGTGTCGCAGTACGAAGCAAAGTTTGCCGAGTTATCTCGATTTGCGTCCCATTTGGTTGATAATGAGGAGAGAATGACGCGAATATTTTTAAGAGGTTTGAAACCTGAGATACGTCAATATCTTATCTCTCATAAACTGTGGTTGGATTCAGATGTTGTTAATAGAGCTCAGTTATTGGAGCGTGATAATGAGTCATCTCAACCAAAAGATAGCAACCGGCAAAATAATAATACCAGTGAGAGCAGTCATCGAAGCGGTGACAACAAGCGTGGAGGGAATCAGCAGGCCAGAAATGGTAACCACTTCGGTGGTAATCATGGCCAAGATAATAAGAATGAACATTTCAAGAAGAGGAGATTCAACAATGATGGAAAGACGTCAGCACCAGGACCCGTGGTTAAGGAAGGAGAACGACCACCTATCATATACTTTAAATGCGGAGGGAAAGGACACATCAGTTCAAACTGCGTGATGCCGTCTAAAGCATGTTATAATTGTGGAAGAGAAGGTCACTTAGCCCGATTTTGTCGTTCTCGAAGACAAGTTCAGCTAGGATGGAGGCACCAAAGGACATCCCAGAAAAGTCAAAACCGGTAGTGCAAGGGAGAGCGTTTGTTATGAACTCCCAGAAAATAAGGAACCTGACGAGGTCATCACGGGTAAGCTTATCATAAACTCTAGCGAAGTCTATATCTTATTTGATACCAGTTCTACCCATTCTTTTATTTCTCCTACTTGCGCTTAACGTTTAAATTTGACTCTGGAGAAATTGGACTTTGACTTATCTGTTAAAATTCCATTGGGAGAAACCTTCATTACATCCACAGTTTATAAGTCTTGTTTGGTTCAAATCGGTACCCTCACATTACCTGTCGATCTTATTTCATTGAAAATACTTGCATTTGATGTAATTTTAGGGATTGATTGGTTAACTACTCAACATGCAAAAATTGATTATTTTCGTAAGGTTGTTAGCTTTCATATTCCTAATCAACCTATTATGCGAATTCAAGCAACCAAACCATTAAAATCAGTCACTATCATCTCAAGCCATAAAGCTATTCATTTATTAAAAAACGGATGTCAAGCTTTCTTAGCTCATGCCACGGATCTAAACAAAAATACTTCAGTTTTGAATGATATTTCTATTGTTAATGAATTTCCTGACGTATTCCCTAAAGAACTTCCTGGGTTACCCCCCAGAGCGTGAAATTGAATTTTGTATCGACCTTGAACCCAGTACAAAACTTATTTCTAAAGCCCCATATCGAATGGCTCCTATTGAACTTCTGGAGTTAAAGACCCAACTACAGGAATTGTTAGACATTGGCTTTATTCGCCCTAGTACTTCTCCTTGGGGTGCTCCTGTTCTATTCGTGAAGAAGAAAGATGGGAGTATGTAACTTTTTATTGATTATCGGGAGTTGAATCATGTCACCATAAAAAATAGGTACCCATTGCCACGTATTGATGACCTGTTTGACCAGTTGCAAGGAGCCAAATTCTTTTCAAAGATTGATCTTCGTTCTGGATATCACCAATTGAAGATCAGAACCGATGACATTCCAAAGACGGCTTTCAGAACTCGGTACGATCATTATGAATTCCTTGTCATGTCCTTTGGATTGACTAATGCTTCTGGTGCCTTCATAGATATGATGAACCGAGTATTCAAGGAATATTTAGATAACTTTGTGGTCGTCTTTATTGATGACATCCTTATTTATTCCAAAAGCTGTGAAGATCATAAGCAACACTTGAGGCTGGTACTCCAAAAGCTTCGTGAATACAAGCTTTATGCCAAGTTGAAGAAATGCGTGTTCTGGCTTGAGGAAGTAGCATTCCTTGGGCACGTGGTATCAAGTCATAGAATATCTATTGACCCAGCTCAGCTTAGCTGGTTATTATCGGAGATTCGTGAAAGGATTTTCTCAAGTCGCTACTCCACTAACTCAGCTGACTCGAAAAGATACAAAGTTTGATTGGATCGAGGAATGTGAGAAGAGTTTCTAAGAACTCAAGAGGAGACTCATTTCAGCACCTGTTCTAACAATACCATTTGGTTCGGAGGGATTTGTCATCTACAGTGATGCTTCGGGCAAAGGGTTAGGATGTGTTCTCATGCAACATGGGAAAGTCATAGCCTATGCCTCACGACAACTCAAAGAATATGATAGGAATTATCCTACTCATGATCTAGAGTTGGCAGCTGTTGTCTTCGCACTAAAGATTTGGAGGCATTACTTGTATGGGGAGAAAGTAGAGATCTTTACGGATCATAAAAGCCTCAAATATTTTTTCACTCAAAAGGAACTCAACATGCGACAACGACGTTGGCTTGAACTGCTGATAGATTATGATCATACCATCCAATACCATCCTGGAAAAGTGAATGTGGTAGCTGACGCATTGGGTAGAAGATCATATGTATGTACGAGTGCGATATTGTCAACACAAAGGCCCATTTTGTG
This sequence comes from Panax notoginseng, assembly GCA_016801055.1. Classification (NCBI taxonomy): domain Eukaryota; kingdom Viridiplantae; phylum Streptophyta; class Magnoliopsida; order Apiales; family Araliaceae; genus Panax; species Panax notoginseng. The sequence goes on from CM029013.1 coordinate 177,749,030, forward strand.
TGACTTGCAATGGATGGAGATAGAGTTAAAGACTCCAGGGACCCATGTGATGATGGCAAATATACGAGTAGAATCGACTTTAATCGATAAAGTTAAAGCTGCTCAAGCTACAGACCTGGAGTTGATGCGTATGAGGAAGAAAGTGCAAGAAAGTGCTATGCCAGAAGCAAGAATCGATGAAGAAGGAATACTTCGAGTCAACTCTAGACTTTGCGTTCCTAACGACACTGATTTAAAGTATAAAATCATGATGGAAGCGCACAACACACCGTTTGCAATCCATCCTGAGAGTACCAAAATGTATCGTGATCTTCGTCATACATTTTGGTGGACCAATATGAAGAGAGAGATAGCACTGTTTATCTCAAGGTGTCTAACTTGTCAACGAGTCAAGGCAGAGCATCAAGTACTAAAAGGTCCATTGCAACCACTTGAAATTCTAGAATGGAAGTGGGAGCACATTACCATGGATTTCGTTACTAGTCTTCCCAAGGTTTCTCAAGGCATAGATGCAATTTGGGTCATTGTTTATAGATTGACCAATTCTGCTCACTTCTTACCTATACGAGAAACTTATACACTTGAACGTCTTGCTCGTATATACATAAACGAGGTTGTAAGATTACATGGTATGCCAGTATCCATAATTTTTGATCGAGACCCAAGATTCACTTCACGATTTTGGGTTAGTTTACAAAAATCTATGTGCACGGATTTATGATTTAGTTCGGCATATCATCCTCAGACGGACGGACAATCAAAGAGGACTATTCAAACTCTTGAAGATTTATTAAGACTCTGTGTCCTTGACTTCAAGGGAAGTTAGGACAAGTTCTTACCATTGGTGGAGTTCAACAACAGCTACCAAGCAAGTATTGGCATGGCTCCATTCGAGGCGTTGTATGGAAGAAAGTGTCGTTCTCTAGTATGCTGGGATGAGGTGGGTGAAGCAACGTTGTTGGGACCGGAGTTGGTACGTATGACTACGAAAAAGATTCAAACGATCCGGCAACGTATAAAAACCTCACAAGATCAAAAAAAGAGTTATGCTAATCTTCATCGAAAGGATGTGGAATTTGATATTAGAGATCATGTGTTGTTACGTGTTGCTCCATGGAAAGGAGTTACGAGATTTGGAAAGAGAGGAAAGCTCAATCCTCGATTCATTGGCTCATTTTTAATCCTCGATCGAATAGGAACTCTGGCCTATAGACTCGCTTTACCGCCAAGTATGTCTCGTGTTCATAACGTTTTTCATATATCCATGTTATGTAAATATGTGAAAGACCCGAACCACATTATTGAGTTAGAATTGGACCAAATAGTGGAAGATTTAACGTATGAAGAGGTTCATGTTCAAATCTTGGATAAGAAGGAACATATTCTACGCTCCAAGGTTATACCTCAAGTTAAAGTTTTATGGAGGAACCACGATGTTGAGGAAATGACCTGGGAGTTAGAATCTGAAATGAAATTAAGGTATCCTTACCTCTTCGACATACCAGGTACGTACCCTAATTTCGAGGGTGAAATTTCATAAGAAGGGGAGATTGTAAGACCTCAATTTTTTTTTATTAAAGACGAGTTTTCTATAAATATCATTTTTAAATATTATGGAGTAAATTTGATATAATATTATAGTTGTGAGTAATATTTATAAATTTTACAAAGTACGCAAGTTGTTATATAATATTCGATTGGTCGGGGAATATTCGTTTTAACAAGGAATATTCGTACGACGACACAATCATTGGTGGACCCCACAACTGAATTATTGTCGGATTGAGAAAACGACAAAAATATTTTTATGAAAATAACGACGAAAGTTTTACCGTTAATACTGTTGAACTACTCGGTAGTAAAAGTACAGTAATACGCGTGGTTGCATAGTAGCACACGGTATTGATTATTGATGCTTACGCGAGAAGTCACTAAGTTTTGTTCAATTATTGATATAGTAATTGTTGTGAATTTTGACGTATTTTATGGACCCCTATTTACCCATTTTTTTTCAAAGTAATCGGTAGAAGTATTTTAGGGGGGGTCACGGGTGGGGCCCACTTGTGGAGGAAAGTCTTGGGTGAAATGTTATGTTTGTCACGGGTTGGATGAAGGAAAAGTTAATGGTAGTATTATGTATATATAATATATATGTTTTATATTATGTATATATATATATATATATATATATATATATATATATATATATATATATATATATATATATATAGATATATAATGAATGAATGAAGTGGGTGGGGGAAATTCACGGGTGCAATCCTGTGAATGAATAGTATAGGCATATGTTTTATATATATAATACAATATATATTATATTTTATTTAAAAGATTTTGCTTTAAATATGGGCCGTCCAATTAAAAGTAAATCAATCTGGACCGTTCACGAATTAGTTACTATGCAGTCCATTTTTCTATAAATAGAAGCTCATTCCTTCATTATTTCTTACGAATTCACTAAAACTCTAGAGAGATAAACTATAGAGAGAAAGAAGAAAAGTATTCAGCTACTTCACTACTCATATACCCCGTACTCTTCTTCTTAAGGTAAGGGATATTATTTGTTGTACCTGTAAGGGGTATTATTTCTTTTGTATTCATGAAAAGAACTTCTGTTATTCCATTCTTTATTATTCTGCTGGAATAACCAATATACGCGGACTACCCTATACTTGGTGACATTCTTCTAATATTCCGTCTTTATTATTATTCTGTTGGAATATCATGTCTGTGCATTTACGCCGGACCTAGTTTCGTCTTTATTATTCTGTTGGAACATCACGTCGGTGCGAATTTCGCCTGACCTGGTTCCATTACTTATTATTCTGTTGGAATAACCTGTCTATGCGAAATACCGCATGCATGATGATTTCTTTTGTTATTCCATTTGTTATTATACTCAGTTGGTGGAATATCCTTGATATTTGCGCTTCATCCAGTATCTGTTTATGGAAATATTCTTCTGAGCATTTTTGAATTTTGCTCTACAAAGTAGTATCATGTTGACAATTTGGACGTTATTAGTTCTTGGATAACTTAATTCTTGAACATGTTTTATTGAATTTTTATATCATTGTCATCATCCTCATGTTTATATTTTGTTGAAAGTCATCTATGGCTTGTAGTGCATAGATGGACTTGGTATGATTATGACCAGGGATTATTCGGTATAATCATAACCGTAATGTTATAAATGATGTGGTAAAGTCCTCATTGGCTCGTAGTGCATTGATGGACAGTTGTTGGCAAGATCATGACCATTAATGAATACACAAATATTCTTGGCCCGTAGTGCATGGATAATTGTGGTCGTGATACTAAAGAATATCCTTGGCCGTAGTGTAGGGGTGATTCGATGATGTGGATTATTCATTAAGCTGAGTCCCAGCGATAAAGTCGATGAAAAACCTTTTAAATCATAAAAGATAGTAGATTTTATTCTATACTTGACTGTTTTAATGGATTGCTTGTTCCGCTTCAGTTAAACTTGATGTTTCTTATAGTGTATAAGTTTAACACTGTTTAAGGCCAATGATAATTTATTCTGCATTATCTTAGTCATAATATTTCTTACTGGGCTAGTTGAGCTTACCCTTTCTTTCACTGTTCTCTTCAGAAAATGAGAATATAGCTGGGATGAGTCGGGGAACGGAGTGATGGTCCAGATGATAGTATTAGTAGTCCTCACTATTCTGTTAAATAGTGTGACAATAATTGTAATGAGGATTCCATTGAGTGTGTATATTGTCTAGATGACAATATTTGTATTAAAACTCACAGCATTTGTTTTGTCGTATTTTACACGACAGTTGTATAATTAAGATTGTATTTGTGTTCTGTACCATGTATTTGGCGACTTAGAATAGGTGATGTATACCTATTTTGTGGGCATCACAAATAAGTTCTTTATCCGATTACATGCGGTGTCAAGCATATCTCTACCTTAACACTCATCAAGTTTAAGCTACTAACAAAATCCTGAACACATGCTGTCATGATAAGATCTAAATAAATACTTCATCTCTCGAGTTCATATAGATTATCATGGTAATTGATGGCCAATCAATTAAATAATTAAGTCCAAATCACAATAGACAATCCTCACAATAGAACATTATAATTGATAGTGAATCATATTAAAATAAACTACACAGTAAGATCCATTGTAATCTCAAACAAAGAATTAGTTCATTAAATTAAAACTAGGAATCCACACTTGAAATAACATAAAAAGATAAAAATAAGAGTAAAGAATAAATCTGTTGTCAGGAAATCTCCATCTTCCTCAAGCTCCTGCTCTTGATCTTCAATGGTCTTCAAGTTGCTTCAATCTCCAAATCTAATTAGAACTAGTGTTTTGATCTAATTTACTCTAATCTAATCTAATAGAATCTTATTTCCTTCTAATCTCTCCTCTAATCCTTGTTATTCCCCTCCTTTTATAAGCCTTTTTACATGTCTTTAAGTCCTCTTAGAAGTCCTTGAGTCAATTGGATCGAAACAATCCTTCCCGAACTCAAATTTGGCTAATAAACGTCTTTTCTACGCGTACCCCCGCCCCGCGCGGGGGTTTAGGCTTGCACAGGGCCTGTCCTGGCGGGGATCCTTACTGTCTAGCAGCTGCTATGCCCGCCCCGGCGGGCTTCATTTTCTGTCACAACGTCCTCTGGTAAAACGACCATAACTTTTGATCTGGGAGAAGTTACAGGGCCTGCCACCTATCAAATCGAAGCTATCGACGAGCTCTACAACTTGTATTCTTTGAGGATTGAGAAATTCTGGTCGTATGAAGGTTGAAATTGAGCTGGAAGTGACTGCTATTTAAATGACCACCCAAAACCATGACGTTCGACGTCCGTTGGTACAACGATCATAACTCTTTCATCTGAACTCCGATTAGAATAATTCAAGATGTTCCAGAAAGCTACTAAGATGCTCTACAATGTAAGCTAAGTTCCAAGCCAAAAACATGAAATGAACATGAAAGCCCAAACGATGTCCGATTTGTTTTTCTTTACATTTTCTTACTAATAGTCGCTCACACCGCTCCCAAACATATAACCTACAAAATGAACACAAAATACATGAAAAGTAACTAAGACACTTGAATATAAGCAACTAATTCAAGTAAAAGATACCGGATAAGTGGATATAAAATCCACTTATCTAATACCCCCAAACTTAAACCGTTGCTTGTCCCCAAGTAACACAACATAATGCAATGCAATGGAATGAAATGCAACTAATCTATATGCCTACAAATTCAGCAGTATTTGATATAATCAAATCTATTCCATTGGCCTTAGAGTAATCAAGCAAACACGATAATACTTCATATCAAAACCAATCAATAATTTCCTAATCAATCATCAAGTCTTAAACTGTTATTACTAGTATAGCGCGTGTGTCCTCCACAACAATGTTAACTGATATAAAATCAAATTTAACACATAACAAGTCTCTTCGAAAGTTTTATACAGTGTAAACTCAAGAAATTCAAAAACAAGCTAGATCCAACTAAAATCAAACAATTACCAATATCGACATGGGATACTTATGCTTTATTTTCATCTACGGGGGCTTTTTGCTCTTATTTCCCGTTTTATTCATTTTTTTGGTTTATATACACATAGCTATGCAATGTCTTATTCCCTTAGGCTTTTTAATGCTACCTTAACGAGCTTTCGACCAACGACTCCCAGACCATTAATACCTTAGGGTGCTAGGTGTAGAGATAATCCCCTCGAGCTTACTTCCTCAAGTAACAAAGGCCACAAAACTAGACAAGTACGCCACGGTGTTTATTCATATTTTTTTATTTATATATATATATATATATATATATATATAGCTTATATACCCCAAATATTCCCCCAAACTTAGGTTCTTGTCTAACTTTAGCCATCACTACTTATCCTTGTCATTCTTTCATTCAAACTAGTATTATCCTTTAGAGTCCCATTATATATCAATTTAAACTCAATCAATCAACAAGGTTGTTTCTAACGTGCTAACCTTGATTATACCAGTTTCAAACAGAAAAAGATTCAATTCATAACAAGAAATCACATCAAAGCTCTAATAATTAGTACTATACTTGTCTACTCAATTCTAATCTCATCATTGGCCAAAATAAACTGAACTATCTAACAGCTGAAATCATCCAAGATGAACATAGTAACTAACTATTATATTTGAAATTTTGATTTGAATTTTTTTTTGATGAACCTAAACTAAATTAACAACATATGAAAAATAACATAACATAAACATGCAATAAAGAACTCCCCCAAACTTAGAAATTACAATGTCCTCATTGTAAGAATATAGCGATAAGTAGAAGAGAACTTCCCTATAATCAGCTATACATGAAGTGATGATGGCGATGGCGGCGACGATCATTTTCCTATCCATTGAACCTCCAATAAAATTCCTGGGTTGCAAAGCCATTTTCTCTCGAATGCGTGTATTGCCGTAACTTTCTCCCAAACTTATCAATTTAACCTTCACTTCCTCTCAAGTATCCTCTATGAATGGCCAATTCAATTGGTGTGAGAAATATAGTTGGAGATGTGGTAATATATAGAGGTGGTATGATGAGTTCTATTGGTGGATTGTGGAGGTGGGAGAAGTGATGGAGTGTGGGAGATAGTGGTTGGAGTAGGTGGTGGATGGAGTTATGAAGTAGTGGGGAAGTGGAGAAAGTGGGGTTTTATTGGGAATGGGGGAAGTCTATGTGCAACTGCCAAAGTTGGTTGGATTCCAGGACCCCTGCCCCTGCGGGGGGTGCTAGGCTTAGGAAGCCCGCCCCGGCGGGCTTGTATTCTATTTTCTGAAGTAGGGGACCCCGCCCCGGCGGGGGTTGTAGTGTAAAAATGGCTCGCCCCGGCGGGCTATGCTACTGTCTGATTCCATTATTTTCTTACTGTGCTTCATTGTAGCTCCCTTAATGCTCTATTTTCCAACCTGCAAGATATACACGTGAGATATAGTGAGTTATTGATAACATAACATAGTGTGGAGAGATTAACAAGACTTTTATTATTCTTCTACCTAGTAATTTAATGAAAACTATGATTAAGCAAATATGAATTAAAAATATGATTAATAAACTAATGATTGGGTTGCCTCCCAAATAGAGCTTGATTTACAGTCTTTCAGCCTTACTTTGTCTGGTCAACGCTTTCCAATTCCTCCTCGAAAGTTGAGAAACCCTCCATCCATCAGAAATAATGTAGCTTTTGGTAGGTTCCCATTTGTGATAGCCATTGCATTAAAGTCACCTAGCATGCTTTCTTTAGATAAGATCACATTCTAGTATGTCCAACATTTAGGAATTTTCTCCATTGTGTCTGCGAATAGATTCTGGCATTGAGGTTTGTCAAACACAACAATTTCTTCTTCTATCTTCTCCAGCTCATCGTACCATGGCTTCACATTTGTACTAGCTCTCATGTCATAATGAGCCTTACCGACTGCATGACTACCAAGTGGGCACGGTTTTGCAAATCTAACTGGACCCTTGATCTTTGGCGGAGAAGGAACTTGGGGCACTAATAACATCGGCTCATCCTTGTTGGTACTCATAGTTAGTTCTTCACCGATCTTATTTTTATTATCTCCATTTGTCTCCTCTTTTTCAACATCGCGTGGCTCATCTAGTTGTAGATATGGCTCGGGCACTTCATCAATCTCAGAATCCTCGTCATAACACCAATTATTTTGTGGATAGATGTTCAAGGCTTTGAGCATTTGCTTTATTTGGTTTTGCATATTTTGAATTGACCGCTCTTGATTCTGAATTGATCGCTCTTGATTAATCCTCTACTCCTCATTTGATGCTACGAACTTGGACCACAATTCCTCCAACCTTGAATTATCTGTCTCAGCTTTGGAATACATGTATTGAGGACCATGAGTTGAAGTGGTGATGAGTTGTTCCATATGGTGCTGAAAATTGTGGCTCGATATTTCTTGACTCATCATCCTTTCCTCTTGGTTTGCTATGACCTTTAACAGTAATTCCTCCAACTTTGACTTTTCTTCTTTTAATGGAGGTTGATATGAGAATTCTGGCGTGTATGTTGGATTTGGAGTAGAGTATTGGTCATGATAGTTGTAGCTCCAAGAAGAATCCGAGTGATACCCCCAAACTTGATGATAATTAGTGTGAAACCCCAGATTTTATGAATAAATATTTAATTTTTCTCGAAATAATTTTTTTTTTATATTATGGTGTGGATTTGATATAATAGTTATGGGTAGTATTTATAAATTTTGTAAAGTATCCAAGTTGTCATATAATATTCGATTGGTCGGGGAATATTCGTTTTAACAGGAAATATTCGTACAACGACACAATCATTGGTGGACCCCACAACGGAATTATTGTCGGATTGAGAAAACGACAAAAATATTTTATTAAAAATAACGGCGGAAGTTTTACCATTGTTACTGTTGAACTACTCGGTAGTAAAAGTACAGTAATACGTGTGGTTGCATAGTAGCACACGTATTGATTATTAATGCTTATGTGAGAAGTCACTCAGTTTGATTCAATTATTGTCAGTTAATAATATGAATTATTTAGCGATAATGACGTTTTGTTTTATTCGTATTATTAACGTAATAAAACAGAAACATCTTTTTATATAAAACAGAATACTTTATTAAAGTTATTCTATAAATAGAATATATTATATTTTATTTAAAAGATTTTTCTTTAAATATGGACCGTCAGATTAAAGTAATCAATCTGGACCGTTCATGGATTAGTTACTATGCATTCTATTTTTTCTATAAATAGCAGCTCATTCCTTCATTATTTCTTACGAATTCACTGAACTCTAGAGAGAGAAACTATAGAGAGAAACTATAGAGAGAGAGAAGAAGAGTATTCTGCTACTTAACTACTTCCTTATTTCAGCTCTTCTTTAAAACGGTAAGGGGTGTTATTCTTTCTTATTCATGAAGAGAACTGTTGTTATTCCATTTCTTATTATTCTGTTGGAATAACCTGTATACGCGGTCTACCCTATACTTGGTGACATTCTTCTATTATTCTGTTGGAACATCCTGTCTGTGTGTTTTACACCAGACCTGGTTCCGTTTTTATTATTATTCTGTTGGAACATCCTGTCTGTGTGTTTTACACCGGACCTGATTCCGTCTTGTTATTATTCTGTTGGAACATCCTGTCTGTGTGTTTTACACCGGACCTGGTTCCATTATTTATTATTCTGTCGGAATATCATGTCTGTGCGTTTACGCCGGACCTGGTTCCATTATTTATTATTCTGTCGGAATATCCTGTCTGTGCGTTTACGCCGGACCTGGTTCCATTATTTATTATTCTGTTGGAATAACCTGTTTGTGCGGTCTATCGCATGCATGGTGATTTCTTTTGTTATTCTATTCTTTATTGTACTCAGTTGGTTAAGTTTTGACTTCTATACTCCATGAAATTTGTGGAATATCCTTGATAATTGCGTTTCATCCAGTATTTTTTCATGAAAATATTCTTCTAAGCATTCTTGAATTTTACTCCACAAAGCAGTATCATGTTGACAATTTGGACGTTATTAATTCTTGGATAAATTAATTCTTGAACTTGTTTTATTGAATTCTTATATCATTGTCATCATCCTCATGTTTATAAAATGTTAAAAGTCATCTGTGGCATGTAGTGCATAGATGGACTTGGTATGATTATGACCAGGATTATTCGGTATAATCATGACCGTAATGTTACAAATGATGTGGTAAAAGTCCTCATTGGCCCGTAGTGCATTGATGGACAGTTGTTGGCATGATCATGACCATTAATGAATACACGAATATCCTTGGCCGTAGTGCAGGGGTGATTCGATGATGTGGATTATTTTATTCAGCTGAGTCCCAGCGATCACAGTGTTGAAAAACCTTTTAAATCATAAAAGATAGTAGAGTTTATTTTCTACTTGACTCTTTTAATGGATTGCTTGTTCCGCTGCAGTTAAACTTGATGTCTATTATATTTTATCAGTTTAACATTGTTGAAGGCTAATGATAATTTATTCTGTATTATCTTAGTCATAATATTTCTTACTGGGCTAGTTGAGCTCACCCTTTCTTTCACTGTTCTCTTCAGGAAATGAGAACGTAGCTGGGGCAAGTCGGGGAACGGAGTGATGGTCCGAATGATAGTATTAGTTAGTAGTCCTCACTATTCTATGTAATTGTGTGTTAATAAATGTAATGAGGACTCCTTTTGAGTATGAATACTCTCTAGAAGATAATATTTGTATTCAAACTCACATTTTATGTTTTGTCGTATTGTACACGAAAGTTGTATTAGTAAGTTGTATTTGTATTTTGTACTATGTAAGTGGCGACCCAAGATGGTGACGTATACCTAATTTTGGGGGCATCACAGTTGGTATCAGAGCTTAGGGATATGATCCCTGGCTAAGATGTGATAATAGAACTAGGAGGGGAGTGACTGGGAATTCCTTCGCTAGTATGACCTACCTAAGTTTATTTGCATGGTATTTAATTGGTCGGTCATAATATAAGGATAATATATGACATATCAATTAACTTTTATTTTGTGGCAGTATCTGAAAATGGCATCTGAGAATGTTGAGAATAACAATGGAGCACAGGCGATTATTGATTCACCACATATCAATAATCAGGATAATGTTCATCAGGAAGGTGACAATCCTCATGCAAACAACAACACTGACCAGATGATGAATGATGGAATGTTCAGAGGTTTTATCCAATTCATGCAACAACAGGTGAAAGCGGCTCCTGTCCACAACGTAGGTGAAAATACTGGAAACTCTCAGGCAGTCACCGCTAAACAGTTTAAGGAGCTGGGACCACCGGAGTTTAAGGGAGAAACCAAACCACTTGTAGCTGAAACATGGATAAAGCAGATCACCAAGATATTTGATGTCTTGGGTTGCTCCGAGGAGCAAAAGGTTCCCTTTGCCGCCTTTATGTTGCGAGGAGAGGCAGATTACTGGTGGGAATCGATAAAACGTACTCAACCTGCCGCACTGAAGATATCTTGGGAGAAGTTCCAAGAGCTATTTAACGACAAATACTTTCCCGAGAGTATTCGTCACATGAAGGAGGTGGAGTTCATCAAATTAGAGCAGAATAATATGACCGTGTCGCAGTACGAGGCAAAATTTGCGGAGTTATCCCGGTTTGCGTCCCACCTGGTGGATAATGAAGAAAGAATGACGCGGATGTTTTTAAGAGGTTTGAAGCCGGAGATACGTCAACACCTTGTTTCTCATAAACTGTGTTTGTATTCAGATGTTGTAAATAGGGCTCAGTTGGTGGAGCGCGATAACGAGACAACGCAACCAAAAGAGAGCAGCCAAAAAAATGATAATACCAGTGAGAGCAGTCATCGAAGCGGTGACAACAAGCGTGAAGGGAATCAACAGGCCAGAAACGATAACCACTTCGGTGGTAATCAGGGCCAAAACAATAAGAATGGACATTTCAAGAAGAGGAAATTCAACAATGATGGAAAGACGTCAGCACCAGCACCCATTGCTAAGGAACGAGAATGACCACCTATCATATGCTTCAAATGTGGAGAGGAGGGACACATCAGTCCAACTGCGCGATGCCATCCAAAGCATGCTATAATTGTGGAAGAGAAGGTCACTTAGCCCGATTTTGTCGTTTACCGAAGACAAGTTCAGATAGGATAGAGGCACCAAAGACCGTCCTAGAAAAGCCAAAGCCAGTAGTTTAAGAGAAAGCGTTTTTTTTCGTGACGAGGAACCTGAATAAAATTATCACGGGTATGTTAGTCATAAACTCTTGCGAAGTCTATACCGTGTTAGATACCGGTTCTACTCACTCTTTTATTTCACCTAGTTGTGTTCAATTTTTAGACTTTGATATGTCTGTTTAAAGTCAGTTGGGAGAAATCTTCATTACCTCCACTATTTATAAATCTTGTTCAAATCAACACTTTCACGTTATCTGTCGATCTTATCTCTTTAAAAATACTTGCCTTTGATGTGATTTTTTGAAACGGTTGGTTCACTACTTATCATGCTTCTCGTAAGGTTGTTAGCTTTCATACTCCTAACCAACCTGTTATGCGGATTCAAAGTAACCAAACCACTAAAGTCAATCATTGTCATATTAAGCCATAAATAAAGAGTCCCGATCCTTTCGTTGTTGACTTTCTTGTGTGGAATGTACCGAAGCCAGACTTTCGGTAGGGGACGTTGTGAATAACGGTGACAAGTTAATAGATATCAATGTGACGTGTTATCCAAGTCTTGGACGAGAGTCACAGTTTTGAATGATATTTCTATTGTTAATAAATTTCCTGACGTATTCTTGAAGACTTCTTAGCTTACCCCTAGAGCGTGAAATCGAATTTTGTATTGACCCTAGTACAAAACCCATTTCTTAAACCCTCAAATATTTATTCAACTAAAGCGAACGTGACATGCGCCAAAGACGTTGGCTCGAGCTGTTAAAGATTATGATCATACCATACCATCGTGGAAAAGCGAACGTGGTAGCTGATGCGTTCAGTAGAAGATCGTATGCGGTTACAAGTGCGAATATACGAACCCACGTGAAGATAACGAATATATGATTAGAATCGATTTTAATCAATAAAGTTAAAGCCGCTCAAGCTACATACTCAGAGCTGATAAATGTGAAGAAGAAGGTTCAAGAGGGCGTTATTCTAGAAGCAAGAATCGACGAAGAGAGGAAATCTCAACTCTCGATTTAATTGGCCCTTTGAAATCCTCGATGAAGTAGGAACTGTGGCCTATAGACTCGTTTTACCGCCAAGTATGTTGCGTGTTCAGAACGTTGTTTTTACGTATCGATGTTACGTAAATATGTGGACGACCCGAACAACATTATTAATTTAGAACCGGACGAGATAGCGAAAGATTTAACGTATGAGGAGATACGTGTTAACATCTTGGATAAGAAGGATCATATTCGATGCTTAAAGGTTATACCTCAAGAGTTAGAATTTGAAGTGAAGTCAAGGTATCCTCACATGTTCGGCATACCAAGTACGTATGTAAATTTTGAGGGCGAAATTCTATATGGAGGGGAGATTGTGAAACCCCAGATTTTATGAATAAATATTTAATTTTTCTCGAAATAAATTTTTTTTATATTATGATGTGGATTTGATAAAATAGTTATGGGTAGTATTTATAAATTTTGTAAAGTATCCAAGTTGTCATATAATATTCGATTGGTCGGGGAATATTCGTTTTAACAGGGAATATTCGTACAACGACACAATCATTGGTGGACCCCACAACGAAATTATTGTCGGATTGAGAAAATGACAAAAATATTTTATTAAAAATAACGGCGAAAGTTTTACCATTGTTACTGTTGAACTACTCGGTAGTAAAAGTACAATAATACGCGTGGTTGCATAGTAGCACACGGTATTGATTATTAATGCTTATGTGAGAAGTCACTCAGTTTGATTCAATTATTGTCAGTTAATAATATGAATTATTTAGCGATAATGACGTTTTGTTTTATTCGTATTATTAACGTAATAAAACAGAAACATCTTTTTATATAAAACAGAATACTTTATTAAAGTTATTCTATAAATAGAATATATTATATTTTATTTAAAAGATTTTTCTTTAAATATGGATCGTCAGATTAAAGTAATCAATCTGGACCGTTCATGGATTAGTTACTATGCATTCTATTTTTTCTATAAATAGCAGCTCATTCTTTCATTATTTCTTACGAATTCACTGAACTCTAGAGAGAAAAACAATAGAGAGAAACTATAGAGAGAGAGAAGAAGAGTATTCTACTACTTAACTACTTCCTTATTTCAGCTCTTCTTTAAAACGGTAAGGGGTGTTATTCTTTCTTATTCATGAAGAGAATTTTTGATATTTCATTTCTTATTATTCTGTTGGAATAACCTGTATACGCGGTCTACCCTATACTTGGTGACATTCTTCTATTATTCTGTTGGAACATCCTGTCTGTGTGTTTTACACCGGACCTGGTTCCGTTTTTGTTATTATTCTGTTGGAACATCCTGTCTGTGTGTTTTATATCGGACCTGGTTCCGTCTTGTTATTATTCTGTTGGAACATCCTGTCTGTGTGTTTTACACCGGACCTGGTTCCATTATTTATTATTCTATCGGAATATCCTATCTGTGCGTTTACGCCGGACCTGGTTCCATTATTTATTATTCTGTTAGAATAACCTATTTGTGCGGTCTATAGCATGCATGGTGATTTCTTTTGTTATTCTATTCTTTATTGTACTCAGTTGGTTAAGTTTTGACTTCTATACTCCATGAAATTTGTGGAATATCCTTGATAATTGCGTTTCATCCAGTATTTTTTCATGAAAATGTTCTTCTAAGCATTCTTGAATTTGGACGTTATTAATTCTTGGATAAATTAATTCTTGAACTTGTTTTATTGAATTCTTATATCATTGTCATCATCCTCGTGTTTATAAAATGTTGAAAGTCATCTGTGGTATGTAGTGCATAGATGGACTTGGTATGATTATGACCATAGATTATTCGGTATAATCATGACCGTAATGTTACAAATGATGTGGTAAAAGTCATCATTGGCCCGTAGTGCATTGATGGACAGTTGTTGGCATGATCATGACCATTAATGAATACACGAATATCCTTGGCCGTAGTGCAGGGGTGATTCGATGATGTGGATTATTTTATTAAGTTGAGTCACAGGGATAACAGTGTTGAAAAACCTTTTAAATCATAAAAGATAGTAGAGTTTATTTTCTACTTGACTCTTTTAATGGATTGCTTGTTCCACTGCAGTTAAACTTGATGTCTATTATATTTTATCAGTTTAACATTGTTGAAGGCTAATGATAATTTATTCTGCATTATCTTAGTCATAATATTTCTTACTGGGCTAGTTGAGCTCACCCTTCCTTTCACTGTTCTCTTCAGGAAATGAGAACGTAGCTGGGACAAGTCGGGGAACGGATTGATGGTTCGAATGATAGTATTAGTTAGTAGTCCTCACTATTCTATGTATTAGTGTGTTAATAAATGTAATGAGGACTCCTTTTGAGTATGAATACTCTCTAGAAGATAATATTTGTATTCAAACTCACAGTTTATATTTTGTCGTATTGTACACGATAGTTGTATTAGTAAGTTGTATTTGTATTCTGTACCATGTATCTGACGACCCAAGATGGGTGACGTATACCTAATTTTGGGGGCGTCACAATTGGTATCAGAGCTTAGGGATATGATTCCTAGCTAGGATGTGAGAATAGAACTAGGAGGGGAGAGACGGGGAATTCCTTCGCTAGTATGACCTACCTAAGTTTATTTGGTATTTAATTGGTCGGTCAAAGTATATGGATAATATGTTATATGTTAATTAACCCTTGTTTTGTTGCAGTATTTACAAATGGCATCCGAAAATGTTGAGATAAACAATGAAGCACATGAGACCATTGAATCACCAACGATCAATGCTCAGGGTAATGTGCAACCAGAGGACAATAATCCTCATGAAAATAATAACACCGATGAAATGGTGAATGATGGGATGGTCAGCGGCTTTATGCAATTCATGCAACAACAAAATAACTCTCGGTTGGTCACCGTTAAGCAATTCAAGGAGCTAGGACCACCGGAGTTTTTGAGAAAGCCAGAACCACTTAAGGCGGAGACGTGGTTAAAGCATATCACCAAGATATTTGATGTCTTGGGATACTCCGAGGAGCAAAAGGTTCCCTTTTCCACCTTTATGTTGCGTGAAGAGGTAGATTACTGGTGGAAATCTGTAAAACGTACCCAGCCTGACGCACTCAAGATGTCTTGGGAGAAGTTCCAAGAACTGTTCAATGACAAGTACTTTTCCGAAAGTATTCGTCACATGAAGGAGGTGGAATTTATCAAGTTGGAGCAAAACAACATGACCGTGTCGCAGTACGAAGCCAAGTTTGCCTAGTTGTCCCGATTTGCGTCCCACTTTGTGGATAATGAAGAGAGAATGACGCGGATATTTTTAAGAGATTTGAAACCGGAGATACGTCAATATCTTATTTCTCATAAACTGTGTCTGTATTCAGATGTTGTATATAGGGCTCAATTAGTAGAGCGCGATAACGAGTCAACGCAACCAAAAGAGAGCAGCCAGAAAAATGATAATACTGGTGATAACAGTCATCAAAGCGGTGACAACAAGCATGGAGGGAATCAACATGCCAGAAATGGTAACCACTTCAATGGTAATCATGGTCAAATCAATAAGAATGGACATTTTAAGAAGAGAAAATTCAACAATGATGGAAAGACGTCAGCACCAACACCCGTTGTTAAGGAAGGAGAACGACCACCTATCATATGCTTCAAATGCAGAGGGGAGGGACACATCAGTCCAAACTACGCGATGCCATCCAAAGCATGCTATAATTATGGAAGAGAAGGTCACTTAGCCCGATTTTGTCGGTTACCGAAGACAAATTCAGCTAGGATGGAGGCACCAAAGGCCGTCCCAGAAAAGCCAAAGCCAGTAGTTTAAGAGAGAGCGTTTTTTTTTCGTGACGAGGAACCTGAATAAAATTATCACGGGTATGTTAGTCATAAACTCTTGCGAAGTATATACCGTGTTAGATACCGGTTTCACTCACTCTTTTATTTCACCTAGTTGTGTTCAATGTTTAGACGTTGATAAGTCTGTTTAAAGTCAGTTGGGAGAAATCTTCATTACCTCCACTATTTATAAATCTTGTTCAAATCAACACTTTCACGTTACCTGTCGATCTTATCTCTTTGAAAATACTTGCCTTTGATGTGATTTTTTGAAACGATTGGTTCACTACTTATCATGCTTCTCGTAAGGTTGTTAGCTTTCATACTCCTAACCAACCTGTTATGCGGATTAAAAGTAACCAAACCACTAAAGTCAATCATTGTCATATCAAGCCATAAATAAAGAGCCCCGATCCTTTCGTTGTTGACTTTCTTGTGTGGAATGCACCGAAGCCAGACTTTCGGTAGGGGACGTTGTGAATAACGGTGACAAGTTAATAGATATCAATGTGACGTGTTATCCAAGTCTTGGACGAGAGTCACAATTTTGAATGATATTTCTATTGTTAATAAATTTCCTGACGTATTCTTGAAGACTTCTTAGCTTACCCCTAGAGCGTGAAATCGAATTTTGTATTGACCCCAGTACAAAACCCATTTCTTAAACCCTCAAATATTTATTCAACTAAAGCGAACGTAAATGCGCCAAAGACGTTGGCTCGAGCTGTTAAAGATTATGATCATACCATACCATCGTGAAAAAGCGAACGTAGTAGCTGATGCGTTGAGTGGAAGATCGTATGCGGTTACAAGTGCGAATATACAAACCCACGTGAAGATAACGAATATACGATTAGAATCGATTTTAATCGATAAAGTTAAAGCCGCTCAAGCTACATACTCAGAGAGCTGATAAATGTGAAGAAGAAGGTTCAAGAGGGCGTTATTCTAGAAGCAAGAATCGACGAAGAGAGGAAATCTCAACTCTTGATTTAATTGGCCCATTTAAAATCCTCGATGAAGTAGGAACTGTGGCCTATAGACTCGTTTTACCGCCAAGTATGTTGCGTGTTCAGAACATTTTTTTTACGTATCGATGTTACGTAAATATGTGGACGACCCGAACCACATTATTAATTTAGAACCAGACGAGATAGCAAAAGATTTAACGTATGAGGAGATACGTGTTAACATCTTGGATAAGAAGGATCATATTCGATGCTTAAAGGTTATACCTCAAAAGTTAGAATTTGAAGTGAAGTCAAGGTATCCTCACATGTTCGGCATACCAAGTACGTACGTAAATTTCGAGGGCAAAATTCTATAAGGAGGAGAGATTGTGAAACCCCAGCTTTTATGAATAAATATTTAATTTTTTTCGAAATAATTTTTTTTATATTATGGTGTGGATTTGATATAATAGTTATGGTTAGTATTTATAAATTTTGTAAAGTAACCAAGTTGTCATATAATATTCGATTGGTCGGGGAATATTCTTTTTAACAGGGAATATTCGTACAACGACACAATCATTGGTGGACCCCACAACGGAATTATTGTCGGATTGAGAAAACGACAAAAATATTTTATTAAAAATAACGGCGAAAGTTTTACCATTGTTACTGTTGAACTACTCGGTAGTAAAAGTATAGTAATACGTGTGGTTGCATAGTAGCACACGGTATTGATTATTAATGCTTATGTGAGAAGTCACTCAGTTTGATTCAATTATTGTTAGTTAATAATATGAATTATTTAGCGATAATGACGTTTTGTTTTATTCGTATTATTAACGTAATAAAACAGAAACATCTTTTTATATAAAACAGAATACTTTATTAAAGTTATTTTATAAGTTGAATATATTATATTTTATTTAAAAGATTTTTCTTTAAATATGGACAGTCAGATTAAAGTAATCAATCTGGACCGTTCATGGATTAGTTACTATGCATTCTATTTTTCTATAAATAGCAGCTCATTCCTTCATTATTTCTTACGAATTCACTGAACTCTAGAGAGAAAAACTATAGAGAGAAACTATAGAGAGAGAGAGAAGAAGAGTATTCTGCTACTTAACTACTTCCTTATTTCAGCTCTTCTTTAAAACGGTAAGGGGTGTTATTCTTTCTTATTCATGAAGAGAACTGATGTTATTCCATTTATTATTATTCTGTTGGAATAACCTGTATACGCGGTCTACCCTATACTTGGTGACATTCTTTTATTATTCTGTTGGAACATCCTGTCCGTGTGTTTTACACCGGACCTGGTTCTGTTTTTTTTATTATTCTGTTGGAACATCCTGTCTGTGTGTTTTACACCGGACCTGGTTCCGTCTTTATTATTATTCTATTGGAACATCCTGTCTGTGTGTTTTACACCGGACCTGGTTCCATTATTTATTATTCTGTCAGTATATCCTGTCTGTGCGTTTACACCGGACCTGGTTCCGTTTTTATTATTATTCTGTTGGAACATCCTGTCTGTGTGTTTTACACCGGACCTGGTTCCGTTTTTATTATTATTCTGTTAGAACATCCTGTCTGTGTGTTTTACACCGGACCTGGTTCCGTCTTTGTTATTATTCTGTTGGAACATCCTGTCTGTGTGTTTTACACCGGACCTGGTTCCATTATTTATTATTCTGTCGGAATATCCTGTCTGTGCGTTTACGCCGGACCTGGTTCCATTATTTATTATTCTGTTGGAATAACCTGTCTGTGCGGTCTATCGCATGCATGGTGATTTCTTTTGTTATTCCATTCTTTATTGTACTCAGTTGGTTAAGTTTTGACTGCTATACTCCATGAAATTTGTGGAATATCCATGATAATTGCGTTTCATCCAGTATCTTTTCATGAAAATATTCTTCTAAGCATTCTTGAATTTTACTCCATAAAGTAGTATCATGTTGACAATTTGGACGTTGTTAATTCTTGGATAAATTAATTCTTGAACTTGTTTTATTGAATTTTTATATCATTGTCATCATCCTCATGTTTATAAAATGTTGAAAGTCATCTGTGGCCTGTAGTGCATAGATGGACTTGGTATGATTATGACCAGGGATTATTCGGTATAATCATGACCGTAATGTTACAAATGATGTGGTAAAAGTTCTCATTGGCCCGTAATGCATTGATGGACAGTTGTTGGCATGATCATGACCATTAATGAATACACGAATATCCTTGGCCGTAGTGCAGGGGTGATTCGATGATGTGGATTATTTTATTAAGCTGAGTCCCAGCGATAACAGTGTTGAAAAATCTTTTAAATCATAAAAGATAGTATTGTTAATTTTCTACTTGACTCTTTTAATGGATTGCTTGTTCCGCTACAGTTAAAGTTGATGTCTATTATATTTTATCAGTTTAACATTGTTGAAGGCTAATGATAATTTATTCTGTATTATCTTTGCTCCAACCGAACTTTGTATCTTTCCGAGTCAGCTGAGTTAATGGAGTAGCGATTCGAGAAAATCCTTCCACGAATCTCCGATAATAACCAGCTAAACCAAGAAAGCTACGTACTTCGGTCACTGATTTAGGTTGCTCCCAGCTTTGAATAGCTTCAATCTTTGCCGGGTCAACCGATATTCCACGACTTGATACTACGTGCCCAAGGAATGCTACCTCCTCCAGCCAGAACTCGCATTTCTTCAACTTGGCATAAAAGTTTATATTCACGAAGCTTTTGGAGTACCAACCTCAAGTGTTGCTCATGATCTTCACGGCTTTTGGAATAAACAAGGATGTCATCGATAAAGACGACCACAAAGTGATCCAAATATTCCTTGAATACCCTATTCATCATATCCATGAAGGCAGCAGGAGCATTAGTCAATCCAAAAGACATAACTAAGAATTCATAATGCCCATACCGAGTTCTGAAGGCAGTCTTTGGAATATCCTCAGTTCTAACCTTCAGCTGATGATATCTAGAACGAAGATCGATCTTTGAAAAGAATTGTGCTCCTTGCAACTGGTCAAACATGTCATCAATACGTGGCAATGGGTACCTATTTTTGATGGTGACATGATTCAACTCCCGATAATCAATACAAAGTCGCATACTCCCATCTTTCTTCTTCACGAACAGAACAGGAGCACCCCAAGGAGAAGTACTAGGACGAATAAAACCAATGTCTAACAATTCCTGCAGTTGGATCTTTAACTCCTGAAGTTCAATAGGAGCCATTCGATATGAGGCTTTGGAAATGGGTTTTGTGCCGGGTTCAAGGTCGATACAAAATTCAATTTCACGCTCTGGGGGTAGGCCAGAAAGTTCTTCGGGAAATACGTCAGGAAATTTATTAACAACAGAAATATCATTCAAAATTGTGACTCTCGTCCAAGACTTGGATAACACGTCACATTGATATCTATTAACTTGTCACCGTTATTCACAACG
Source organism: Panax notoginseng (assembly GCA_016801055.1). NCBI lineage: Eukaryota > Viridiplantae > Streptophyta > Magnoliopsida > Apiales > Araliaceae > Panax > Panax notoginseng. Next base: position 177,770,046 of record CM029013.1, read on the forward strand.
TCCCCTACCGAAAGTCTGACTTCGGTACATTTCACACAAGAAAGTCAACAACGAAAGGATCGGGGCTCTTTATTTATGGCTTGATATGACAATGATTGACTTTAGTGGCTTGGTTACTTTGAATCCGCATAACAGGGTGGTTAGGAGTATGAAAGCTAACAACCTTACGAGAAGCATGATAAGTAGTGAACCAATCATTTCAAAAAATCACATCAAAGGCAAGTATTTTCAAAGAGATAAGATCGACAGATAACGTGAAAGTGTTGATTTGAACAAGATTTATAAATAGTGGAGGTAATGAAGATTTCTCCCAACTGACTTTAAACAGACATATCAAAGTCTAAACATTGAACACAACTAGGTGAAATAAAAGAGTGAGTAGAACCGGTATCTAACATGGTATAGACTTCGCAAGAGTTTATGACTAACATACCCGTGATAATTTTATTCAGGTTCCTCGTCACGAAAAAAAAATGCTTTCTCTTAAACTACTGGCTTTGGCTTTTCTGGGACGGTCTTTGGTGCCTCCATCCTATCTGAACTTATCTTCGGTAAACGACAAAATCGGGCTAAGTGACCTTCTCTTCCACAATTATAGCATGCTTTGGATGGCATCGCGCAGTTTGGATTGATGTGTCCCTCCCCTCCGCATTTGAAGCATATGATAGGTGGTCGTTCTCCTTTCTTAACAACGGGTGCTGGTGCTGACGTCTTTCCATCATTGTTGAATTTCCTCTTCTCGAAATGTCCATTCTTATTATTTTGGCCCTGATTACCACCGAAGTGGTTACCATTTCTGGCCTGTTGATTCCCTTCATGCTTGTTGTCACCGCTTCGATGACTGCTCTCACTGGTATTATCATTTTGTCGGCTGCTCTCTTTTGGTTGCGTTGTCTCGTTATCGCGCTCCACCAACTGAGCCCTATTTACAACATCTGAATACAAACACAGATAAAACGTACCTAACTGTGTACCCTTGCGAAGTTTGTACCTTATTCGATACTAGTTCTACCCACTCTTGTATTTCACCTAGTTGTGTTCAGCGTTTAAACTTGGCCCTTAAAAAAATAAAATAAAAATAAAAATAAAAATTTATTAGACTTGACTTATCTGTTGAAACTCTGTTAGGAGAAACCTTCGTTAACTCCACTATTTATAAATCTTGTTTGATTCAAATCGACACTTTCACGTTACCTGTCGATATGTGATTTTTGGAAACGATTGGTTAACTACCCATTATGCTTTTTGTAAGGTTGTTAATTTTCATATTCCTAACCAACCTGTTATGCGAATTCAAGCAACCAAACCACTAAAGTCAATCATTATCATATCAAGCCATAAGTAAAGATCCCCGTTTCTTTCGTTGTTGACTTCCTGGTGTGGAATGCACCGAAGCCAGACTTTCCGTAAGAGACGTTGTAAATGACGATGGCAAGCTGATAGGTATCAATGTGACGTGTTATCCAAGTCTGGGATGAGAGTCACAGTTTTGAATGATATTTCTATTGTTAATAAATTTCTTGACGTATTCTTGAAGATTTCCTAGCCTACCCCTAGAGCGTGAAATCGAATTTTGTATTGACCCCAGTACAAAACCCATTTCTTAAACCCTCAAATATTTCTTTACTTAAAACGAACGTATCAGGCGCCAAAGATGTTGGCTCGAGCTGTTAAAACTTACGATCGTACCATTTAATATTATCGTGGAAAAGTGAACGTGGTAGCTGATGCGTTGAGTAGAAGATCATATGCAAGTACGAGTGCAATATTGTCAACACAAAGGCCCATTTTATGTGACAAGTTAAAGACTCCAGGGACCCATGTGATGATGGCGAATATACGAGTAGAACCGACTTTAATCGATAAAGTTAAAGTCGCTCAAGCTACATACTCAGAGCTGATAAATGTGAAGAAGAAGGTTCAAGAGAGCGTTATTCTAGAAGCAAGAATCCACGAAGAGAGGAAATCTCAACTCTCGATTTAATTGGCCCATTTGAAATCCTCGATGAAGTAGGAACTGTGGCCTATAGACTCGTTTTACCGCCAAGTATGTTGCGTGTTCAGAACAATTTTTTTTACGTATCGATGTTACGTAAATATGTGGACGACCCGAACCACATTATTAATTTAGAACCGGACGAGATAGCAAAAGATTTAACGTATGAGGAGATATGTGTTAACATCTTGGATAAGAAGGATCATATTCGATGCTTAAAGGTTATACCTCAAGAGTTAGAATTTGAAGTGAAGTCAAGGTATCCTCACATGTTCGGCATACCAAGTACGTACGTAAATTTCGAGGGCGAAATTCTATAAGGAGGGGAGATTGTGAAACCCCAGATTTTATGAATAAATATTTAATTTTTTTCGAAATAATTTTTTTTTATATTATGGTGTGGATTTGATATAATAGTTATGGGTAGTATTTATAAATTTTGTAAAGTATCCAAGTTGTCATATAATATTCGATTGGTCGGGGAATATTCGTTTTAACAGGGAATATTCGTACAACGACACAATCATTGGTGGACCCCACAACGGAATTATTGTCGGATTGAGACAACGACAAAAATATTTTATTAAAAATAACGGCTGAAGTTTTACCATTGTTACTGTTGAACTACTCGGTAGTAAAAGTACAGTAATACGTGTGGTTGCATAGTAGCACACGGTATTGATTATTAATGCCTACGTGAGAAGGCACTCAGTTTTGTTCAATTATTGCTATAGCAAGTGTCGTAAATTTTGCTTACTTTATGGGCACTCATTTACCCATTTTTCAAATTATCGGACAAAAGTTATAAAGTATATATATTTATATTAGCATGTGGGTGAATGGTGGTGGTTTTGATGGATTTTGGCAGGATGCTTTATTTTTCAAAGTCTTGGACTTAGTGGCCAACTTTTCAAACAAAAGCTTTGTGTTGATAAAATTGGTCGGTAGAGATTTATTATTATAATATATATATAATGGTGCCATGTACTTGATTATATATTATATATACATATATATGTATGATTGAGTGCTGGTAGGGAGGTGAAAGAAAATTGAGTCAGTAATGGGGGTAGTTGCGTATTATTATTATTTTTAAATAGAATATATTATATTTTATTTAAAAGATTTTGCTTTAATTATGGACCGTCAGATTAAAGTAAATCAATCTGGACCGTTCATGGATTAGTTACTATGCATTTCATTTTTCTATAAATAGCAGCTCATTCCTTCATTATTTCTTACGAATTCACTGAACTCTAGAGAGAGAAACTATAGAGAGAGAAGAAAAGTATTCTGCTACTTAACTACTTCCTTATTTCAGTTCTTCTTTAAAACGGTAAGGGGTGTTATTCTTTCTTATTCATGAAGAGAACTGTTGTTATTCCATTTCTTATTATTCTGTTGGAATAACCTGTATACGCGGTCTACCCTATACTTGGTGACATTTTTCTATTATTCTGTTGGAACATCCTGTCTGTGTGTTTTACACCAGACCTGGTTCCGTTTTTATTATTATTCTGTTGGAACATCCTGTCTGTGTGTTTTACACCGGACCTGATTCCGTCTTGTTATTATTCTGTTGGAACATCCTGTCTGTGACAACCTGAGAATTTAGATAATTATTAAAATCCTAAAATGATGGATTAAAGGTTATAAGATTAACCTAGACAGAAAATAAGTGAATGGAATTGACATTTCTGTGAAGGAATTTCAAGGATTTTAAAATTTTTAAGAAGAACCTATATGGTTTCTTAATTGAATGAGAATAAAGAAATATGGGTTACAAAATTTCAAAACCCTAGAAATGAATTAATATGTAGTTGAAGAAATATCGAGAATAAGGTATTACGATACCTGTAAATTCTATATGAACTGAATAGTCTAAGAAATGTTATATAAGTACATATGGAAATTTTATTAAGGAGATAAGATTTCACATGAAGAGATGTTGTAAGGTTAAACGAAGATGAGTATATGTATAGAAATATATATACTTAGTAAGGTGCTATAAATATTTTAGCAAGAGGAATGTTGAATTAAGTTAATGATATAAGGACCAAGATAAAACTATGTTAGTAATTAACATAGCTTGAACGTTGGCCTTGACTGGCAAATAAGAATTTGAATAAGTATAAAGTCGTTAGTTAATACGATTAGCAATAAGAAATGAATAATTTAAAACTCAAAATTTGAGTTAGAGATAGAATTTTGAAGCATGGACTGCTCGGTTGCGTCCGGAACGTCAAGATTAGTCAAAATGGGCAGTAAACACAAAATGTGTAAAGGTTGACTTTTGGTCAAAGTCAACAGTTGACTTTTTATGGAGAAAAGTCAAAATTAGAGTGAGAAGTGAAATATGTTATGATATGATGTTATATGGATAATGATATAATATTTAATATTATACCAATGATGTAAAACTAAAATATGAGATGAGATCCAATATGTAGATATGAATATTGGTATCAAAGTGGTTAGTAAATTAAATTCATATTTGAATAGATGATTAAATATATTAATTTATATATTTAATATTTAAATAAATTGTTTGAAAACAATTTATGGAGAGAAGGAGAAAATTAAATTAAATTATACAATATAAATTGTATAACTTAAATAAGTTATTAAGTATGATAATTAAATAACCCAAATGGTTATTGTTATTTAGTGGTCCTTGTAATTAAATATATACTAGTAACTTAATCTAAGAGAATTGTGGAGCATATCATAATTTATTTCATGATTATGTGAGTAAGTGAATACGAATATTATGTGATGACAAATAAAAGAAATTAGTGTAATCCTAATTATATATTAGGAATGAAGAATTAAATAACTTAAGGGTTATGGGATGAGAGAATTATGGTATATAAAATATATACTAATTTTAAGAGATTTATTTTATACATCTCGGTTAATTAATTTTATAACCTAATTATAGCAAGTCTAATTGGGTTAAGAAATTAAGGGCATGTAAGTTTAATTTGGTTATAAAATTTAGTGTGCAAGGGTAATAACTTAAATTCTAAATGTTTGGAATGGATACCCTAATTAAATATTTAGGGTGGGATAAGATAAAAATGATTGGACTATGTTAATTTTACATGGCCCAAGTAATTAATATAGAATCCCAAAAGATTATAAATGGTGGCCCAAGTGTTGGCACAATTATGGAGGGCATTTTAGACATTTGTTATACTAAGTGGAGCAATAAAAAATTAAGCAAAACTTGGACAAGATAAGGCCACTTGGCCGGATAAGAAGAGAAGGGAAAGAGGGAATGTATGTAATGATTAATTACTTTAGTGGTGGCCAACTCATCCCATGTGTCACTTGGTTATTTCTCCAACACTTTTTCAAAGCTTGCAAGCAACAATTATATGAGAGAAAGAGAGAGAATGAGTGGGAGAAGAAGGCCACATGGCCGGATGTTATAGGGAAGAGAGAAGGAGGAGGAATGAGATAGTGTAATATATCTATCTCTAATCTAGCTTATTTTGTTCTCTTTCATCTATTTTATTTTTCTAACCAAAGGAACCAAAGAGAGAGAGAGAGAATAGAAGGGCAAATTTCGGCAGCCATGGAGGAGAGGAAGATGAGTTTTTGATAAGTCATCAAAGCTTCATAAGCAAATCTAGGAAGAAGAAGAAGGAGAGCATGTGAACAAAAAGGTATAAACCCCTTTTGTTTATATAATTTTTTGATTATTATAAATCAAACTTTGAATCTATGTTTCTAAACTCAAAAACCTTAGATCTATATGTTTATGAGTGTTTAATGTTTAGATCTACCCATATTGGGTGTTGTTTTAGTTGGAAATCGAAAATAAAGAAAAGTGATTTTTTCTAGTTTTATAAGCTCTAAACTTTCTATGTACTTTTAATTTCCACCGTTTTTGATCTAAACCTTCTTTTTGCGATCCGTCAAAGGGATGTGCTAGATATGTAAGTTAACTACTAAACTCAAGTGGTAACACTTAAAAATGTTGAGTACACAAGTTGTAGTGACTGTTTTACCAAAAACAGTTTCGTTGCTAAAAGTGAAAAACAGACTATTTTGGACAGTCAAAGAGTAGGGGCAGTTTGGTCATTTTTTGGATATCTAAAAATTCTGGAAACATTTGGGAGTATACTATGATAAGTTATCTAACATCTCCAAGTGGAATCACTGAAAAAGGAGTTGTAGATTTCCGTATGGAAAATGTTTAATAAAGCACGAAAAACTGCAAAAAGGCCATTTTGCTTCTGCCCAAAAATTTAAAGTGGCAGTTTCGGCCACTTAATTTGTCAGAAAAAATTCTGGCCTTTTGGGACATGAAAATATATGGTATTAAGTACCTTGTGCCCAAAAATGAGCTCATTCTGAGTTAAAATGAGCAAGTTATGACCATTTCAATTTCTGTGATTTTCTGACGAAAATGGCTATAACCGGAGTTCTATAAGTCCGATGGCCACGAAATTTAAATTGGAGTGTCAAGTTAACACATATAAGATTGTGTCAAGAGATGAAAATTTCTGGAATTAAGCACGAGGTAGCTAATTTCTTAAGGAATTAACTAAAAGTGATTTTAAAAAAATACCAAAGGAAATTGGAAAATCTGATGAATCCAGCTTGCTGGATTGAAAAGAAGTTTACTGAATTGAAAATATGTTGAATCCAGCTTGCTGAATTGCAATCTAGTTGCTGGATTTGTAATCTAGTTTGCTGGATTGCAGTTTGGCTTGCTGGATTGAAAATTGTTGAATCCAGGTTGCTGGATTCTGTATCCAGTCTGCTGGATTGGCAATTTGATTGTTAAATTTAGAATCCAGGTTGTTGGATTAGTATTTGACTTATTAGAGTATAAAGAAGAACTTATAATGTATAAGATTAAGTGTTTAATCATAATGAATATGACACAGTGAATGAAGAATTATCCAAGAATGATAATAATACCGATGTGTTAGGATGTTATCTAATATTTGATTAAGTGTTAGATAATCTAGTAATAAAGTAATTGTATTATGATACAAAGTAGAATATGCTGATTGAAAGACCAATCTTATTATTAATAATATGTCTTACCAAAAGAAGTTAACTTAAACTGCGTAGCAGTAGTCAACGAATCAGGCAAGTTTCCTAACTCAAACTTGAGTTGTATGTTCAAAGCATGTTAGTGAATGATTATTGTTGATTATTCACGTCTACACTGATTATTGATTCGCACTTAGTGCATGTTGCATATGTTCATCAGGTATGAAATGCTGATCACCTTCATTACCATAAGGTTCAGTTAAATTGTTTATGGTCATTGTTGACCTTCAAACATTATTGATTCAGTCATGAAATTATTGAAACTTGATTCATGTTATTTCACAATTATTATATTGTTGAAAACTTGAAAGCTTATTCATTCTTTTCAATCATGATATATCTTCATTGTATTTAAAACTTGCTGGGCAAATTTGTTGCTCACCCTTGCTATATCATGATAAAAATTTTCAGATTAAGATGAAAGCTCGAGTAAAGACAAAGGCAAAGTCAAAGTGCAAGATTAAATTACATTGCAGTTAGATCTATTAAATTTTTTGACGAAAATAGTATTGTAAATCTTCTAAGATATTGAAGGTATGTATTAAGTTAAGGTTGTAGACCTTGGGAATGATGTGTAAAAGTTTAATGTATAAACAATTTATGTTTATATCTTCCGCAATAGTTATAGAAATAGTATACCAGATCCTTGGTGATTAGGACCGGGATTTGGGGATGCTATACTGTCTGTGTATTTTACACCGGACCTGGTTCCATTATTTATTATTCTGTCGGAATATCCTGTCTATGCGTTTACGCCGGACCTGGTTCCATTATTTATTATTCTGTCGGAATATCCTGTCTGTGCGTTTACGCCGGACCTGGTTCCATTATTTATTATTCTGTTGGAATAACCTGTTTGTGCGGTCTATCGCATGCATGGTGATTTCTTTTGTTATTCTATTCTTTATTGTACTCAGTTGGTTAAGTTTTGACTTCTATACTCCATGAAATTTGTGGAATATCCTTGATAATTGCGTTTCATCCAGTATTTTTTCATGAAAATATTCTTCTAAGCATTCTTCAATTTTACTCCACAAAGCAGTATCATGTTGACAATTTGGACGTTATTAATTCTTGGATAAATTAATTCTTGAACTTGTTTTATTGAATTCTTATATCATTGTCATCATCCTCATGTTTATAAAATGTTGAAAGTCATCTGTGGCATGTAGTGCATAGATGGACTTGGTATGATTATGACCAGGGATTATTCGGTATAATCATGACCGTAATGTTACAAATGATGTGGTAAAAGTCCTCATTGGCCCGTAGTGCATTGATGGACAATTATTGGCATGATCATGACCATTAATGAATATACGAATATCCTTAGCCGTAGTGTAAGGGTGATTCGATGATGTGGATTATTTTATTAAGCTGAGTCCCAGCGATCACAGTGTTGAAAAACCTTTTAAATCATAAAAGATAGTAGAGTTTATTTTCTACTTGACTCTTTTAATGGATTGCTTGTTCCGCTGCAGTTAAACTTGATGTTTATTATATTTTATCAGTTTAACATTGTTGAAGGCTAATGATAATTTATTCTGTATTATCTTAGTCATAATATTTCTTACTGGGCTAGTTGAGCTCACCCTTTCTTTCACTGTTCTCTTCAGGAAATGAGAACGTAGCTGGGGCAAGTCGGGGAACGGAGTGATGGTCCGAATGATAGTATTAGTTAGTAGTCCTCACTATTCTATATAATAGTGTGTTAATAAATGTAATGAGGACTCCTTTTGAGTATGAATACTCTCTAGAAGATAATATTTGTATTCAAACTCATAGTTTATGTTTTGTCGTATTGTACACGACAGTTGTATTAGTAAGTTGTATTTGTATTCTGTACTATGTAAGTGGCGACCCAAGATGGGTGACGTATACCTAATTTTGGGGGCGTCACAGTTGGTATCAAGAATTAATTTATCCAAGAATTAACAACGTCCAAATTGTCAACATGATACTACTTTGTGGAGTAAAATTCAAGAATGCTTAGAAGAATATTTTCATGAAAAGATACTAGATGAAACGCAATTATCAAGGATATTTCACAAATTTCATGGAGTATAGAAGTCAAAACTTAACCAACTGAGTACAATAAAGAATGGAATAACAAAAGAAATCACCATGCATGCGATAGACCGCACAGACAGGTTATTCCAACAGAATAATAAATAATGGAACCAGGTCCGGCGTAAACGCACAGACAGGATATTCCGACAGAATAATAAATAATGGAACCAGGTTCGGCGTAAACGTACAGACAGGATATTTCGACAGAATAATAAATAATGGAACCAGGTCCGGTGTAAAACACACAGACAGGATGTTCCAAGAGAATAATAACAAGACGGAATCAGGTCCGGTGTAAAACACACAGACTGGATGTTCCTACAGAATAATAATAAAAACGGAACCAGGTCTGGTGTAAAACACACAGACAGGATGTTCCAACAGAATAATAGAAGAATGTCACCAAGTATAGGGTAGACCGCGTATACAGGTTATTCCAACAGAATAATAAGAAATGGAATAACAACAGTTCTCTTCATGAATAAGAAAGAATAACACCCCTTACCGTTTTAAAGAAGAACTGAAATAAGGAAGTAGTTAAGTAGCAGAATACTCTTCTTCTCTCTCTCTATAGTTTCTCTCTATAGTTTCTCTCTCTAGAGTTGAGTGAATTCGTAAGAAATAATAAAGGAATGAGCTGCTATTTATAAAAAAAATAGAATGCATAGTAACTAATCCATGAACGGTCCAGATTGATTACTTTAATCTGACGGTCCATATTTAAAGAAAAATCTTTTATATAAAATATAATATATTCTATTTATAGAATAACTTTAATAAAGTATTCTGTTTTATATAAAAAGATGTTTCTGTTTTATTACGAATAAAACAAAACGTCATTATCGCTAAATAATTCTTATTATTAACTGACAATAATTGAATCAAACTGAGTGACTTCTCACATAAGCATTAATAATTAATACCGTGTGCTACTATGCAATCACACGTATTACTGTACTTTTACTACCGAGTAGTTCAACAGTAACAATGGTAAAACTTCCGCCGTTATTTTTAATAAAATATTTTTGTCGTTTTTTCAATCTGACAATAATTCCGTTGTGGGGTCCACCAATGATTGTGTCGTTGTACGAATATTCCCTGTTAAAACGAATATTCCCCGACCAATCGAATATTATATGACAACTTGGATACTTTAAAAAATTTATAAATACTACCCATAACTATTATATCAAATCCACACCATAATATAAAAAAAAATTATTTCGAGAAAAATTAAATATTTATTCATAAAATCTGGGGTTTCACAATTTCCCCTCCTTATAGAATTTCGCCCTCGAAATTTACGTACGTACTTGGTATGCCGAACATGTGAGGATACCTTAACTTCACTTCAAATTCTAACTCTTGAGGTATAACCTTTAAGCATCGAATATGATCCTTCACGTCCAAGATGTTAACACATATCTCCTCATACGTTAAATCTTTTGCTATCTCGTCCGGTTCTAAATTAATAATGTGGTTCGTCCCTGGCTAAGATGTGAGAATAGAACTAGGAGGGGAGAGACGGGGAATTCCTTCGCTAGTATGACCTACCTAAGTTTATTTGGTATTTAATTGGTCGGTCAAAGTATATGGATAATATGTTATATGTTAATTAACCCTTGTTTTGTTGTAGTATTTACAAATGGCATCCGAAAATGTTGAGATAATCAATGAAGCACATGAGACCATTGAATCACCAACGATCAATGCTCAGGGTAATGTGCAACCAGAGGACAATAATCCTCATGAAAATAATAACACCGATGAAATGGTGAATGATGGGATGGTCAGAGACTTTATGCAATTCATGCAACAACAAAATAACTCTCGGACGGTCACCGCTAAGCAGTTCAAGGAGCAATTCATGCAACAACGGGTGAGAGCGGCTCCTATCCAAAATGAAGGAGGAAACAATGACAACCCACGGTTGGTCACCGCTAAGCAATTCAAGGAGCTAGGACCACCGGAGTTTTTGGGAAAGCCAGAACCACTTAAGGCGGAGACATGGTTAAAGCAGATCACCAAGATATTTGATGTCTTGGGATGCTCCGAGGAGCAAAAGGTTCCCTTTGCCACTTTTATGTTGCGTGAAGAGGCAGATTACTGGTGGGAATCTGTAAAACGTACCCAGCCTGACGCACTCAAGATGTCTTGGGAGAAGTTCCAAGAACTGTTCAATGACAAGTACTTTCTCGAAAGTATTCGTCACATGAAGGAGGTGGAATTTATCAAGTTGGAGCAAAACAACATGACCGTGTCGCAGTACGAAGCCAAGTTTGCCGAGTTGTCCGAATTTGCGTCCCACTTGGTGGATAATGAAGAGCGAATGACGCGAATGTTTTTGCGAGGTTTGAAACCTGAGATACGTTAACATCTTATTTCTCATAAACTGTGTCTGTATTCAGATGTTGTAAATAGGGCTCAATTAGTAGAGCGCGATAACGAGTCAACGCAACCAAAAGAGAGCAGCCGGAAAAAATGATAATACTGGTGATAACAGTCATCAAAGCGGTGACAACAAGCATGGAGGGAATCAACATGCCAGAAATGGTAACCACTTCAATGGTAATCATGGTCAAAACAATAAGAATGGACATTTCAAGAAGAGAAAATTCAACAATGATGGAAAGACGTCAGCACCAGCCCCCGTTGTTAAGGAAGGAGAACGACCACCTATCATATGCTTCAAATGCGGAGTGGAGGGACACATCAGTACAAACTGCGCGATGCCATCCAAAGCATGCTATAATTGTGGAAGAAAAGGTCACTTAGCCCTATTTTGTCGGTTACCGAAGACAAATTCAGCTAGGATGGAGGCACCAAAGGCCGTCCCAGAAAAGCCAAAGCCAGTAGTTTAAGAGAGAGCATTTTTTTTCGTGACGAGGAACCTGAATAAAATTATCACGGGTATGTTAGTCATAAACTCTTGCGAAGTATATACCGTGTTAGATACCGGTTTCACTCACTCTTTTATTTCACCTAGTTGTGTTCAATGTTTAGACTTTGATATGTCTGTTTAAAGTTAGTTGGGAGAAATCTTCATTACCTCCACTATTTATAAATCTTGTTCAAATCAACACTTTCACGTTACCTGTCGATCTTATCTCTTTGAAAATACTTGCCTTTGATGTGATTTTTTGAAACGATTGGTTCACTACTTATCATGCTTCTCGTAAGGTTGTTAGCTTTCATACTCCTAACCAACCTGTTATGCGGATTCAAAGTAACCAAACCACTAAAGTCAATCATTGTCATATCAAGCCATAAATAAAGAGCCCCGATCCTTTCGTTGTTGACTTTCTTGTGTGGAATGCACCGAAGCCAGACTTTCGGTAGGGGACGTTGTGAATAACGGTGACAAGTTAATAGATATCAATGTGACGTGTTATCCAAGTCTTGGACGAGAGTCACAGTTTTGAATGATATTTCTATTGTTAATAAATTTCCTGACGTATTCTTGAAGACTTCTTAGCTTACCCCTAGAGCGTGAAATCGAATTTTGTATTGACCCTAGTACAAAACCCATTTCTTAAACCCTCAAATATTTATTCAACTAAAGCGAACGTGACATGCGCCAAAGACGTTGGCTCGAGCTGTTAAAGATTATGATCATACCATACCATCGTGGAAAAGCGAACGTGGTAGCTGATGCGTTCAGTAGAAGATCGTATGCGGTTACAAGTGCGAATATACGAACACACGTGAAGATAACGAATATACGATTAGAATCGATTTTAATCGATAAAGTTAAAACCGCTCAAGCTACATACTCAGAGCTAATAAATGTGAAGAAGAAGGTTCAAGAGGGCGTTATTATAGAAGCAAGAATCGACGAAGAGAGGAAATCTCAACTCTTGATTTAACTGGCCCATTTGAAATTCTCGATGAAGTAGGAACTGTGGCCTATAGACTCGTTTTACCGCCAAGTATGTTGCGTGTTCAGAATATTTTTTTTTACGTATCGATGTTACGTAAATATGTGGATGACCCGAACCACATTATTAATTTAGAACCAGACGAGATAGCAAAAGATTTAACGTATGAGGAGATACGTGTTAACATCTTGGATAAGAAGGATCATATTCGATGCTTAAAGGTTATACCTCAAGAGTTAGAATTTGAAGTGAAGTCAAGGTATCCTCACATGTTCGGCATACCAAGTGCGTACGTAACTTTCGAGGGCAAAATTCCATAAGGAGGGGAGATTGTGAAACCCCAATTTTATGAATAAATATTTAATTTTTCTCGAAATAATTTTTTTTAATGTTATGGTGTGGATTTGATATAATAGTTATGGTTAGTATTTATAAATTTTGCAAAGTATGCAAGTTGTCATATTATATTCGATTGGTCGGGGAATATTCGTTTTAACAGGGAATATTCGTACAACGACACAATTATTGGTGGACCCCACAACGGAATTATTGTCGGATTGAGAGAACGATAAAAATATTTTATTAAAAATAACGGCAGAAGTTTTACCATTGTTACTGTTGAACTACTCGGTAGTAAAAGTACAGTAATACGTGTGGTTGTATAGTAGCATACGGTATTGATTATTAATGCTTATGTGAGAAGTCACTTAGTTTGATTCAATTATTGTCAGTTAATAATATGAATTATTTAGCGATAATGACGTTTTGTTTTATTCGTAATAAAACAGAAACATCTTTTTATATAAAACAGAATACTTTATTAAAGTTATTCTATAAATAGAATATATTATATTTTATTTAAAAGATTTTTCTTTAAATATGGACCGTCAGATTAAAGTAATCAATCTGGACCGTTCATGGATTAGTTACTATGCATTCTATTTTTCTATAAATAGCAGCTCATTCCTTCATTATTTCTTACGAATTCACTGAACTCTAGAGAGAGAAACTATAGAGAGAAACTATAGAGAGAGAGAGAAGAAGAGTATTCTGCTACTTAACTACTTCCTTATTTCAGCTCTTCTTTAAAACGGTAAGGGGTGTTATTCTTTCTTATTCATGAAGAGAACTGTTGTTATTCCATTTCTTATTATTCTGTTGGAATAACCTGTATACGCGGTCTACCCTATACTTGGTGACATTCTTCAATTATTCTGTTGGAACATCCTGTCTGTATGTTTTACACCAGACCTGGTTCCGTTTTTATTATTATTCTGTTGGAACATCCTGTCTGTGTGTTTTACACCGGACCTGATTTCGTCTTGTTATTATTCTGCTGGAACATCCTGTCTGTGTGTTTTACACCGGACCTGGTTCCATTATTTATTATTCTGTCGGAATATCCTGTCTGTGCGTTTACGCAGGACTTGGTTCCATTATTTATTATTCTGTCGGAATATCCTGTCTGTGCGTTTACGCCGGACCTGGTTCCATTATTTATTATTCTGTTGGAATAACCTGTTTCTGCGGTCTATCGCATGCATGGTGATTTCTTTTGTTATTCTATTCTTTATTGTACTCAGTTGGTTAAGTTTTGACTTCTATACTCCATGAAATTTGTGGAATATCCTTGATAATTGCGTTTCATCTAGTATTTTTTCATGAAAATATTCTTCTAAGCATTCTTGAATTTTACTCCACAAAGCAGTATCATGTTGACAATTTGGACGTTATTAATTCTTGGATAAATTAATTCTTGAACTTGTTTTATTGAATTCTTATATCATTGTCATCATCCTCATGTTTATAAAATGTTGAAAGTCATCTGTGGCATGTAGTGCATAGATGGACTTGGTATGATTATGACCAGGGATTATTCGGTATAATCATGACCGTAATGTTACAAATGATGTGGTAAAAGTCCTCATTGGCCCGTAGTGCATTGATGGACAATTATTGGCATGATCATGACCATTAATGAATATACGAATATCCTTGGCCGTAGTGCTGGGGTGATTCGATGATGTGGATTATTTTATTAAGCTGAGTCCCAGCGATCACAGTGTTGAAAAACCTTTTAAATCATAAAAGATAGTAGAGTTTATTTTCTACTTGACTCTTTTAATGGATTGCTTGTTCCGCTGCAATTAAACTTGATGTCTATTATATTTTATCAGTTTAACATTGTTGAAGGCTAATGATAATTTATTCTGTATTATCTTAGTCATAATATTTCTTACTGGGCTAGTTGAGCTCACCCTTTCTTTCACTGTTCTCTTCAGGAAATGAGAACGTAGCTGGGGCAAGTCGGGGAACGGAGTGATGGTCCAAATGATAGTATTAGTTAGCAGTCCTCACTATTATATGTAATAGTGTGTTAATAAATATAATGAGGACTCCTTTTGAGTATGAATACTCTCTAGAAGACAATATTTGTATTCAAACTCACAGTTTATGTTTTGTCGTATTGTACACGACAGTTGTATTAGTAAGTTGTATTTGTATTCTGTACTATGTAAGTGGCGACCCAAGATGGGTGACGTATACCTAATTTTGGGGGCGTCACAGTTGGTATCAGAGCTTAGTGATATGATCCCTGGCTAAGATGTGAGAATAGAACTAGGAGGGGAGAGACGGGGAATTCCTTCGCTAGTATGACCTACCTAAGTTTATTTGCATGGTATTTAATTGGTCGGTCATAATATAAGGATAATATATGACATATCAATTAACTTTTATTTTGTGGCAGTATCTGAAAATGGCATCTGAGAATGTTGAGAATAACAATGGAGCACAGGCGATTATTGATTCACCACATATCAATAATCAGGATAATGTTCATCAGGAAGGTGACAATCCTCATGCAAACAACAACACTGACCAGATGATGAATGATGGAATGTTCAGAGGTTTTATGCAATTCATGCAACAACAGGTGAAAGCGGCTCCTGTCCACAACATTGGTGGAAATACTGGAAACTCTCAGGCGGTCACCGCTAAACAGTTTAAGGAGCTGGGACCACCGAAGTTTAAGGGAGAACCCAAACCACTTGTAGCTGAAACATGGATAAAGCAGATCACCAAGATATTTGATGTCTTGGGTTGCTCCGAGGAGCAAAAGGTTCCCTTTGCCGCCTTTATGTTGCGAGGAGAGGCAGATTACTGGTGGGAATCGATAAAACGTACTCAACTTGCCGCACTGAAGATGTCTTGGGAGATGTTCCAAGAGCTGTTTAACGACAAATACTTTTCCGAGAGTATTCGTCACATGAAGGAGGTGGAGTTCATCAAATTGGAGCAGAATAATATGACCGTGTCGCAGTACGAGGCAAAATTTGCGGAGTTATCCCGGTTTGTGTCCCACCTGGTGGATAATCAAGAAAGAATGACGCGGATGTTTTTAAGAGGTTTGAAGCCGGAGATACGTCAACACCTTGTTTCTCATAAAATGTGTTTGTATTCAGATGTTGTAAATAGGGCTCAGTTGGTGGAGCGCGATAACGAGACAACGCAACTAAAAGAGAGCAGCCGACAAAATGATAATACCAGTGAGAGCAGTCATCGAAGCGGTGACAACAAGCGTGAAGGGAATCAACATGCCAGAAATGGTAACCACTTCGGTGGTAATCAGGGCCAAAACAATAAGAATGGACATTTCAAGAAGAGTAAATTCAACAATGATGGAAAGACGTCAGCACCAGCACTCGTTGTTAAGGAAGGAGAACGACCACCTATCATATGCTTCAAATGCGGAGGGGAGGGACACATCAGTCCAAACTGCGCGATGCCATCCAAAGCATTCTATAATTGTGGAAGAAAAGGTCACTTAGCCCAATTTTGTCGTTTACCGTAAACAAGTTCAGATAGGATGGAGGCACCAAAGACCGTCCCAGAAAAGCCAAAGCCAGTAGTTTAAGAGAAAGCGTTTTTTTTTTCGTGACGAGGAACCTGAATAAAATTATCACGGGTATGTTAGTCATAAACTCTTGCGAGGTCTATACCGTGTTAGATACCGGTTCTACTCACTCTTTTATTTCACCTAGTTGTGTTCAATGTTTAGACTTTGATATGTCTGTTTAAAGTCAGTTGGGAGAAATCTTCATTACCTCCACTATTTATAAATCTTGTTCAAATCAACACTTTCACGTTATCTGTCGATCTTATCTCTTTGAAAATACTTGCCTTTGATGTGATTTTTTGAAACGATTGGTTCACTACTTATCATGCTTCTCGTAAGGTTGTTAGCTTTCATACTCCTAACCACCCTGTTATGCGGATTCAAAGTAACCAAACCACTAAAGTCAATCATTGTCATATCAAGCCATAAATAAAGAGCCCCGATCCTTTCGTTGTTGACTTTCTTGTGTGGAATATACCGAAGCCAGACTTTCGATAGGGGATGTTGTGAATAACGGTGACAAGTTAATAGATATCAATGTGACGTGTTATCCAAGTCTTGGACGAGAGTCACAGTTTTGAATGATATTTCTATTGTTAATAAATTTCCTGACGTATTCTTGAAGACTTCTTAGCTTACCCCTAGAGCGTGAAATCGAATTTTGTATTGACCCCAGTATAAAACCCATTTCTTAAACCCTCAAATATTTATTCAACTAAAGCGAACGTAACATGCGCCAAAGACGTTGGCTCGAGCTGTTAAAGATTATGATCATACCATACCATCGTGAAAAAGCGTTCGTGGTAGCTGATGCGTTGAGTAGAAGATCGTATGCGGTTACAAGTGCGAATATACGAACCCACGTGAAGATAACGAATATATGATTAGAATCGATTTTAATCGATAAAGTTAAAGCCGCTCAAGCTACATACTCAAAGCTGATAAATGTGAAGAAGAAGGTTCAAGAGGGCGTTATTCTAGAAGCAAGAATCGACGAAGAGAGGAAATCTCAACTCTCGATTTAATTGGCCCATTTGAAATCCTCGATGAAGTAGGAACTGTGGCCTATAGACTCGTTTTACCGCCAAGTATGTTGCGTCTTCAGAACATTTTTTTTTACGTATCGATGTTACGTAAATATGTGGACGACCCGAACCACATTATTAATTTAGAACCGGACGAGATAGCAAAAGATTTAACGTATGAGGAGATACGTGTTAACATCTTGGATAAGAAGGATCGTATTCGATGCTTAAAGGTTATACCTCAAGAGTTAGAATTTGAAGTGAAGTCAAGGTATCCTCACATGTTTGGCATACCAAGTACGTACGTAAATTTCGAGGGCGAAATTCTATAAGGAGGGGAGATTGTGAAACCCCAGATTTTATGAATAAATATTTAATTTTTCTCGAAATAATTTTTTTTTATATTATGGTGTGGATTTAATATAATAGTTATGGGTAGTATTTATAAATTTTGTAAAGTATCCAAGTTGTCATATAATATTCGATTGGTCGGGGAATATTCGTTTTAACAGGGAATATTCGTACAACGACACAATCATTGGTGGACCCCACAACGAAATTATTGTCGGATTGAGAAAATGACAAAAATATTTTATTAAAAATAACGGCGAAAGTTTTACCATTGTTACTGTTGAACTACTCGGTAGTAAAAGTACAATAATACGCGTGGTTGCATAGTAGCACACGGTATTGATTATTAATGCTTATGTGAGAAGTCACTCAGTTTGATTCAATTATTGTCAGTTAATAATATGAATTATTTAGCGATAATGACGTTTTTTTTATTCGTATTATTAACGTAATAAAACAGAAACATCTTTTTATATAAAACAGAATACTTTATTAAAGTTATTCTATAAATAGAATATATTATATTTTATTTAAAAGATTTTTCTTTAAATATGGACCGTCAGATTAAAGTAATCAATCTGGACCGTTCATGGATTAGTTACTATGCATTCTATTTTTTCTATAAATAGCAGCTCATTCCTTCATTATTTCTTACGAATTCACTGAACTCTAGAGAGAGAAACTATAGAGAGAAACTATAGAGATAGAGAAGAAGAGTATTCTGCTACTTAACTACTTCCTTATTTCAGCTCTTCTTTAAAACGGTAAGGGGTGTTATTCTTTCTTATTCATGAAGAGAACTGTTGTTATTCCATTTCTTATTATTCTGTTGGAATAACCTGTATACGCGGTCTACCCTATACTTGGTGACATTCTTCTATTATTCTGTTGGAACATCCTGTCTGTGTGTTTTACACCAGACCTGGTTCCGTTTTTATTATTATTCTGTTGGAACATCCTGTCTGTGTGTTTTACACCGGACCTGGTTCCGTCTTGTTATTATTCTGTTGGAACATCCTGTCTGTGTGTTTTACACCGGACCTGGTTCCATTATTTATTATTCTGTCGGAATATCCTGTCTGTGCGTTTACGCCGGACCTGGTTCCATTATTTATTATTCTGTCGGAATATCCTGTCTGTGCGTTTACGCCGGACCTGGTTCCATTATTTATTATTCTGTTGGAATAACCTGTTTGTGCGGTCTATCGCATGCATGGTGATTTCTTTTGTTATTCCATTCTTTATTGTACTCAGTTGGTTAAGTTTTGACTTCTATACTCCATGAAATTTGTGGAATATCCTTGATAATTACGTTTCATCCAGTATCTTTTCATGAAAATATTCTTCTAAGCATTCTTGAATTTTACTCCACAAAGCAGTATCATGTTGACAATTTGGACGTTGTTAATTCTTGGATAAATTAATTCTTGAACTTGTTTTATTGAATTCTTATATCATTGTCATCATCCTCATGTTTATAAAATGTTGAAAGTCATCTGTGGCATGTAGTGCATAGATGGACTTGGTATGATTATGACCAGGGATTATTCGGTATAATCATGACCGTAATGTTACAAATGATGTGGTAAAAGTCCTCATTGGCCCGTAGTGCATTGATGGACAGTTGTTGGCATGATCATGACCATTAATGAATATACGAATATCCTTGGCCGTAGTGCAGGGGTGATTCGATGATGTGGATTATTTTATTAAGCTGAGTCCCAGCGATCACAGTGTTGAAAAACCTTTTAAATCATAAAAGATAGTAGAGTTTATTTTCTACTTGACTCTTTTAATGGATTGCTTGTTCCGCTGCAGTTAAACTTGATGTCTATTATATTTAATCAGTTTAATATTGTTGAAGGCTAATGATAATTTATTCTGTATTATCTTAGTCATAATATTTCTTACTGGGCTAGTTGAGCTCACCCTTTCTTTTACTGTTCTCTTCAGGAAATGAGAACGTAGCTGGGGCAAGTCGGGGAACGGAGTGATGGTCCGAATGATAGTATTAGTTAGTAGTCCTCACTATTCTATGTAATAGTGTGTTAATAAATGTAATGAGGACTCCTTTTGAGTATGAATACTCTCTAGAAGATAATATTTGTATTCAAACTCAAAATTTATGTTTTGTCGTATTGTACACGACAGTTGTATCAGTAAGTTGTATTTGTATTCTGTACTATGTAAGTGGCGACCCAAGATGGGTGACGTATACCTAATTTTGGGGGCGTCACAGTTGGTATCAGAGCTTAGGGATATGATCCCTGGCTAAGATGTGAGAATAGAACTAGGAGGGGAGAGACGGAGAATTCCTTCGCTAGTATGACCTACCTAAATTTATTTGCATGGTATTTAATTGGTCGGTCATAATATAAGGATAATATATGACATATCAATTAACTTTTATTTTGTGGCAGTATCTGAAAATGGCATCTGAGAATGTTGAGAATAGCAATGGAGCACATGCGATTATTGATTCACCACATATCAATAATCAGGATAATGTTCATCAGGAAGGTGACAATCCTCATGCAAACAACAACACTGACCAGATGATGAATGATGGAATGTTCAGAGGTTTTATGCAATTCATGCAACAACAGGTGAAAGCGGCTCCTGTCCACAACGTAGGTGGAAATACTGGAAACTCTCAGGCGGTCACCGCTAAACAGTTTAAGGAGCTGGGACCACCGGAGTTTATGGGAGAACCCAAACCACTTGTAGCTGAAACATGGATAAAGCAGATCACCAAGCTATTTGAAGTCTTGGGTTGCTCCGAGGAGAAAAAGGTTCCCTTTGCCGCTTTTATGTTGCGAGGAGAGGCAGATTACTGGTGGGAATCGATAAAGCGTACTCAACCTGCCGCACTGAAGATGTCTTGGGAGAAGTTCCAAGAGCTGTTTAACGACAAATACTTTCCCGAGAGTATTCGTCACATGAAGGAGGTGTAGTTCATCAAATTGGAGCAGAATAATATGACCGTGTCGCAGTACGAGGCAAAATTTGCGGAGTTATCCCGGTTTACGTCCCACCGGTGGATAATGAAGAAAGAATGACGCGGATGTTTTTAAGAGATTTGAAGTCGGAGATACGTCAACACCTTGTTTCTCATAAGCTGTGTTTGTATTCAGATGTTGTGAATAGGGCTCAGTTGGTGGAGCGCGATAACGAGACAACGCAACCAAAAGAGAGCAGCCGGCAAAATGATAATACCAGTGAAAGCAGTCATCGAAGCGGTGACAACAAGCGTGGAGGGAATCAACAGGCCAAAAATGGTAACCACTTCGGTGGTAATCAGGGCCAAAACAATAAGAATGGGCATTTCAAGAAGAGGAGATTCAACAATGATGGAAAGACGTCAGCACCAGCACCTGTCGTTAAGGAAGGAGAACGACCACCTATCATATGTTTCAAATGCGGAGGGGAGGGGCACATCAGTCCAAACTGTGCGATGCCGTCCAAAGCATGTTATAATTGTGGAAGAGAAGGTCATTTAGCCCGATTTTGTCGTTTACCGAAGACAAATTCAGCTAGGTTGGAGGCACCAAAGGCCGTCCCAAAAAAGTCAAAACCGGTTGTGCAAGGGAGAGCGTTTGTTGTGAACTCCCAAAGAACAAGGAACCCGAATGAGGTCATCACGGGTAAGCTTATCATAAACTTTAACGAAGTCTATACTTTATTTGATACCGGTTCTACCCATTCTTTTATTTCTCCTACTTGCGCTCATTGATTAAATTTGATTCCGGGGAAATTAGACTTTGACTTAGCTGTTGAAACTCCATTGGGAGAAACCTTCATTACATCCACTGTTTATAAGTCTTGTTTGGTTCAAGTTGGTACCCACACATTACCTGTCGATCTGATTTCATTAAAAATACTTGCATTTGACGTGATTCTAGGGATTGATTGGTTAACTACTCATCATGCAAAAATTGATTGTTTTCGTAAGGTTGTTAGCTTTCATATTCCTAATCGACCTATTATGCGAATTCAAGCAACCAAACCATTAAAATCAATCGCTGTCATCTCAAGCCATAAAGCTATTCGTTTTATTGAAAAACGGATGTCAAGCTTTCTTAGCTCATGTCACAGATCTAAACAAAAATACGTCAGCTTTGAATGATATTTCTGTTGTTAATAAATTTCCTGACGTATTTCCCGAAGAACTTCCTGGCTTACCCCCAGAGCGTGAAATTGAATTTTGTACCGACCTTGAACCCGATACAAAATCCATTTCCAAAGCCCCATATCGAATGGCTCCTATTGAACTTCAGGAGTTAAAGACCCAACTGCAGGAATTGTTAGACATTGGTTTTATTCGTCCTAGTACTTCTCCTTGGGGTGCTCCTGTTCTGTTCGTGAAGAAGAAAGATGGGAGTATGCGACTTTGTATTGATTATCGGGAGTTGAATCATGTCACCATCAAAAATAGGTACCCATTGCCACGTATTGATGACCTGTTTGACCAGTTGCAAGGAGCACAATTCTTTTCAAAGATTGATCTTCGTTCTGGATATCATCAGCTGAAGGTTAGAACTGAGGATATTCCAAAGACGGCTTATAGAACTCGGTACGGGCATTATGAATTCCTAGTCATGTCCTTTGGATTGACTAATGCTCCTGCTGCCTTCATGGATATGATGAATCGGGTATTCAAGGAATATTTGGATCACTTTGTGGTCGTCTTTATTGATGACATCCTTGTTTATTCCAAAAGCCGTGAAGATCATGAGCAACACTTGAGGCTGGTACTCCAAAAGCTTCGTGAATACAAACTTTATGCCAAGTTGAAGAAATGCGAGTTCTGGCTGGAAGAGGTAGCATTCCTTGGGCACGTAGTATCAAGTCGTGGAATATCTGTTGACCCGGCAAAGATTGAAGCAATTCAAAGTTGGGAGCAACCTAAATCAGTAACCGAAGTACGTAGCTTTCTTGGTTTAGCTGGTTATTATCGGAGATTCGTGGAAGGATTTTCTCGAATCGCTACTCCATTAAATCAGCTGACTCGGAAAGATACAAAGTTCGGTTGGAGCGAAGAATGTGAGCAGAGTTTTCAAGAACTCAAGAGGAGACTCATTTCAGCACCTGTTCTAACAATACCATCTGGCTCGGAGGGATTTGTCATCTACAGTGATGCTTCGAGCAAAGGGTTGGGATGCGTTCTCATGCAACATGGAAAAGTCATAGCCTATGCATCAAGACAACTCAAGGAATATGAGAGGAATTATCCTACTCATGATCTAGAGTTGGCAGCTGTTGTCTTTGCACTTAAAATTTGGAGGCATTACTTGTATGGGGAGAAGGTGGAGATCTTTACGGATCATAAAAGCCTCAAATATTTCTTCACTCAAAAGGAACTCAACATGCGACAACGACGTTGGCTTGAACTGTTGAAAGATTATGATCATACCATTCAATACCATCCTGGAAAAGCGAACGTGGTAGCTGACGCATTGAGTAGAAGATCATATGCGGGTACAAGTGCAATATTAACAACGCAAAGTCCCATTTTGTGTGACTTGCAAAGGATGGAGATAGAGTTAAAGACTCCAGGGACCCATGTGATGATGTCGAATATACGAGTAGAACCAACTTTAATCGATAAAGTTAAAGCTGCTCAAGCTACAGACCTGGAGCTGATGCGTATAAGGAAGAAAGTGCAAGAAGGTGCTATGCCGGAAGCAAGAATCGATGAAGAAGGAATACTTCGAGTCAACTCCAGACTTTGTATTCCTAACAACCCTGATTTTAAATATGAAATCATGATGGAGGCGCACAACACACCGTTTGCAATCCATCCTGGAAGTACCAAAATGTATTATGATCTTCGTCATACATTTTGGTGGAGCAATATGAAGAGAGAGATAGCGTTGTTTATCTCAAGGTGAGTCAAAGCGGAGCATCAAGTACCAAAAGGTCCATTGCAACCATTTGAAATTCCAGAATGGAAGTGGGAGCACATTACCATGGATTTCGTTACCGGTCTTCCTAAGGTTTCTCAAGGTATTGATGTGATTTGGGTCATTGTTGATAGATTGACCAAGTCTGCTCATTTCTTACCGATACGAGAAACTTATACACTTGAACGTCTT
The DNA here is from genome assembly GCA_016801055.1 of Panax notoginseng. Lineage (NCBI taxonomy): Eukaryota > Viridiplantae > Streptophyta > Magnoliopsida > Apiales > Araliaceae > Panax > Panax notoginseng. Next base: position 177,794,432 of record CM029013.1, read on the forward strand.
GCTCGTATGTACATAAACGAGATTGTAAGACTGCATGGTATGCCAGTATCCATAGTTTCTGATCGAGACCCAAGATTTACTTCACGATTTTGGGTTAGTTTACAAAAAGCTATGGGCACAGATTTACGATTTAGTTCGGCATATCATCCTCAGACGGACGGACAATCAGAGAGGACTATTCAAACTCTAGAAGATTTATTAAGACTCTGTGTCTTTGACTTCAAGGGAAGTTGGGACAAGTTCTTACCATTGGTGGAGTTTTCCTACAACAACAGTTATCAAGCAAGTATTGGCATGGCTCCATTCGAAGCATTGTATGGAAGAAAATGTCGTTCTCCAGTATGCTGGGATGAGGTGGGTGAAGCAACGTTGTTGGGACCGGAGTTGGTACGTATGACTACAGAAAAGATTCAAACGATCCGACAACGTATAAAAACCTCACAAGATCGACAAAAGAGTTATGCTGATCTTCATCGAAAGGACGTGGAATTTGATGTAGGAGATCATGTGTTCTTACTTGTTGCTCCATGGAAAGGAGTTACGAGATTTGAAAAGAGAGGAAAGCTCAATCCTCGATTCATCGGTCCATTTTTAATCCTCGATCGAGTAGGAACTGTGGCTTATAGACTCGCTTTACCGCCAACTATGTCTCGTGTTCATAACGTTTTTCACATATCCATGTTACGCAAATATGTGGAAGACCCGAACCACATTATTGAGTTAGAACCAGACGAAATAGCAGAAGATTTGACGTATGAAGAAGTTCCTGTTCAAATCTTGGATAAGAAGGAACATATTCTACGCTCCAAGGTTATACCTCAAGTCAAAGTTTTGTGGAGAAACCACGATGTTGAGGAAATGACTTGGGAGTTAGAATCTGAAATGAAATCAAGGTATCCTTACCTCTTCGACATACCAAGTACGTACCCTAATTTCGAGGGCGAAATTTCATAAGAAGGGGAGGTTGTAAGACCCCAAGTTTTATAAATAAAGATGAATTTTTTATAAATATCATTTTTGAATATTATGGAGTTAATTTGATATAATGTTATAGTTGTGGGTAATATTTATAAATTTTGCAAAGTACGCAAGTTGTTATATAATATTCGATTGGTCGGGGAATATTCGTTTTAACAGGGGATATTTGTACAACGGCACAATCATTGGTGGACCCCACAACGGAATTATTGTCGGATTGAGAAAACGACAAAAATATTTTATTAAACATAACGGCTGAAGTTTTACCATTGATACTGTTGAACTACTCGGTAGTAAAAGTACAGTAATACGTATGGTTGAATAGTAGCACACGGTTTTGATTATTAATGCTTACGTGAGAAGACACTCAGTTTTGTTCAATTATTGCTATAGTAAGTGTCGTAAATTTTGCTTACTTTATGGGCACTCATTTACCCATTTTTCAAAATTATCGGACAAAAGTTATAAAGTATATATATTTATATTAGCATGTGGGTGAATGGTGGTGGTTTTGATGGATTTTGGCAGGATGCTTTGTTTTTCAAAGTCTTGGACTTAGTGGCCAACTTTTCAAACAAAAGCTTTGTGTTGATAAAATTGGTCGGGAGAGATTTATTATTATAATATATATATAATGGTGCCATGTACTTGAATTATATATTATATATACATATATATGTATGATTGAGTGCTGGTAGGGAGGTGAAAGAAAATTGAGTCAGTAATGGGGGTAGTTGCGTATTATTATTATTTTTAAATAGAATATATTATATTTTATTTAAAAGATTTTGCTTTAATTATGGACCGTCAGATTAAAGTAAATCAATCTGGACCGTTCATGGATTAGTTACTATGCATTTCATTTTTCTATAAATAGCAGCTCATTCCTTCATTATTTCTTACGAATTCACTGAACTCTAGAGAGAGAAACTATAGAGAGAGAAGAAAAGTATTCTGCTACTTAACTACTTCCTTATTTCAGTTCTTCTTTAAAACGGTAAGGGGTGTTATTCTTTCTTATTCATGAAGAGAACTGTTGTTATTCCATTTCTTATTATTCTGTTGGAATAACCTGTATACGCGGTCTACCCTATACTTGGTGACATTCTTCTATTATTCTGTTGGAACATCCTGTCTGTGTGTTTTACACCAGACCTGGTTCCGTTTTTATTATTATTCTGTTGGAACATCCTGTCTGTGTGTTTTACACCGGACCTGATTCCGTCTTGTTATTATTCTGTTGGAACATCCTGTCTGTGTGTTTTACACCGGACCTGGTTCCATTATTTATTATTCTGTCGGAATATCCTGTCTGTGCGTTTACGCCGGACCTGGTTCCATTATTTATTATTCTGTCGAAATATCCTGTCTGTGCTTTTACGCCGGACCTGGTTCCATTATTTATTATTCTGTTGGAATAACCTGTTTGTGCGGTCTATCGCATGCATGGTGATTTCTTTTGTTATTCTATTCTTTATTGTACTTAGTTGGTTAAGTTTTGACTTCTATACTCCATGAAATTTGTGGAATATCCTTGATAATTGCGTTTCATCCAGTATTTTTTCATGAAAATATTCTTCTAAGCATTCTTGAATTTTACTCCACAAAGCAGTATCATGTTGACAATTTGGACGTTATTAATTCTTGGATAAATTAATTCTTGAACTTGTTTTATTGAATTCTTATATCATTGTCATCATCCTCATGTTTATAAAATGTTGAAAGTCATCTGTGGCATGTAGTGCATAGATGGACTTGGTATGATTATGACCAGGGATTATTCGGTATAATCATGACCGTAATGTTACAAATGATGTGGTAAAAGTCCTCATTGGCCCGTAGTGCATTGATGGACAATTGTTGGCATGATCATGACCATTAATGAATATACGAATATCCTTGGCCGTAGTGCAGGGGTGATTCGATGATGTGGATTATTTTATTAAGCTGAGTCCCAGCGATCACAGTGTTGAAAAACCTTTTAAATCATAAAAGATAGTAGAGTTTATTTTCTACTTGACTCTTTTAATGGATTGCTTGTTCCGCTGCAGTTAAACTTGATGTCTATTATATTTTATCAGTTTAACATTGTTGAAGGCTAATGATAATTTATTCTGTATTGTCTTAGTCATAATATTTCTTACTGGGCTAGTTGAGCTCACCCTTTCTTTCACTGTTCTCTTCAGGAAATAAGAACGTAGCTGGGGCAAGTCGGGGAACGGAGTGATGGTCCGAATGATAGTATTAGTTAGTAGTCCTCACTATTCTATGTAATAGTGTGTTAATAAATGTAATGAGGACTCCTTTTGAGTATGAATACTCTCTAGAAGATAATATTTGTATTCAAACTCACAGTTTATGTTTTGTCGTATTGTACACGACAGTTGTATTAGTAAGTTGTATTTGTATTATGTACTATGTAAGTGGCGACCCAACTGTGACGCCCCCATAGCTTTTTGTAAATTAACCCAAAATCATGAAGTGAATCTTGGGTCTCGATCAGAAACTATGGATACTGGCATACCATGCAGTCTTACAATCTCGTTTATGTACATACGAACAAGACGTTCAAGTGTATAAGTTTCTTGTATCGGTAAGAAATGAGCAGACTTGGTCAATCTATCAACAATGACCCAAAAAGCATCAATACCTCGAGAAACCTTAGGAAGACCGGTAACGAAATCCATGGTAATGTGCTCCCACTTCCATTCTGGAATTTCAAGTGGTTGCAATGGACCTTTTGGTACTTGATGCTCCGCTTTAACTCGTTGACAAGTTAGACACCTTGAGATAAACAACGCTATCTCTCTCTTCATATTGCTCCACCAAAATGTATGACGAAGATCATGATACATTTTGGTACTTCCAGGATGGATTGCAAATGGTGTGTTGTGCGCCTCCATCATGATTTCATATTTTAAATCAGGGTTGTTAGGAACACAAAGTCTGGAGTTGACTCAAAGTATTCCTTCTTCATCGATTCTTGCTTCCGGCATAGCACCTTCTTGCACTTTCTTCCTTATAAGCATCAGTTCCAGGTCTGTAGCTTGAGCAGCTTTAACTTTATCGATTAAAGTTGGTTCTAAAAGCCGTCTTTGGAATATCCTCAGTTCAAACCTTCAGCTGATAATATCCAGAACGAAGATCGATCTTTGAAAAGAATTGTGCTCCTTGCAACTGGTCAAACAGGTCATCAATACGTGGCAATGGGTACCTTTTTTTGATGGTGACATGATTCAACTCCCGATAATCAATACAAAGTCGCATACTCCCATCTTTCTTCTTCACGAACAGAACAGGAGCACCCCAAGGAGAAGTACTAGGACGAATAAAACCAATGTCTAACAATTCCTGCAGTTGGGTCTTTAACTCCTGAAGTTCAATAGGAGCCATTCGATATGGGGCTTTGGAAATGGGTTTTGTACCGGGTTCAAGGTCGATACAAAATTCAATTTCACGCTCTAGGGGTAAGCCAGGAAGTTCTTCGGGAAATACGTCAGGAAATTTATTAACAACAGAAATATCATTCAAAGCTGACGTATTTTTGTTTAGATCTGTGACATGAGCTAAGAAAGCTTGACATCCGTTTTTCAATAAACGAATAGCTTTATGGCTTGAGATGACAGCGATTGATTTTAATGGTTTGGTTGCTTGAATTCGCATAATAGGTCGATTAGGAATATGAAAGCTAACAACCTTACGAGAACAATCAATTTTTGCATGATGAGTAGTTAACCAATCAATCCCTAGAATCACGTCAAATGCAAGTATTTTTAATGAAATCAGATCGACAGGTAATGTGTGGGTACCAACTTGAACCAAACAAGACTTATAAACCGTGGATGTAATGAAGGTTTCTCCCAATGGAGTTTCAACAGCTAAGTCAAAGTCTAATTTCCCAGGAATCAAATTTAATTGATGAGCACAAGTAGGAGAAATAAAAGAATGGGTAGAACCTGTATCAAATAAAGTATAGACTTCGTTAGAGTTTATGATAAGCTTACCCGTGATGACCTCATCCGGGTTCCTTGCTTTCTGGGAGTTCACAACAAACGCTCTCCCTTGCACAACCGGTTTTGACTTTTCTGGGACTGCCTTTGGTGCCTCCATCCTAGCTGAATTTGTCTTCGGTAAACGACAAAATCGGGCTAAATGACCTTCTCTTCCACAATTATAACATGCTTTGGACGGCATCGCGCAGTTTGGACTGATGTGCCCCTCCCCTCCGCATTTGAAACATATAATAGGTGGTCGTTCTCCTTCCTTAACGACAGGTGCTGGTGCTGACGTCTTTCCATCATTGTTGAAACTCCTCTTCTTGAAATGCCCATTCTTATTATTTTGGCCCTGAATACCACCGAAGTGGTTACCAACTAATCCCTATTCACAACATCTGAATATAAACACAGTTTATGAGAAATAAGATATTGACGTATCTCCGATTTCAAACCTCTTAAAAACATCCGCGTCATTCTCTCTTCATTATCCACCAAGTGGGATGAAAATCGGGACAACTCGGCAAACTTGGCTTCGTACTGCGACACGGTCATGTTGTTTTGCTCCAACTTGATAAATTCCACCTCCTTCATGTGACGAATACTTTTGGGAAAGTACTTGTCATTGAACAGTTCTTGGAACTTCTCCCAAGACATCTTGAGTGCGTCAGGCTGGGTACGTTTTACAGATTCCCACCAGTAGTCTGCCTCTTCACGCAACATAAAAGTGGCAAAGGGAACCTTTTGCTCCTCGGAGCATCCCAAGAGATCAAATATCTTGGTGATCTGCTTTAACCACGTCTCTACCTTAAATGGTTCTGGCTTTCCCAAAAACTCCGGTGGTCCTAGCTTCTTAAATTGCTTAGCGGTGACCAACCGTGGGTTATCATTGTTTCCTCCTTCATTTTGGATAGGAGCCGCTCTCGCCCGTTGTTGCATGAATTGCTCCTTGAATTGCTTAGTGGTGACCGTCCGAGAGTTATTTTGTTGTTGCATGAATTGCATAAAGTCTCTGACCATCCCATCATTCACCATTTCATCGGTGCTATTATTTTCATGAGGATTATTGTCCTCTGGTTGCACATAACCTTGAACATTGATCGTTGGTGATTCAATGGTCTCATGTGCTTCATTGTTTATCTCAACATTTTCGGATGCCATTTGTAAATACTGCAACAAAACAAGGGTTAATTAAGATATAACATATTATCCATATACTTTGACCGACCAATTAAATACCAAATAAACTTAGGTAGGTCATACTAGCGAAGGAATTCCCCGTCTCTCCCCTCCTAGTTCTATTCTCACATCCTAGCCACAGATCATATCCTTAAGCTCTGATACCAACTGTGACGCCCCCAAAATTAGGTATACATCACCCATCTTGGGTCGTCAGATACAAGGTACAGAATACAAATACAACTTACTAATACAACTGTCGTGTACAATACGACAAAACATAAACTGTGAGTTTGAATACAAATATTATCTTCTAGAGAGTATTCATACTCAAAAGGAGTCCTCATTACATTTATTAACACATTATTACATAGAATAGTGAGGACTACTAACTAATACTATTATTCGGACCATCACTCTGTTCCCCGACTTGCCCCAGCAGTCATAATCATACCAAGTCCATCTATGCACTACATGCCACAGATGACTTTCAACATTTTATAAACATGAGGATGATGACAATGATATAAGAATTCAATAAAACAAGTTCAAGAATTAATTTTTCCAAGAATTAATAACGTCCAAATTGTCAACATGATACTGCTTTGTGGAGTAAAATTCAAGAATGCTTAGAAGAATATTTTCATGAAAAAATACTGGATAAAACGCAATTATCAAGGATATTCCACAAATTTCATGGAGTATAGAAGTCAAAACTTAACCAACTGAGTACAATAAAGAATAGAATAACAAAAGAAATCACCATGCATGCGATAGACCGCACAAACAGGTTATTCCAACAGAATAATAAATAATGGAACCAGGTCCGGCGTAAACGCACAGACATGATATTCCGACAGAATAATAAATAATGGAACCAGGTCCGGCGTAAACGCACAGACAGGATATTCCGACAGAATAATAAATAATGGAACCAGGTCCGGTGTAAAACACACAGACAGGATGTTCCAACAGAATAATAACAAGACGAAATCAGGTCCGGTGTAAAACACACAGACAGGATGTTCCAACAGAATAATAATAAAAATGGAACCAGGTCTGGTGTAAAACACACAGACAGGATGTTCCAACGAAATAATAGAAGAATGTCACCAAGTATATGGTAGATCCGCGTATACAGGTTATTCCAACAGAATAATAAGAAATGGAATAACAATAGTTCTCTTTATGAATAAGAAAGAATAACACCCCTTACCGTTTTAAAGAAGAACTGAAATAAGGAAGTAGTTAAGTAGCAGAATACTCTTCTTCTCTCTCTCTATAGTTTCTCTCTATAGTTTCTCTCTCTAGTGTTCAGTGAATTCGTAAGAAATAATGAAGGAATGAGATGCTATTTATAGAAAAAATAGAATGCATAGTAACTAATCCATGAATGGTCCAGATTGATTACTTTAATCTGTCGGTCCATATTTAAAGAAAAATCTTTTAAATAAAATATAATATATTCTATTTATAGAATAACTTTAATAAAGTATTCTATTTTATATAAAAAGATGTTTCTGTTTTATTACGTTAATAATACGAATAAAACAAAACGTCATTATCGCTAAATAATTCATATTATTAACTGACAATAATTGAATCAAACTGAGTGACTTCTCACATAAGCATTAATAATCAATACCTTATGCTACTATGCAACCACACGTATTACTGTACTTTTACTACCGAGTAGTTCAACAGTAACAATGGTAAAACTTCCGCCGTTATTTTTAATAAAATATTTTTGTCGTTTTCTCAATCCGACAATAATTCCGTTGTGGGGTCCACCAATGATTGTGTCGTTGTACGAATATTCCCTGTTAAAACGAATATTCCCCGACCAATCGAATATTATATGACAACTTAGATACTTTACAAAATTTATAAATACTACCCATAACTATTATATCAAATCCACACCATAATATAAAAAAAAATTATTTCGAGAAAAATTAAATATTTATTCATAAAATCTGGGGTTTCACAATCTCCCCTCCTTAAAGAATTTCGCCCTCAAAATTTACGTACGTACTTGGTATGCCAAACATGTGAGGATACCTTAACTTCACTTCAAATTCTAACTCTTGAGGTATAACCTTTAAGCATCGAATATGATCCTTCTTATCCAAGATGTTAACACGTATCTCCTCATACGTTAAATCTTTTGCTATCTCGTCCGGCTCTAAATTAATAATGTGGTTCGGGTCGTCCACATATTTACGTAACATCGATACGTAAAAAAAATGTTCTGAACACGCAACATACTTGGCGGTAAAACGAGTCTATAGGCCACAGTTCCTACGTCATCGAGGATTTCAAATGGGCCAATTAAATCGAGAGTTGAGATTTTCTCTCTTCGTCGATTCTTGCTTCTAGAATAACGCCCTCTTGAACCTTCTTCTTCACATTTATCAGCTCTGAGTATGTAGCTTGAGCGACTTTAACTTTATCGATTAAAGTTGGTTCTACTCGTATATTCGACATCATCACATGGGTCCCTGGAGTCTTTAACTCTATCTCCATCCTTTGCAAGTCACACAAAATGGTCCTTTGCATTGTTAATATTGCACTTGTACCCGCATATGATCTTCTACTCAATGCGTCAGCTACCACGTTCGCTTTTCCAGGATGGTATTGAATGGTATGATCATAATCTTTCAACAGTTCAAGCCAACGTCGTTGTCGCATGTTGAGTTCCTTTTGAGTGAAGAAATATTTAAGCCTTTTATGATCCGTAAAGATCTCCACCTTCTCCCCGTACAAGTAATGCCTCCAAATTTTAAGTGCAAAAACAACAGCTGCCAACTCTAGATCATGAGTAGGATAATTCCTCTCATATTCCTTGAGTTGTCTTGATGCATAGGCTATGACTTTTCCATGTTGCATGAGAACGCATCCCAACCCTTTGCTCGAAGCATCACTGTAGATGACAAATCCCTCCGAGCCAGATGGTATTGTTAGAACAGGTGCTGAAATGAGTCTCCTCTTGAGTTCTTGAAAACTATGCTCACATTCTTCGCTCCAACCGAACTTTGTATCTTTCCGAGTCAGCTGAGTTAATGGAGTAGCGATTCGAGAAAATCCTTCCACGAATCTCCGATAATAACCAGCTAAACCAAGAAAGCTACGTACTTCGGTTAATGATTTAGGTTGCTCCCAGCTTTGAATTGCTTCAATCTTTGCCAGGTCAACAGATATTCCACGACTTGATACTACGTGCCCAAGGAATGCTACCTCTTCCAACCAGAACTCGCATTTCTTCAACTTGGCATAAAGTTTGTATTCACGAAGCTTTTGGAGTACCAGTCTCAAGTGTTGCTCATGATCTTCACGGCTTTTGGAATAAACAAGGATGTCATCAATAAAGACGACCACAAAGTGATCCAAATATTCCTTGAATACCCGGTTCATCATATCCATGAAGGCAGTAGGAGCATTAGTCAATCCAAAGGTTATGACTAGGAATTCATAATGCCCGTACCGAGTTCTAAAAGCCGTGTTTGGAATATCCTCAGTTCTAACCTTCAGCTGATGATATCCAGAACGAAGATCAATCTTTGAAAAGAATTGTGCTCCTTGCAACTGGTCAAACAGGTCATCAATACGTGGCAATGGGTACCTATTTTTGATGGTGACATGATTCAACTCCCGATAATCAATACAAAGTTGCATACTCCCATCTTTCTTCTTCACGAACAGAACAGGAGCACCCTAAGGAGAAGTACCCATCAAAAATAGGTACCCATTGCCACATATTGATGACCTGTTTGACCAGTTGCAAGGAGCACAATTCTTTTCAAAGATTGATCTTCGTTCTGGATATCATCAGCTGAAGGTTAGAACTGAGGATATTCCAAACACGGCTTTTAGAACTCGGTACGGGCATTATGAATTCCTAGTCATAACCTTTGGATTGACTAATGCTCCTACTGCCTTCATGGATATGATGAACCGGGTATTCAAGGAATATTTGGATCACTTTGTGGTCGTCTTTATTGATGACATCCTTGTTTATTCCAAAAGCCGTGAAGATCATGAGCAACAATTGAGGTTGGTACTCCAAAAGCTTCGTGAATACCAACTTTATGCAGAGTTGAAGAAATGCGAGTTCTGGTTGGAAGAGGTAGCATTCCTTGGGCACATAGTATCAAGTCGTGGAATATCTGTTGACCCGGCAAAGATTGAAGCAATTCAAAGCTGGGAGCAACCTAAATCAGTAACCAAAGTACGTAGCTTTCTTGGTTTAGCTGGTTATTATCGGAGATTCGTGGAAGGATTTTCTCGAATCGCTACTCTATTAACTCAGCTGACTCGGAAAGATACAAAGTTTGGTTGGAGCGAAAAATGTGAGCAGAGTTTTCAAGAACTCAAGAGGAGACTCATTTCAGCACCTGTTCTAACAATACCATCTGGCTCGGAGGGATTTGTCATCTACAGTGATGCTTCGAGAAAAGGGTTGGGATGCGCTCTCATGCAACATAGAAAAGTCATAGCCTATGCATCAAGACAACTCAAGGAATATGAGAGGAATTATCCTACTCATGATCTAGAGTTGGCAGCTGTTATTTTTGCACTTAAAATTTGGAGGCATTACTTGTACGGGGAGAAGGTGGAGATCTTTACGGATCATAAAAGCCTTAAATATTTCTTCACTCAAAAGGAACTTAACATGCGACAACGACGTTGGCTTGAACTGTTGAAAGATTATGATCATACCATTTAATACCATCCTGGAAAAGCGAACGTGGTAGCTGACGCATTGAGTAGAAGATCATATGCGGGTACAAGTGCAATATTAACAACGCAAAGGCCCATTTTGTGTGACTTGCAAAGGATGGAGATAGAGTTAAAGACTCCAGGGACCCATGGGATGATGTCGAATATACGAGTAGAACCAACTTTAATCGATAAAGTTAAAGCTGCTCAAGCTACAGACCCGGAGCTGATGCCTATAAGGAAGAAAGTGCAAGAAGGTGCTATGCCGGAAGCAAGAATCGATGAAGAAGGAATACTTCGAGTCAACTCCAGACTTTGTGTTCCTAACAACCCTGATTTAAAATATGAAATCATGATGGAGGCGCACAACACACCGTTTGCAATCCATCCTGGAAGTATCAAAATGTATCATGATCTTCGTCATACATTTTGGTGGAGCAATATGAAGAGAGAGATAGCGTTGTTTATCTCAAGGTGTCTAACTTGTCAATGAGTCAAAGCGGAGCATCAAGTACCAAAAGGTCCATTGCAACCACTTGAAATTCCAGAATGGAAGTGGGAGCACATTACCATGGATTTCGTTACCGGTCTTCCTAAGGTTTCTCAAGGTATTGATGCGATTTGGGTCATTGTTGATAGATTGACCAAGTCTGCTCATTTCTTACCGATATAAGAAACTTATACACTTGAACGTCTTGCTCGTATGTACATAAACGAGATTGTAAGACTGCATGGTATGCCAGTATCCATAGTTTCTGATCGAGACCCAAGATTCACTTCACGATTTTGGGTTAGTTTACAAAAAGCTATGGACACAGATTTACGATTTAGTTCGGCATATCATCCTCAGACGGACGGACAATCAGAGAGGACTATTCAAACTCTAGAAGATTTATTAAGACTCTGTGTCTTTGACTTCAAGGGAAGTTGGGACAAGTTCTTACCATTGATGGAGTTTTCCTACAACAACAGTTATCAAGCAAGTATTGGCATGGCTCCATTCGAAGCATTGTATGGAAGAAAATGTCGTTCTCCAGTATGCTGGGATGAGGTGGGTGAAGCAACGTTGTTGGGACCGGAGTTGGTACGTATGACTATAGAAAAGATTCAAACGATCCGACAACGTATAAAAACCTCACAAGATCGACAAAAGAGTTATGATGATCTTCATCGAAAGGACGTAGAATTTGATGTAGGAGATCATGCGTTCTTACTTGTTGCTCCATGGAAAGGAGTTACGAGATTTGAAAAGAGAGGAAAGCTCAATCCTCGATTCGTCGGTCCAATTTTAATCCTCGATCGAGTAGGAACTGTGGCTTATAGACTCGCTTTACCGCCAAGTATGTCTCGTGTTCATAACATTTTTCACATATCCATGTTACGCAAATATGTGGAAGACCCGAACCACATTATTGAGTTAGAACCAGACGAAATAGCAGAAGATTTGACGTATGAAGAAGTTCCTGTTCAAATCTTGGATAAGAAGGAACATATTCTACGCTCCAAGGTTATACCTCAAGTCAAAGTTTTGTGGAGAAACCACGATGTTGAGGAAATGACTTGGGAGTTAGAATCTGAAATAAAATCAAGGTATCCTTATCTCTTCGACATACTAGGTACGTACCCTAATTTTGAGGGTGACATTTCATAAGAAGGGGAGGTTGTAAGACCCCAACTTTTATAAATAAAGATGAATTTTCTATAAATATCATTTTTGAATATTATGGAGTTAATTTGATATAATGTTATAGTTGTGGGTAATATTTATAAATTTTACAAAGTACGCAAGTTGTTATATAATATTCGATTGGTCGGGGAATATTCGTTTTAACAGGGAATATTCGTACAACGACACAATCATTGGTGGACCCCACAACATAATTATTGTCGGATTGAGAAAACGATAAAAATATTTTATTAAAAATAACGACGGAAGTTTTACCATTGTTACTGTTGAACTACTCGGTAGTAAAAGTACAGTAATACGTGTGGTTGCATAGTATCACACGGTATTGATTATTAATTCTTATGTGAGAAGTCACTCAGTTTGATTCAATTATTGTCATTTAATAATATGAATTATTTAGCGATAATGACGTTTTATTTTTTTCGTATTATTAACGTAATAAAACAGAAACATCTTTTTATATAAAACAGAATACTTTATTAAAGTTATTCTATAAATAAAATATATTATATTTTATTTAAAAGATTTTTCTTTAAATATGGACCGTCAGATTAAAGTAATCAATCTGGACCGTTCATGGATTAGTTACTATGCATTCTATTTTTTCTATAAATAGCAGCTCATTCCTTCATTATTTTTTACGAATTCACTGAACTCTAGAGAGAGAAACTATAGAGAGAAACTATAGAGAGAGAGAAGAAGAGTATTCTGCTACTTAACTAGCAGAATAAGGAAGTAGTTAAGTAGCAGAATACTCTTCTTCTCTCTCTCTATAGTTTCTCTCTATAGAGTTCAGTGAATTCGTAAGAAATAATGAAGGAATGAGCTGCTATTTATAGAAAAAATAAAATGCATAGTAACTAATCCATGAACGGTCCAAATTGATTACTTTAATCTGACGGTCCATATTTAAAGAAAAATCTTTTAAATAAAATATAATATATTCTATTTATAGAATAACTTTAATAAAGTATTCTATTTTATATAAAAAGATGTTTCTGTTTTATTACGTTAATAATACGAATAAAACAAAACGTCATTATCGCTAAATAATTCATATTATTAACTAACAATAATTGAATCAAACTGAGTGACTTCTCACATAAGCATTAATAATCAATACCGTGTGCTACTATGCAACCACACATATTACTGTACTTTTACTACCGAGTAGTTCAAAATTAACAATGGTAAAACTTCTGCCGTTATTTTTAATAAAATATTTTTGTCGTTTTCTCAATCCGACAATAATTCTGTTGTGGGGTCCACCAATGATTGTGTCGTTGTACGAATATTCCCTGCTAAAACGAATATTCCCCGACCAATCGAATATTATATGACAACTTGGATACTTTATAAAATTTATAAATAATACCCATAACTATTATATCAAATCCACACCATAATATAAAAAAATTATTTTAAGAAAAATTAAGTATTTATTCATAAAATCTGGGGTTTCACAATCTCCCCTCCTTATAGAATTTCGCCCTCGAAATTTACGTACGTACTTGGTATGCCGAACATGTGAGGATACCTTGACTTCACTTCAAATTCTAACTCTTGAGGTATAACCTTTAAGCATCGAATATGATCCTTCTTATCCAAGATGTTAACACGTATCTCCTCATACGTTAAATCTTTTGCTATCTCGTCCGGTTCTAAATTAATAATGTGGTTCGGGTCGTCCACATATTTACGTAACATCGATACGTAAAAAAAAATGTTCTGAACACGCAACATACTTGGCGGTAAAACGAGTCTATAGGCCACAGTTCCTACTTCATCGAGGATTTCAAATGGGCCAATTAAATCGAGAGTTGAGATTTCCTCTCTTCGTCGATTCTTGGTTCTAGAATAATGCCCTCTTGAACCTTCTTCTTCACATTTATTAGCTCTGAGTATGTAGCTTGAGCGGCTTTAACTTTATCGATTAAAGTCGATTTTAATCGTATATTCGTTATATTCACGTGGGTTCGTATATTCGCACTTGTAACCGCATACGATCTTCTACTCAACGCATCAGCTACCACGTTCGCTTTTTCACGATGGTATGGTATGATCATAATCTTTAACAGCTCGAGCCAACGTCTTTGGCACATGTTACGTTCGCTTTAGTTGAATAAATATTTGAGGGTTTAAGAAATGGGTTTTGTACTGGGGTCAATACAAAATTTGATTTCACGCTCTAGGGGTAAGCTAAGAAGTCTTCAAGAATACGTCAGGAAATTTATTAACAATAGAAATATCATTCGAAACTGTGACTCTCGTCCAAGACTTGGATAACACGTCACATTGATATCTATTAACTTGTCATTGTTATTCACAACGTCCCCTACCGAAAGTCTGGCTTCGGTACATTCCACACAAGAAAGTCAACAACGAAAGGATCGGGGCTCTTTATTTATGGCTTGATATGACAATGATTGACTTTAGTGGTTTGGTTACTTTGAATCCGCATAACAGGGTGGTTAGGAGTATGAAAGCTAACAACCTTACGAGAAGCATGATAAGTAGTGAACCAATCGTTTCAAAAAATCACATCAAAGGCAAGTATTTTCAAAGAGATAAGATCGACAGATAACGTAAAAGTGTTGATTTGAACAAGATTTATAAATAGTGGAGGTAATGAAGATTTCTCCCAACTGACTTTAAACAGACATATCAAAGTCTAAACATTGAACACAACTAGGTGAAATAAAAGAGTGAGTAGAACCGGTATTTAACACGGTATAGACTTCGCAAGAGTTTATGACTAACATACCCGTGATAATTTTATTCAGGTTCCTCGTCACGAAAAAAAAAACGCTTTCTCTTAAACTACTGGCTTTGGCTTTTCTGGAACGGTCTTTGGTGCCTCCATCTTATTTGAACTTGTCTTCGGTAAACGACAAAATCGGGCTAAGTGACCTTCTCTTCCATAATTATAGCATGCTTTGGATGACATCGCGCAGTTTGGACTGATGTGTCCCTCCCCTCCGCATTTAAAGCATATGATAGGTGGTCGTTCTCCTTCCTTAACAACGGGTGCTGGTGCTGACGTCTTTCCATCATTGTTGAATTTCCTCTTCGTGAAATGTCTATTCTTATTGTTTTGGCCCTGATTACCACCGAAGTGGTTACCATTTCTGGCATGTTGATTCCCATCACGCTTGTTGTCACTGCTTCGATGACTGCTCTCACTGGTATTATTATTTTATCGGCTACTCTCTTTTGGTTGCGTTGTCTCGTTATCGCGCTCCACCAACTGAGCCCTATTTACAACATCTGAATACAAACACAGTTTATGAGAAACAAGGTGTTGACGTATCTCCGGCTTCAAACCTCTTAAAAACATCCGCGGCATTCTTTCTACATTATCCACCAGGTGGGACGCAAACTGGGATAACTCCGCAAATTTTGCCTCGTACTGCGACACGGTCATATTAATAACATATGGAGCACTTTATCTGTACTAAGTAGTTAGACTTGACTTATCTGTTGAAACTCTGTTAGGAGAATCCTTCGTTAACTCCACTATTTATAAATCTTGTTTGATTCAAATCGACACTTTCACGTTACCTGTCGATATGTGATTTTTGGAAACGATTGGTTAACTACCCATTATGCTTTTTGTAAGGTTGTTAATTTTCATATTTCTAACCAACCTGTTATGTGAATTCAAGCAACCAAACCACTAAAGTCAATCATTATCATATCAAGCCATAAGTAAAGATCCCCGTTTCTTTCGTTGTTGACTTCCTGGTGTGGAATGCACCGAAGCCAGACTTTTCGTAGGAGACATTGTAAATGACGATGGCAAGCTGATAGGTATCATTGTGACGTGTTATCCAAGTCTGGGATGAGAGTCACAGTTTTGAATGATATTTCTATTGTTAATAAATTTCTTGACGTATTCTTGAAGATTTCCTAGCCTACCCCTAGAGCGTGAAATCGAATTTTGTATTGACCCCAGTACAAAACCCATTTCTTAAACCCTCAAATATTTCTTTACTTAAAACGAACGTATCAGGCGCCAAAGATGTTGGCTCGAGCTGTTAAAAATTACGATCGTACCATTTAATATTATCGTGGAAAAGTGAACGTGGTAGCTGAGGCGTTGAGTAGAAGATCATATGCAAGTACGAGTGCAATATTGTTAACACAAAGGCCCATTTTGTGTGACTTGCAAAAGATGGAGATAGAGTTAAAGACTCTAGGGACCCATGTGATGATGGCGAATATATGAGTAGAACCGACTTTAATCGATAAAGTTAAAGCTGCTCAAGCTACAGACTTGGAGCTGATGCATATGAGGAAGAAAGTGCAAGAAGGTGCTATGCCGGAAGCAAGAATCGATGAAGAAGGAATACTTCGAGTCAACTCAAGACTTTGTGTTCCTAACAACTCTGATTTAAAGTATGAAATCATGATGGAGGTGCACAACACACCGTTTGCAATCCATCCTGGAAGTACTAAAATGTATCATGATCTTCGTCATACATTTTGGTGGAGCAATATGAAGAGAGAGATAACGTTGTTTATCTCAAGGTGTCTAACTTGTCAACGAGTCAAAGCGGAGCATCAAGTACCAAAAGGTCCATTGCAACCACTTGAAATTCCAGAATGGAAGTGGGAGCACATTACCATGGATTTCATTACCGGTCTTCCTAAGGTTTCTCAAGGTATAGATGCGATTTGGGTCATTGTTGATAGATTGACCAAGTCTGCTCATTTCTTACCGATATGAGAAACTTATACACTTGAACGTCTTGCTCGTATGTACATAAACGAGATTGTAAGACTGTATGGTATGCCAGTATCCATTGTTTCTGATCGAGACCCAAGATTCACTTCACGATTTTGGGTTAGTTTACAAAAAGCTATGGGCACGGATTTACGATTTAGTTCAGCATATCATCCTCAGACGGACGGACAATCAAAGAGGACTATTCAAACTCTTGAAGATCTATTAAGACTCTGTGTCTTTGACTTCAGGGGAAGTTGGGACAAGTTCTTACCATTGGTGGAGTTTTTCTACAACAATAGTTATCAAGCAAGTATTGGCATGGCTCCATTCGAAGCATTGTATGGAAGAAAATGTCGTTCTCCAGTATGCTGGGATGAGGTGGGTGAAGCAACGTTGTTGGGACCAGAGTTTGTACGTATAACTACAGAAAAGATTCAAATGATCCGACAACGTATAAAAACCTCACAAGATCGAGAAAAGAGTTATGATGATCTTCATCGAAAGGACGTGGAATTTGATGTAGGAGATCATGTGTTCTTACGTGTTGCTCCATGGAAAGGAGTTACGAGATTTGGAAAGAGAGGAAAGCTCAATCCTCGATTCATCAGTCCATTTTTAATCCTCGATTGAGTAGGAACTGTGGCTTATAGACTCGCTTTACCGCTAAGTATGTCTCGTGTTCATAACGTTTTTCACATATCCATGTTACACAAATATGTGGAAGACCCGAACCACATTATTAAGTTAGAACTAGACGAAATAGCGAAAGATTTGACGTATGAAGAAGTTCCTGTTCAAATCTTGGATAAGAAGGAACATATTCTACGCTCCAAGGTTATACCTCAGGTCAAAGTTTTGTGGAGAAACCACGATGTTGAGGAAATGACTTGGGAGTTAGAATCTGAAATGAAATCAAGGTATCCTTACCTCTTCGACATACCAGGTACGTACCCTAATTTCGAGGGCGAAATTTCATAAGAAGGGGAGGTTGTAAGACCCCAACTTTTATAAATAAAGATGAATTTTCTATAAATATCATTTTTGAATATTATGGAGTTAATTTGATATAATGTTATAGTTATGGGTAATATTTATAAATTTTGCAAAGTACGCAAGTTGTTATATAATATTTGATTGGTAGGGGAATATTCGTTTTAACAGGGAATATTTGTACAACGGCACAATCATTGGTGGACCCCACAACGGAATTATTGTCGGATTGAGAAAACGACAAAAATATTTTATTAAAAATAACGGCTGAAGTTTTACCATTGATACTGTTGAACTACTCGGTAGTAAAAGTACAGTAATACGTATGGTTGAATAGTAGCACACGGTTTTGATTATTAATGCTTACGTGAGAAGGCACTCAGTTTTGTTCAATTATTGTTATAGTAAGTGTCGTAAATTTTGCTTACTTTATGGGCGTCACAGTTGTTAGGTATACGTCACCCATCTTGGGTCGCCACTTACATAGTACAGAATACCAAAACAACTTACTAATACAACTGTCGTGTACAATACGACAAAACATAAACTGTGAGTTTGAATACAAATATTATCTTCTAGAGAGTATTCATACTCAAAAGGAGTCCTCATTACATTTATTAACACACTATTACATAGAATAGTGAGGACTACTAACTAATACTATCATTCGGACCATCACTCCGTTCCCCGACTGGCCCCAGCTACGTTCTCAATTCCTGAAGAGAACAGTGAAAGAAATGGTGACCTCAATTAGCCCAGTAAGAAATATTATGACTAAGATAATACAGAATAAATTATCATTAGCCTTCAACAATGTTAAACTGATAAAATATAATAGACATCAAGTTTAACTGTAGCGGAACAAGCAATCCATTAAAAGAGTCAAGTAGAAAATAAACTCTACTATCTTTTATGATTTAAAAGGTTTTTCAACACTGTGATCGCTGGGACTCAGCTTAATAAAATAATCCACATCATCGAATCACCCCTGCACTACGGCCAAGGATATTCGTATATTCATTAATGGTTATGATCATGCCAACAACTGTCCATCAACGCACTACGGGCCAATGAGGACTTTTACCACATCCTTTGTAACATTACGGTCATGATTATACCGAATAATCCCTGGTCATAATCATACCAAGTCCATCTATGCACTACAGGCCACAAATGACTTTCAACATTTTATAAACATGAGGATGATGACATTGATATAAGAATTCAATAAAACAAGTTCAAGAATTAATTTATCCAAGAATTAACAACGTCCAAATTGTCAACATGATACTGCTTTGTGGAGTAAAATTCAAGAATGCTTAGAAGAATATTTTCATGAAAAGATACTGGATGAAACGCAATTATCAAGGATATTCCACAAATTTTATAGAGTATAGAAGTCAAAACTTAACCAACTGAGTATAATAAAGAATGGAATAACAAAAGAAATCACCATGCATGCGATAGACCGCACAGACAGGTTATTCTAACAGAATAATAAATAATGGAACCAGGTCCGCTGTAAAACACAAAGACAGGATGTTCCAACAGAATAATAACAATACGGAACCAGGTCCGGTGTAAAACACACAGACAGGATGTTCCAACAGAATAATAATAAAAACGGAACCAGGTCCGGTGTAAAACACACAGACAGGATGTTCCAACAAAATAATAGAAGAATGTCACCAAGTATAGGGTAGACCACGTATACAGGTTATTCCAACAGAATAATAAGAAATGGAATAATAACAGTTCTCTTCATGAATAAGAAAGAATAACACCCCTTTCCATTTTAAAGAAGTGCTGAAATAAAGAAGTAGTTAAGTAGCAGAATACTCTTCTTCTCTCTCTCTATAGTTTCTCTCTATAGTTTCTCTCTCTAGAGTTCAGTGAATTCGTAAGAAATAATGAAGGAATGAGTTGCTATTTATAGAAAAAGTAGAATGCATAGTAACTAATCCATGAACGGTCCAGATTGATTACTTTAATCTGACGGTCCATATTTAAAGAAAAATCTTTTAAATAAAATATAATATATTCTATTTATAGAATAACTTTAATAAAGTATTCTGTTTTATATAAAAAGATGTTTCTGTTTTATTACGTTAATAATACGAATAAAACAAAACGTCATTATCGCTAAATAATTCATATTATTAACTGACAATAATTGAATCAAACTGAGTGACTTCTCACATAAGCATTAATAATCAATACCGTGTGCTACTATGCAACCACACATATTACTGTACTTTTACTACCGAGTAGTTCAACAGTAACAATGGTAAAACTTCCGCCGTTATTTTTAATAAAATATTTTTGTCGTTTTCTCAATCCGACAATAATTCCGTTGTGGGGTCCACCAATGATTGTGTCGTTGTACGAATATTCCCTGTTAAAACGAATATTCCCCGACCAATCAAATATTATATGACAACTTGGATACTTTACAAAATTTATAAATACTACCCATAACTATTATATCAAATCCACACCATAATATAAAAAAAAATTAATTCGAGAAAAATTAAATATTTATTCATAAAATGTGGGGTTTCACAATCGGACCATCACTCCGTTCCCCGACTTGCCCCAGCTACGTTCTCATTTCCTGAAGAGAACAGTGAAAGAAATGGTGAACTCAACTAGCCCAGTAAGAAATATTATGACTAAGATAATACAGAATAAATTATCATTAGCCTTCAACAATGTTAAACTGATAAAATATAATAGACATCGAGTTTAACTGCAGCGGAACAAGTAATCCATTAAAAGAGTCAAGTAGAAAATAAACTCTACTATCTTTTATGATTTAAAAGGTTTTTCAACACTGTGATCGCTGGGACTCAGCTTAATAAAATAATCCACATCATCGAATCACCCCTGCACTACGGCCAAGGATATTCGTATATTCATTAATGGTCATGATCATGCTAACAACTGTCCATTAATGAACTACGGGCCAATGAGGACTTTTACCACATCATTTGTAACATTACGGTCATGATTATACCGAATAATCCCTGGTCATAATCATACCAAGTCCATCTATGCACTACAGGCCACAGATGACTTTCAACATATATGAACATGAGGATGATGACAATGATATAAGAATTCAATAAAACAAGTTCAAGAATTAATTTATCTAGGAATTAATAACGTCCAAATTGTCAACATGATACTGCTTTGTAGAGTAAAATTCATGAATGCTTAGAAGAATATTTTCATGGAAAGATACTGGATGAAACGCAATTATCAAGGATATTCCATAAATTTCATGGAGTATAGAAGTCAAAACTTAACCAACTGAGTACAATAAAGAATAGAATAACAAAAGAAATCACCATGAATGCGATAGATCGCACAGACAGGTTATTCCAACAGAATAATAAATAATGGAACCAGGTCCGGCGTAAAACGCACAGACAGGATGTTCCAACAGAATAATAATAAAGACGGAACCAGGTCCGGAGTAAAACACACAGACATGATGTTCCAACAGAATAATAATAAAGACGGAACCAGGTCCGGTGTAAAACACACAGACAGGATGTTCCAACAGAATAATAATAAAGACGGAACCAGGTCCGGTGTAAAACACACAGACAAGATGTTCCAACAGAATAATAATAAAAACGGAACCAGGTCCGGTATAAAATACACAGACAGGATGTTCCAACAGAATAATAGAAGAATCTCACCAAGTATAGGATAGATCGCGTATACAGGTTATTCCAACAGAATAATAAGAAATAGAATAACAACAGTTCTCTTTATGAATAAGAAAGAATAACACCCCTTACTGTTTTAAAGAAGAGCTGAAATAAGGAAGTAGTTAAGTAGCAGAATACTCTTCTTCTCTCTCTCTCTATAGTTTCTCACTATAGTTTCTCTCTTTAGAGTTCAGTGAATTTGTAAGAAATAATGAAGGAATGAGCTGCTATTTATAGAAAAAATAGAATGCATAATAACTAATCCATGAACGGTCCAGATTGATTATTTTAATCTGACGGTCCATATTTAAAGAAAAATCTTTTAAATAAAATATAATATATTCTATTTATAGAATAACTATAATAAAGTATTCTGTTTTATATAAAAAGATGTTTCTGTTTTATTACGTTAATAATACGAATAAAACAAAACGTCATTATCGCTAAATAATTCATATTATTAACTGACAATAATTGAATCAAACTGAGTGACTTCTCACATAAGCATTAATAATCAATACCGTGTGCTACTATGCAACCACACGTATTACTGTACTTTTACTACCGAGTAGTTCAACAGTAACAATGGTAAAACTTCCGCCGTTATTTTTAATAAAATATTTTTGTCGTTTTCTCAATCCGACAATAATTCCGTTGTGGGGTCCACCAATGATTGTGTCGTTGTACGAATATTCCCTGTTAAAACGAATATTCCCCGACCAATCGAATATTATATGACAACTTGGATACTTTACAAAATTTATAAATACTACCCATAACTATTATATCAAATCCACACCATAATATAAAAAAAATTAATTCGAGAAAAATTAAATATTTATTCATAAAATGTGGGGTTTCACAATCGGACCATCACTCCGTTCCCCGACTTGCCCCAGCTACGTTCTCATTTCCTGAAGAGAACAGTGAAAGAAAGGGTGAACTCAACTAGCCCAGTAAGAAATATTATGACTAAGATAATACAGAATAAATTATCATTAGCCTTCAACAATGTTAAACTGATAAAATATAATAGACATCAAGTTTAACTGCAGCGGAACAAGTAATCCATTAAAAGAGTCAAGTAGAAAATAAACTCTACTATCTTTTATGATTTAAAAGGTTTTTCAACACTGTGATCGCTGGGACTCAGCTTAATAAAATAATCCACATCATCGAATCACCCCTGCACTACGGCCAAGGATATTCGTATATTCATTAATGGTCATGATCATGCTAACAACTGTCCATTAATGCACTACGGGCCAATGAGGACTTTTACCACATCATTTGTAACATTACGGTCATGATTATACCGAATAATCCCTGGTCATAATCATACCAAGTCCATCTATGCACTACAGGCCACAGATGACTTTCAACATATATGAACATGAGGATGATGACAATGATATAAGAATTCAATAAAACAAGTTCAAGAATTAATTTATCTAGGAATTAATAACGTCCAAATTGTCAACATGATACTGCTTTGTAGAGTAAAATTCATGAATGCTTAGAAGAATATTTTCATAGAAAGATACTAGATGAAACGCAATTATCAAGGATATTCCATAAATTTCATGGAGTATAGAAGTCAAAACTTAACCAACTGAGTACAATAAAGAATAGAATAACAAAAGAAATCACCATGAATGCGATAGATCGCACAGACAGGTTATTCCAACAGAATAATAAATAATGGAACCAGGTCCGGCGTAAAACGCACAGACAGGATGTTCCAACAGAATAATAATAAAGACGGAACCAGGTCCGGAGTAAAACACACAGACATGATGTTCCAACAGAATAATAATAAAGACGGAACCAGGTCCGGTGTAAAACACACAGACAGGATGTTCCAACAGAATAATAATAAAGACGGAACCAGGTCCGGTGTAAAACACACAGACAAGATGTTCCAACAGAATAATAATAAAAACGGAACCAGGTCCGGTATAAAATACACAGACAGGATGTTCCAACAGAATAATAGAAGAATCTCACCAAGTATAGGATAGATCGCGTATACAGGTTATTCCAACAGAATAATAAGAAATAGAATAACAACAGTTCTCTTTATGAATAAGAAAGAATAACACCCCTTACTGTTTTAAAGAAGAGCTGAAATAAGGAAGTAGTTAAGTAGCAGAATACTCTTCTTCTCTCTCTCTCTATAGTTTCTCACTATAGTTTCTCTCTTTAGAGTTCAGTGAATTTGTAAGAAATAATGAAGGAATGAGCTGCTATTTATAGAAAAAATAGAATGCATAATAACTAATCCATGAACGGTCCAGATTGATTATTTTAATCTGACGGTCCATATTTAAAGAAAAATCTTTTAAATAAAATATAATATATTCTATTTATAGAATAACTATAATAAAGTATTCTGTTTTATATAAAAAGATGTTTCTGTTTTATTACGTTAATAATACGAATAAAACAAAACGTCATTATCGCTAAATAATTCATATTATTAACTGACAATAATTGAATCAAACTGAGTGACTTCTCACATAAGCATTAATAATCAATACCGTGTGCTACTATGCAACCACACGTATTACTGTACTTTTACTACCGAGTAGTTCAACAGTAACAATGGTAAAACTTCCGCCGTTATTTTTAATAAAATATTTTTGTCGTTTTCTCAATCCGACAATAATTCCGTTGTGGGGTCCACCAATGATTGTGTCGTTGTACGAATATTCCCCGTTAAAACGAATATTCCCGACCAATCGAATATTATATGACAACTTGGATACTTTACAAAATTTATAAATACTACCCATAACTATTATATCAAATCCACACCATAATATAAAAAAAATTATTTCGAGAAAAATTAAATATTTATTCATAAAATCTGGGGTTTCACAATCTCCCCTCCTTATAGAATTTCGCCCTCGAAATTAACGTACGTACTTGGTATGCCGAACATGTGAGGATACATTGACTTCACTTCAAATTCTAACTCTTGAGGTATAAACTTTAAGCATCGAATATGATCCTTCTTATCCAAGATGTTAACACGTATCTCCTCGTACGTTAAATCTTTTGCTATCTCGTCCGGTTCTAAATTAATAATGTGGTTCGGGTCATCCACATATTTACGTAACATCGATACGTAAAAAAAATGTTCTGAACACGCAACATACTTGGCGGTAAAACAAGTCTATAGGCCACAGTTCCTACTTCATCGAGGATTTTAAATGGGCCAATTAAATCGAGAGTTGAGATTTCCTCTCTTCGTCGATTCTTTCTTCTAGAATAACACCCTCTTGAACCTTCTTCTTCACATTTATCAGCTCTGAGTATGTAGCTTGAGCGGCTTTAACTTTATCGATTAAAATCGATTCTAATCATATATTCGTTATCTTCACGTGGGTTCGTATATTCGCACTTGTAACCGCATACGATCTTCTACTCAACGCATCAGCTACCACGTTCGCTTTTTCACGATGGTATGGTATGATCATAATCTTTAACAGCTCGAGCCAACTTCTTTGGCGCATGTTACGTTTGCTTTAGTTGAATAAATATTTGAGGGTTTAAGAAATGGGTTTTGTACTGGGGTCAATACAAAATTCGATTTCACGCTCTAGGGGTAAGCTAAGAAGTCTTCAAGAATACGTCAGGAAATTTATTAACAATAGAAATATCATTCAAAACTGTGACTCTCGTCCAAGACTTGGATAACACGTCACATTGATATCTATTAACTTGTCACCGTTATTTACAACGTCCCCTACCAAAAGTCTGGCTTCGGTAAATTCCACACAAGAAAGTCAACAACGAAAGGATCGGGGCTCTTTATTTATGGCTTGATATGACAATGATTGACTTTAGTGGTTTGGTTACATTGAATCCGCATAACAGGGTTGTTAGGAGTATGAAAGCTACCAACCGTACGAGAAGCATGATAAGTAGTGAACCAATCGTTTCAAAAAATCACATCAAAGGCAAGTATTTTCAAAGAGATAAGATCGACAGATAACGTGAAAGTGTTGATTTGAACAAGATTTATAAATAGTGGAGGTAATGAAGATTTCTCCCAACTGACTTTAAACAGACATATCAAAGTCTAAACATTGAACACAACTAGGTGAAATAAAAGAGTGAGTAGAACCGGTATTTAACACGGTATAGACTTCGCAAGAGTTTATGACTAACATACCCGTGATAATTTTATTCAGGTTCCTCGTCATGAAAAAAAAATGCTTTCTCTTAAACTACTGGCTTTGGCTTTTCTGGGACGGTCTTTGGTGCCTCCATCCTATCTGAACTTGTCTTCCGTAAACGACAAAATCGGGCTAAGTGACCTTCTCTTCCATAATTATAGCATGCTTTGGATGGCATCGCGCAGTTTGGACTGATGTGTCCCTCCCCTCCGCATTTAAAGCATATGATAGGTGGTCGTTCTCCTTCCTTAACAACGGGTGCTGGTGCTGACGTCTTTCCATCATTGTTGAATTTTCTCTTCTTAAAATGTCCATTCTTATTATTTTGGCCCTGATTACCACCGAAGTGGTTACCATTTCTGGCCTGTTGATTCCCTTCACGCTTATTGTCACCGCTTCAATGACTGCTCTCACTGGTATTATCATTTTGTCGGCTGCTCTCTTTTGGTTGCGTTGTCTCGTTATCACGCTCCACCAACTGAGCCCTATTTACAACATCTGAATACAAACACAGTTTATGAGAAACAAGGTGTTGACGTATCTCCGGCTTCAAACCTCTTAAAAACATCCGCATCATTCTTTCTTCATTATCCACCAGGTGGGACGCAAACCGGTATAACTCCGCAAATTTTTCCTCGTACTGCGACACGGTCATATTATTCTGCTCCAATTTGATGAACTCCACCTCCTTCATGTGACGAATACTCTCGGGAAAGTATTTGTCGTTAAACAGCTCTTGGAACTTCTCCCAAGACATCTTCAGTGCGGCAGGTTGAGTACGTTTTATCGATTCCCACCAGTAATATGCCTCTCCTCGCAACATAAAGGCGGCAAAGGGAACCTTTTGCTCCTCGGAGCAACCCAAGACATCAAATATCTTGGTGATCTGTTTTATCCATGTTTCAGCTACAAGTGGTTTGGGTTCGCCCTTAAACTCCGGTGGTCCCAGTTCCTTAAACTGTTTAGCGGTGACCGCTTGAGAGTTTCCAGTATTTCCACCTACGTTGTGGACAGGAGCCGCTTTCACCTGTTATTGCATGAATTGCATAAAACCTTTGAGCATTCCATCATTCATCATCTGGTCAGTGTTGTTGTTTGCTTGAGGATTGTCACCTTCCTGATGAACATTATCCTGATTATTGATATGTGGTGAATCAATAATCGCCTGTGCTCCATTGTTATTCCCAACATTCTCAGATGCCATTTTCAGATACGTAAAAGAACTTGATATAAGAGTAGTGAAGTAGCAGAAACTTTTCTTCTATCTCTATATAGTCTCTCTCTATAGTTTCTCTCTCTAGAGTTCAGTGAATTCGTATGAAAATAATGAAGGAATGAGCTTCTATTTATAGAAAAATGGAATGCATAGTAACTAATCCATGAACGGTCCAGATTGATTTACTTTAATCTGACGGTCCATATTTAAAGAAAAATCTTTTAAATAAAATATAATATATTCTATTTATATAAAAAGATATTTACTATGCAAATACTATGCAACACTATGCAAAACACTATGCAACACTATGCATAATAAAATATAATATATTCTATTTATAGAATAACTTTAATAAAGTATTCTGTTTTATATAAAAAGATGTTTCTGTTTTATTACGTTAATAATACGAATAAAACAAAACGTCATTATCGTTATAATAACTCATATTATTAATCAACAATAATTGAATCAAACTGAGCGACTTCTCACATAAATATCAATAATCAATACCGTGTGCTACTATGCAACAACGCGTATTACTGTACTTTTACTAACGAGTAGTTCAACAGTATCAACTGTAAAACTTCCGTCGTTATTTTCATAAAGTATTTTTGTCGTTTTCTCAATCCGACAATAATTTTGTTGTGGGGTCCACCTATGATTGTACCGTCGTACGGATATTCTCCGACAAAAAGAATATTCCCCGACCAATCGAATATAATATGACAACATGCATACTTTGCAAAATTTATAAATACTACCCATAACTATTATATCAAATCCACACCATAATATAAAAAAAATTATTTCGAGAAAAATTAAATATTTATTCATAAAATCTGGGGTCTCACAATCTCCTCTCCTTATGGAATTCCGCCCTCGAAATTTACGTACGTACTTGGTATGCCGAACATGTGAGAATACCTTGACTTCACTTCAAATTCTAACGCTTGAGGTATAACCTTTAAGCATCGAATATGATCCTTCTTATCCAAGATGTTAACACGTATCTCCTCATACGTTAAATCTTTCGCTATCTCGTCCGGTTCTAAATTAATAATGTTGTTCGGGTCGTCCACATATTCACGTAACATCGATACGTAGAAACAATATTCTGAACACGCAACATACTTGGCGGTAAAACGAGTCTATAGGCCACAGTTCCTACTTCATCGAGGAACTGTGACCAAAACACTCCTATTGAACTTCCAAAGCCCCATATCGAATGGCTCCTATTGAACTTCTGGAGTTAAAGACCCAACTGCAGGAAATGTTAGACATTGGTTTTATTCGTCCTAGTACTTCTCCTTGGGGTGCTCCTGTTCTGTTCGTGAAGAAGAAAGATGGGAGTATGCGACTTTGTATTGATTATCGGGAGTTGAATCATGTCACCATCAAAAATAGGTACCCATTGCCACGTATTGATGACCTATTTGACCAGTTGCAAGGAGCACAATTCTTTTCAAAGATTGATCTTCGTTCTGGATATCATCAGCTGAAGGTTAGAACAGAGGATATTCCAAAGACGGCTTTTAGAACTCGGTACGGGCATTATGAATTCCTAGTCATGTCCTTTGGATTAACTAATGCTCCTGCTGCCTTCATGGATATGATGAACCGGGTATTCAAGGAATATTTGGATCACTTTGTGGTCGTCTTTATTGATGACATCCTTGTTTATTCCAAAAGCCGTGAAGATCATGAGCAACACTTGAGGCTGGTACTCCAAAAGCTTCGTGAATACAAACTTTATGCCAAGTTGAAGAAATGCGAGTTCTGGCTGGAAGAGGTAGCATTCCTTGGGCACGTAGTATCAAGTCGTGGAATATCTGTTGACCCGGCAAAGATTGAAGCAATTCAAAGCTGGGAGCAACCTAAATCAGTAACCGAAGTACGTAGCTTTCTTAGTTTAGCTGGTTATTATCGGAGATTCGTGGAAGGATTTTCTCAAATCGCTACTCCATTAACTCAGCTGACTCAGAAAGATACAAAGTTCGGTTGGAGCGAAGAATGTGAACAGAGTTTTCAAGAACTCAAGATGAGACTCATTTCAGCACCTGTTCTAACAATACCATCCGGCTCGGAGGGATTTGTCATCTACAGTGATGCTTCGAGCAAAGGGTTGGGATGTGTTCTCATGCAACATGGAAAAGTCATAGCCTATGCATCAAGACAACTCAAGAAATATGAGAGGAATTATCCTACTCATGATCTAGAGTTGGCAGCTGTTGTTTTTGCACTTAAAATTTGGAGGCATTACTTGTATGGGGAGAAGGTGGAGATCTTTACGGATCATAAAAGCCTTAAATATTTCTTCACTCAAAAGGAACTCAACATGCGACAACGACGTTGGCTTGAATTGTTGAAAGATTATGATCATACCATTCAATACCATCCTGGAAAAGCGAACGTGGTAGCTGACGCATTGAGTAGAAGATCATATGCGGGTACAAGTGCAATATTAACAACGCAAAGGCCCATTTTGTGTGACTTGTAAAGGATGGAGATAGAGTTAAAGACTCCAAGGACCCATGTGATGATGTCGAATATACGAGTAGAACCAACTTTAATCGATAAAGTTAAAGCTGCTCAAGCTACAGACCTAGAGCTGATGTGTATAAGGAAGAAAGTGCAAGAAGGTGCTATGCCGGAAGCAAGAATCGATGAAGAAGGAATACTTCGAGTCAACTCCAGACTTTGTGTTCCTAACAACCCTGATTTAAAATATAAAATCATGATGGAGGCGCACAACACACCGTTTACAATCCATCCTGAAAGTACCAAAATGTATCATGATCTTCGTCATATATTTTGGTGGAGCAATATGAAGAGAGAGATAACGTTGTTTATCTCAAGGTGTCTAACTTGTCAACGAGTCAAAGCGAAGCATCAAGTACCAAAAGGTCCATTGCAACCACTTGAAATTCCAGAATGAAAGTGGGAGCACATTACCATGGATTTCGTTACCGGTTTTCCTAAGGTTTCTCAAGGTATTGATGTGATTTGGGTCATTGTTGATAGATTGACCAAGTCTGCTCATTTCTTACCGATACAATAAACTTACACACTTGAACGTCTTGCTCGTATGTACATAAACGAGATTGTAAGACTGCATGGTATGCCAGTATCCATAGTTTCTGATCGAGACCCAAGATTCACTTCACGATTTTGGGTTAGTTTACAAAAAGCTATGGGCACAGATTTACGATTTAGTTCGGCATATCATCCTCAGACAGACGGACAATCAGAGAGGACTATTCAAACTCTAGAAGATTTATTAAGACTCTGTGTCTTTGACTTCAAGGGAAGTTGGGACAAGTTCTTACCATTGGTGGAGTTTTCCTACAACAACAGTTATCAAGCAAGTATTGGCATGGCTCCATTCGAAGCATTGTATGGAAGAAAATGTCGTTCTCCAGTATGCTGGGATGAGGTGGGTGAAGCAACGTTGTTGGGACCGGAGTTGGTACGTATGACTACAGAAAAGATTCAAACGATCCGACAACGTATAAAAACCTCACAAGATCGACAAAAGAGTTATGCTGATCTTCATTGAAAGAACGTGGAATTTGATGTAGGAGATCATATGTTCTTACGTGTTGCTCCATGGAAAGGAGTTACGAGATTTGAAAAGAGAGGAAAGCTCAATCCTCGATTCATCGGTCCATTTTTAATCCTCGATCGAGTATGAACTGTGGCTTATAGACTCGCTTTACCGCCAAGTATGTCTCGTGTTCATAACGTTTTTCACATATCCATGTTACGCAAATATGTGGAAGACCCAAACCACATTATTGAGTTAGAACCGGACGAAATAGTAGAGGATTTGACGTATGAAGAAGTTCATGTTCAAATATTGGATAAGAAGGAACATATTCTACGCTCCAAGGTTATACCTCAAGTCAAAGTTTTGTGGAGAAACCACGACGTTGAGGAAATGACTTGGGAGTTAGAATCTAAAATGAAATCAAGGTATCCATATCTCTTCGACATACCAGGTACGTACCCTAATTTCGAGGGCAAAATTTCATAAGAAGGGGAGGTTGTAAGACCCCAACTTTTATAAATAAAGATGAATTTTCTATAACTATCATTTTTGAATATTATGGAGTTAATTTGATATAATGTTATAGTTGTGGGTAATATTTATAAATTTTGTAAAGTACGCAAGTTGTTATATAATATTCGATTGGTCGGGGAATATTCGTTTTAACAGGGAATATTCGTACAACGACACAATCATTGGTGGACCCCACAACAGAATTATTGTCGGATTGAGAAAACGACAAAAATATTTTATTAAAAATAACGACGGAAGTTTTACCATTGTTACTGTTGAACTACTCGGTAGTAAAAGTACAGCAATACGTGTGGTTACATAGTAGCACACTGTATTGATTATTAATGCTTATGTGAGAAGTCACTCAGTTTGATTCAATTATTGTCAGTTAAAAATATGAATTATTAAGCGATAATGACGTTTTGTTTTATTCGTATTATTAACGTAATAAAACAGAAACATCTTTTTATATAAAACAGAATACTTTATTAAAGTTATTCTATAAATAGAATATATTATATTTTATTTAAAAGATTTTTCTTTAAATATGGACCGTCAGATTAAAGTAATCAATCTGGACCGTTCATGGATTAGTTACTATGCATTCTATTTTTCTATAAATAGCAGCTCATTCCTTCATTATTTCTTACGAATTCACTGAACTCTAGAGAGAGAAACTATAGAGAGAAACTATAGAGAGAGAGAAGAAGAGTATTCTGCTACTTAACTACTTCCTTATTTTAGCTCTTCTTTAAAACGGTAAGGGGTGTTATTCTTTCTTATTCATGAAGAGAACTGTTGTTATTCCATTTCTTATTATTCTGTTGGAATAACCTGTATACGCGGTCTACCCTATACTTGGTGACATTCTTCTATTATTCTGTTGGAACATCCTGTCTGTGTGTTTTACACCAGACCTGGTTCCGTTTTTATTATTATTCTGTTGGAACATCCTGTCTGTGTGTTTTACACCGGACCTGGTTCCGTCTTGTTATTATTCTGTTGGAACATCCTGTCTGTGTGTTTTACACCGGACCTGGTTCCATTATTTATTATTCTGTCGGAATATCCTGTCTGTTCGTTTACGCCGGACCTGGTTCCATTATTTATTATTCTGTCGGAATATCCTGTCTGTGCGTTTACGCCGGACCTGGTTCCATTATTTATTATTCTGTTGGAATAACCTGTCTGTGCGGTCTATCGCATGCATGGTGATTTCTTTTGTTATTCCATTCTTTATTATACTCAGTTGATTAAGTTTTGACTTCTGTACTTCATGAAATTTGTGGAATATCCTTGATATTTGCGCTTCATCTAGTATCTATTCATGAAAATATTCTCCTGATCATTCTTGAATTTTACTCCACAAAGCAGTATCATGTTGACAATTTGGACGTTGTTAATTCTTGGATAAATTAATTCTTGAACTTGTTTTATTGAATTCTTATATCATTGTCATCATCCTCATGTTTATAAAATGTTGAAAGTCATCTGTGGCCTGTAGTGCATAGATGGACTTGGTATGATTATGACCAGGGATTATTCGGTATAATCATGACCGTAATGTTACAAATGATGTGGTAAAAGTCCTCATTGGCCCGTAGTGCATTGATGGACAGTTGTTGGCATGATCATGACAATTAATG
Source organism: Panax notoginseng (assembly GCA_016801055.1). Classification (NCBI taxonomy): domain Eukaryota; kingdom Viridiplantae; phylum Streptophyta; class Magnoliopsida; order Apiales; family Araliaceae; genus Panax; species Panax notoginseng. Next base: position 177,827,537 of record CM029013.1, read on the forward strand.
AATATACGAATATCCTTGGCCGTAGTGCAGGGGTGATTCGATGATGTGGATTATTTTATTAAGCTGAGTCTCAGCGATCACAGTGTTGGAAAATCTTTTAAATCATAAAAGATAGTAGAGTTTATTTTCTACTTGACTCTTTTAATGGATTGCTTGTTCCACTGCAATTAAACTTGATGTCTATTATATTTTATCAGTTTAACATTGTTGAAAGCTAATGATAATTTATTATGCATTATCTTAGTCATAATATTTCTTACTGGGCTAGTTGAGCTCACCCTTTCTTTCACTGCTCTCTTCAGGAAATGAGAACGTAGCTGGGACAAGTCGGGGAACGGAGTGATGGTCTGAATGATAGTATTAGTTAGTAGTCCTCACTATTCTATGTAATGGTGTGTTAATAAATGTGATGAGGACTCCTTTTGAGTATGAATACTCTCTAGAAGATAATATTTGTATTCAAACTCACAGTTTATGTTTTGTCGTATTTTACACGACAGTTGTATTAGTAAGTTGTATTTGATTTCTGTACTTTGTATCTGACGACCCAAGATGGGTGATGTATATCTAATTTTGGTGGTGTCACAGTTGGTATCAGAGCTTAGGGATATGATCCCTGGCTAGGATGTGAGAATAGAACTAGGAGGGGAGAGACGGGGAATTCTTTTGCTAGTATGACCTACCTAAGTTTATTTGGTATTTAATTGGTCGGTCAAAGTATATGGATAATATGTTATATGTTAATTAACCCTTGTTTTGTTGCAGTATTTGCAAATGGCATCCGAAGATGTTGAGATAAACAATGAAGCACATGAGACCATTGAATCACCAATGATCAATGCTCAGGATAATGTGCAACCAGAGGACAATAATCCTAATGAAAATAATAACACCGATGAAATGGTGAATGATGGGATGGTCAGAGACTTTATGCAATTCATGCAATAACAAAATAACTCTCGGACGGTCACCGCTAAGCAGTTCAAGGAGCAATTCATGCAACAACGGGCGAGAGCGGTTCCTATCCAAAATGAAGGAGGAAACAATGACAACCCACGGTTGGTCACCGCTAAGCAATTCAAGGAGCTAGGACCACCGGAGTTTTTGGGAAAGCCAGAACCACTTAAGGCGGAGATGTGGTTAAAGCAGATCACCAAGATATTTGATATCTTGGGATGCTCCGAGGAGCAAAAGGTTCCCTTTGCCAACTTTATGTTGCGTAAAGAGGCAGATTACTGGTGGGAATCTGTAAAACGTACCCAGCCTGACGCACTCAAGATGTCTTGGGAGAAGTTCCAAGAACTGTTCAATGACAAGTACTTTCCTGAAAGTATTCGTCACATGAAGGAGGTGGAATTTATCAAGTTGGAGCAAAACAATATGACCGTGTCGCAGTACGAAGCCAAGTTTGTCGAGTTGTCCCGATTTGCGTTCCACTTGGTGGATAATGAAGAGAGAATGACGCGAATATTTTTAAGAGGTTTGAAACCGGAGATACGCCAATATCTTATTTCTCATAAACTGTGTTTGTATTCAGATGTTGTAAATAGGGCTCAATTAGTAGAACGCGATAACGAGTCAACGCAACCAAAAGAGAGCAGCTGAAAAAATGATAATACTGGTGATAACAGTCATCAAAGCGGTGACAATAAGCATGGAGGGAATCAACATGCCAGAAATGGTAACCACTTCAATGGTAATCACGGTAAAAACAATAAGAATGGACATTTCAAGAAGAGGAAATTCAACAATGATGGAAAGACGTCAGCACCAACACCCGTTGTTAAGGAAGGAGAATGACCACTTATCATATGCTTCAAATGCGGAGGGGAGGGACACATCAGTCCAAACTGCGCGATGCCATCCAAAGCATGCTATAATTGTGGAAGAGAAGGTCACTTAGCCTGATTTTGTCGTTCACCGAAGACAAGTTCAGATAGGATGGAGGCACCAAAGACCGTCCCAGAAAAGCCAAAGCCAGTAGTTTAAGAGTGAGCGTTTTTTTCGTGACGAAGAACCTGAATAAAATTATCACGGGTATGTTAGTCATAAACTCTTGCGAAGTCTATACCGTGTTAGATACCGGTTCTACTCACTCTTTTATTTCACCTAGTTGTGTTCAATGTTTGAACTTAACTTTGGAGAAGTTAGACTTTGATTTATCTGTTGAAATTCCGTCGGGAGAAACCTTTGTTACCTCCACTATTTATAAATCTTGTTCAAATCAACACTTTCACGTTACCTGTTGATCTTATCTCTTTGAAAATACTTGCATTGATGTGATTTTTTGAAACGATTGGTTAACTGCTCATCATGCTTTTCGTAAGGTTGTTAGCTTTCATAATCCTAACCAACCTATTATGCGAATTCAAGTAACCAAATCACTAAAGTCAATCATTGTCATATCAAGCCATAAGTAAAAATCCCCGTTCCTTTCGTTGTTGACTTCCTGGTGTAGAATGCACCGAAGCTAGACTTTCCGTAGGAGACGTTGTAAATGACGATGACAAGTTGATAGGTATCAATGTGACGTGTTATCCAAGTCTTGGATGAGGGTCACAGTTTTGAACGATATTTCTATTGTTAATAAATTTCTTGACGTATTCTTGAAGACTTCTTAGCCTACCCCAGAGCGTAAAATTAAATTTTGTATTGACCCCAGTACAAAACCCATTTCTTAAACCCTCAAATATTTCTTCAACTAAAACGAACGTATTATGCGCCAAAGACGTTGGCTCGAGCTATTGAAGATTACGATCGTACCATTCAATAACATCGTGAAAAAGCGAACGTGGTAGCTGACGCGTTGTGTAGAAGATCGTATACGGTTACAAGTGCGAATATACGAACCCACGTGAAGATAACGAATATACGATTAAAATCGACTTTAATCGATAAAGTTAAAGCCGCTAAAGCTACATACTCAAAGCTGATAAATGTGAAGAAGAAGGTTCAAGAGGGCGTTATTCTAGAAGCAAGAATCGACGAAGAGAGGAAATCTCAACTCTCGATTTAATTGGCCCATTTGAAATCCTCGATGAAGTAGGAACTGTGGCCTATAGACTCGTTTTACCGCCAAGTATGTTGCGTGTTCAGAACATTGTTTTTACGTATCGATGTTACGTAAATATGTGGACGACCCGAACAACATTATTAATTTAGAACCGGACGAGATAGCGAAAGATTTAACGTATGAGGAGATACGTGTTAACGTCTTGGATAAGAAGGATCATATTCGATGCTTAAAGGTTATACCTCAAGAGTTAGAATTTGAAGTGAAGTCAAGGTATCCTCACATGTTCGGCATACCAAGTACGTACGTAAATTTCGAGGGCGAAATTCCATAAAGAGAGGAGATTGTGAGACCCCAGATTTTATGAATAAATATTTAATTTTTCTCGAATTTTTTTTTTATATTATGGTGTGGATTTGATATAATAGTTATGGATAGTATTTATAAATTTTGCAATGTATGCAAGTTGTCATATTATATTCGATTGGTCGGGGAATATTCTTTTTGTCGGAGAATATCCGTACGACGGTACAATCATTGGTGGACCCCACAACGAAATTATTGTCGGATTGAGAAAACGACAAAAATACTTTATGAAAATAACGGCGGATGTTTTACCGTTGATACTGTTGAACTACTCGTTAGTAAAAGTACAGTAATACGCGTTGTTGTATAGTAGCACACGGTATTGATTATTGATATTTATGTGAGAAGTCGCTCAGTTTGATTCAATTATTGTTGATTAATAATATGAGTTATTATAACGATAATGACGTTTTGTTTTATTCGTATTATTAACGTAATAAAACAGAAACATCTTTTTATATAAAACAGAATGCTATTTTAAAATTATTCTATAAATAGAATATATTATATTTTATTATGCATAGTGTTTTGCATAGTGTTGCATAGTATTTGCATAGTAAAAATCTTTTTATATAAATAGAATATATTATATTTTATTTAAAAGATTTTTCTTTAAATATGGACCGTCAGATTAAAGTAAATCAATCTGGACCGTTCATGGATTAGTTACTATGCATTCCATTTTCCTATAAATAGAAGCTCATTCCTTCATTATTTTCTTACGAATTCACTGAACTCTAGAGAGAGAAACTATAGAGAGAGACTATATAGAGATAGAATAAAAGTTTCTGCTACTTCACTACTCTTATATCCAGTTCTTTTACGGTAATGGATATTATTCTTTTGTATTCATGAAGAGAACTTCTGTTATTCCATTTCTTGATTATACTGTTGGAATAATCTGTATATACGGAATACCCTATACTTGGTGACATTCTTCTATTATTCTATCATTGTTATTCCGTTGGAACATCCTGTCTGTGCTTTACGCCGGACCTGGTTCCGTCTTTATTATTCCGTCTTTATTATTCTGTTGAAATATCCTGTCTGTGTGTTTTACACCGGACCTGGTTCCGTCTTTATTATTCCGTCTTTATTATTTTGTTGGAATATCCTGTCTGTGTGTTTTACACCAGACCTGGTTCCGTCTTTATTATTGTGTTGGAACATCTTGTCGGTGTGATTTTCACCTGACCTGGTTCCATTATTATTATTATGTTAGAATAACCTGCCTATGCGAAGTACCGCATGCATGGTGATTTCTGTTGTTATTCCATTTCTTATTATTCTCAGTTGGTTAAAATTTTGACTTCTATACTCCATGAAATTAGTGGAATATCCTTGATATTTGCGCTTCATACAGTATTTTTCATGAAAATATTTTTCTGATTGAATTTTACTCTACAAAGCAGTATCATGTTGACAATTTGGACGTTATTAATTCCTGGATAAATTAATTCTTGAACTTGTTTTATTGAATTCTTATATCATTGTCATCATCCTCATGTTTATATATGTTGAAAGTCATCTGTGGCCTGTAGGGCATAGATGGACTTGGTGTGATTATGACCAGGGATTATTCGGTATAATCATGACCGTAATGTTACAAATGATGTGGTAAAAGTCCTCATTGGCCCGTAGTGCATTGATGGACAGTTGTTGGCATGATCATGACCATTGATGAATACACAAATATCCTTGGCCCGTAGTGCATGGAATTTGTGGTCGTGACCCTAACGAATATCCTTGGCCGTAGTGCAGGGATGATGTGAATTATTTATTAAGCTGAGTCTCAGCGATAAAAGTGATGAAAAACTTTTTAAATCATAAAAGATAGTAGAGTTTATTTTCTACTTGACTCTTTTAATGGATTGCTTGTTCCGCTGCAGTTAAACTTGATGTCTATTATATTTTATCAGTTTAACATTGTTGAAGACTAATGATAATTTATTCTGCATTATCTTAGTCATAATATTTCTTACTAGGCTAGTTGAGCTCACCCTTTCTTTCACAGTTCTCTTCAGGAAATGAGAACGTAGCTGGGGCAAGTCGGGGAACGGAGTGATGGTCCGAATGATAGTATTAGTTAGTAGTCCTCACTATTCTATGTAATAGTGTGCTAATAAATGTAATGAGGACTCCTTTTGAGTATGAATACTCTCTAGAAGATAATATTTGTATTCAAACTCACAGTTTATGTTTTGTCGTATTGTACACGACAATTGTATTAGTATGTTGTATTTGATTTCTATACTTTGTATCTGACGACCCAAGATGGGTGATGTATATCTAATTTTGGGGGCGTCACAGTTGGTATCAGAGCTTAGGGATATGATCCATGGCTAAGATGTGAGAATAGAACTAGGAGGGGAGAGACAGGGAATTCCTTCGCTAGTATGACCTACCTAAGTTTATTTGCATTGTATTTAATTGGTCGGTTATAATATAAGGATAATATATGACATATCAATTAACTTTTATTTTGTGGCAGTATCTAAAAATGACATCTGAGAATGTTAAGAATAACAATGGAGCACAGGCGATTATTGATTCACCATATATCAATAATCATGATAATGTTCATCAGGAAGGTGACAATCCTCATGCAAACAACAACACTGACCAAATGATGAATGATCAAATGTTCAGAGGCTTTATGCAATTCATGCAACAACAGGTGAAAGCGGCTCCTGTCCACAACGTAGGTGGAAATACTGGAAACTCTCAGGCGGTCACCGCTAAACAGTTTAAGGAGCTGGGACCACCGGAGTTTAAGGGAGAACCCAAACCACTTGTAGCTGAAACATGGATAAAGCAGATCACCAAGATATTTGATGTCTTGGGTTGCTCCGAGGAGCAAAAGGTTCCCTTTGCCGCCTTTATGTTGCGAGGAGAGGCAGATTACTGGTGGATTGTGATGCCCCCAAAATTAGGTATACGTCACCCATCTTGGGTCGCCACTTACATAGTACAGAATACAAATACAACTTACTAATACAACTGTCGTGTACAATACGACAAAACATAAACTGTGAGTTTGAATACAAATATTATCTTCTAGAGAGTATTCATACTCAAAAGGAGTCCTCATTACATTTATTAACACACTATTACATAGAATAGTGAGGACTACTAACTAATACTATCATTCGGACCATCACTCCATTCCCCGACTTGCCCCAGCTACGTTCTCATTTCCTGAAGAGAACAGTGAAAGAAAGGGTGAGCTCAACTAGCCCAGTAAGAAATATTATGACTAAGATAATACAGAATAAATTATCATTAGCCTTCAACAGTGTTAAACTGATAAAATATAACGAACATCAAGTTTAACTGCAGCGGAACAAGCAATCCATTAAAAGAGTCAAGTAGAGAATAAAATCTACATATCTTCTATGATTTAAAAGGTTTTTCAACACTGTTATCGCTGGAACTCAACTTAACAAAATAATCCACATCATCGAATCACCCCTGCACTACGACCAATGATATTCTTTAGTATCACGATCATAATTATCCATGCACTACGGGCCAAGAATATTTGTGTATTCATTAATGGTCATGATCATGCCAACAACTGTCCATCAATGCACTACGGGCCAATGAGGACTTTTAGCACATCATTTGTAACATTACGGTCATGATTATACCGAATAATCCCTGGTCATAATCATACCAAGTCCATCTATGCACTACAAGCCACATATGACTTTCAACATTTTATAAACATGAGGATGATGACAATGAAATAAGAATTCAATAAAACAAATTCAAAAATTAATTTATTCAAGAATTAACAACGTCCAAATTGTCAACATGATACTGCTTTGTGGAGTAAAATTCAAGAATGCTTAGAAGAATATTTTCATGAAAAGATACTGGATGAAACGCAATTATCAAGGATATTCCATAAATTTCATGGAGTATAGAAGTCAAAACTTAACCAACTGAGTATAATAAAGAATGGAATAACAAAAGAAATCACCATGCATGCGATAGACCGCACAGACAGGTTATTCCAACAGAATAATAAATAATGGAACCAGGTCCGGCGTAAACGCACAGACAGGATATTCCGACAGAATAATAAATAATGGAACCAGGTCCGGCGTAAATGCACAGACAGGATATTCCGACAGAATAATAAATAATGGAACCAGGTCCGGTGTAAAACACACAGACATGATATTCTAACAGAATAATAACAAGACGGAACTAGGTCCGGTGTAAAACATACAGATAGGATTTTCTAACATAATAATAATAAAAATGGAACCAGGTCCGGTGTAAAACACACAGACAGGATGTTCCAACAGAATAATAGAAGAATGTCACCAAGTATAGGGTAGACCGCGTATACAGGTTATTCCAACAGAATAATAAGAAATGGAATAACAACAGTTCTCTTCATGAATAAGAAAGAATAACACCCCTTACCGTTTTAAAGAAGAGCTGAAATAAGGAAGTAGTTAAGTAGCAGAATACTCTTCTTCTCTCTCTCTATAGTTTCTCTCTCTAGAGTTCAGTGAATTCATAAGAAATAATGAAGGAATGAGCTGCTATTTATAAAAAAAATAGAATGCATAGTAACTAATCCATGAACGGTCTAGATTGATTACTTTAATCTGACGGTCCATATTTAAAGAAAAATCTTTTAAATAAAATATAATATATTCTATTTATAGAATAACTTTAATAAAGTATTCTGTTTTATATAAAAAGATGTTTCTGTTTTATTACGTTAATAATACGAATAAAACAAAACGTCATTATCGCTAAATAATTCATATTATTAACTGACAATAATTGAATCAAACTGAGTGACTTCTCACATAAGCATTAATAATCAATATCGTGTGCTACTATGCAACCACACGTATTACTGTACTTTTACTACCGAGTAGCTCAACAGTAACAATGGTAAAACTTCCGCCGTTATTTTTAATAAAATATTTTTGTCGTTTTCTCAATCCGACAATAATTCCGTTGTAAGGTCCACCAATGATTGTGTCGTTGTACGAATATTCACTGTTAAAACGAATATTCCCCGACCAATCGAATATTATATGACAACTTGGATACTTTGCAAAATTTATAAATACTACCGATAACTATTATATCAAATCCACACCATAATATAAAAAAAATTATTTCGAGAAAAATTAAATATTTATTCATAAAATCTGGGGTTTCACAATCTCCCCTCCATATAGAATTTCGCCCTCGAAATTTACGTACGTACTTGGTATGCCGAACATGTGAGGATACCTTGACTTCACTTCAAATTCTAACTCTTGAGGTATAACCTTTAAGCATCGAATATGATCCTTCTTCTCCAAGATGTTAACACGTATCTCCTCATACGTTAAATCTTTTGCTATCTCGTCCGGTTCTAAATTAATAATGTGGTTCGGGTCGTCCACATATTTACGTAACATCGATACGTAAAAAAAAATGTTCTGAACACGCAACATACTTGGCGGTAAAACGAGTCTATAGGCCACAGTTTCTACTTCATCGAGGATTTCAAATGGGCCAATTAAATCGAGAGTTGAGATTTCCTCTCTTCATCGATTCTTGCTTCTAGAATAACTCCCTCTTGAACCTTCTTCACGTTTATCAGCTCTAAGTATGTAGCTTGAGCGGCTTTAACTTTATCGATTAAAATCAATTCTAATCATATATTCGTTATCTTCACGTGGGTTCGTATATTCGCACTTGTAACCGTATACGATCTTCTACTCAACGCATCAGCTACCACGTTCACTTTTTCACGATGGTATGGTATGATCATAATCTTTAACAGCTCGAGCCAACGTCTTTGGCGCATGTTACGTTCGCTTTAGTTGAATAAATATTTGAGGGTTTAAGAAATGGGTTTTGTACTGGGGTCAATACAAAATTCGATTTCACGCTCTAGGGGTAAGCTAAGAAGTCTTCAAGAATACGTCAGGAAATTTATTAACAATAGAAATATCATTCCAAACTGTGACTCTCGTCCAAGACTTGGATAACACGTCACATTGATATCTATTAACTTGTCACCGTTATTCACAACGTCCCCTACCGAAAGTCTGGCTTCGGTACATTCCACACAAGAAAGTCAACAACGAAAGGATCGGGGCTCTTTATTTATGGCTTGATATGACAATGATTGACTTTAGTGGTTTGGTTACTTTGAATCCACATAACAGGATGGTTAGGAGTATGAAAGCTAACAACCTTACGAGAAGCATGATAAGTAGTGAACCAATCGTTTCAAAAAATCACATCAAAGGCAAGTATTTTCAAAGAGATAAGATCGACAGATAACGTGAAAGTGTTGATTTGAATAAGATTTATAAATAGTGGAGGTAATGAAGATTTCTCCCAACTGACTTTAAACAGACATATCAAAGTCTAAACATTGAACACAACTACGTGAAATAAAAGAGTGAGTAGAACCGGTATCTAACACGGTATAGACTTCGTAAGAGTTTATGACTAACATACCCGTGATAATTTTATTCAGGTTCCTCGTCACGAAAAAAAAATGCTTTCTCTTAAACTACTGGCTTTGGCTTTTCTGGGACGGTCTTTGGTGCCTCCATCCTATTTGAACTTGTCTTCGGTAAACGACAAAATCGGGCTAAGTGACCTTCTCTTCCACAATTATAGCATGCATTGGATGGCATCGCGCAGTTTGGACTGATGTGTCCCTCCCCTCCGCATTTGAAGCATATGATAGGTGGTCATTCTCCTTCCTTAACAACGGGTGCTGGTGCTGACGTCTTTCCATCAATGTTGAATTTCCTCTTCTTGAAATGTTCATTCTTATTATTTTGGCCCTGATTACCACCGAAGTAAAACGTACTCAACCTGCAATATGACCTTAACAACACTGAGTATGAGTTACATACTCATCCTCACTGAGTATCATGAGTCATTCGTGTACTATGTGAGTTTTCTTGGTGTCGTCTGTACTATGTATGATTTTCGCTACAGTAATCTTGGTGTTGAGCCGCACGATGTGTTGATATTGTAGAAAGAGATGTTCGATCCAAAAAGGCTAAAATAGATGATATACATTTCTCTTTTTGGACAGCAATTGGGAGAACCCAACATCGAGTTTTGAATTACCCTGTACAGAGCTGTCAATCTGAACTCGATATGGATCGAAGATTGATGATTCAGATCATGAAGCAGAAGTACGATGAAGCAGTTGAGGGTGAAATATGCCCTATTTTAAAGTCAATTCCAACGATAGAGATGACATCAAATGCTACCCCAGACAAGTCAAAGCCGGGTAGTTCAAGGGAGAGCGGTTGTCATGACTTCCCAACAAGTGAGGAACCCAAATGAAGTTATTGCGGGTAAGCTAATCATAAACCCTTGCGAAGTTTGTACCTTATTCGATACTAGTTCTACCCACTCTTGTATTTCACCTAGTTGTGTTCAGCGTTTAAACTTGGCCCTTAAAAAAAATAAAAAATTAATAAAATTTTTTTTATTAGACTTGACTTATCTGTTGAAACTCTGTTAGGAGAAATCTTCGTTAACTCCACTATTTATAAATCTTGTTTGATTCAAATCGACACTTTCACGTTACCTGTCGATATGTGATTTTTAGAAACGATTGGTTAACTACCCATTATGCTTTTTGTAAGGTTGTTAATTTTCATATTCCTAACCAACCTATTATACGAATTCAAGCAACCAAACCACTAAAGTCAATCATTATCATATCAAGCCATACGTAAAGATCCCCGTTTCTTTTGTTGTTGACTTCCTGGTGTGGAATGCACCGAAGCCAGACTTTCCGTAGGAGACGTTGTAAATGACGATGGCAAGCTGATAGGTATCAATGTGACGTGTTATCCAAGTCTGGGATGAGAGTCACAGTTTTGAATGATATTTCTATTGTTAATAAATTTCTTGACGTATTCTTGAAGATTTCCCAGCCTACCCCTAGAGCGCGAAATCGAATTTTGTATTGACCCCAGTACAAAATCCATTTCTTAAACCCTCAAATATTTCTTTACTTAAAACGAACGTATCAGGCGCCAAAGATGTTAGCTCGAGCTGTTAAAAATTACGATCGTACCATTTAATATTATCGTGGAAAAGTGAACGTGGTAGCTGATGCGTTGAGTAGAAGATCATATGCAAGTACGAGTGCAATATTGTCAAAACAAAGGCACATTTTGTGTGACTTGCAAAAGATGGAGATAGAGTTAAAGACTCCAGGGACCCATGTGATGATGGCGAATATACGAGTAGAACCGACTTTAATCGATAAAGTTAAAGCTACTCAAGCTACAGACCTGGAGCTGATGCGTATGAGGAAGAAAGTGCAAGAAGGTGCTATGCCGGAAGCAAGAATCGATGAAGAAGGAATACTTCGAGTCAACTCCAGATTTTGTGTTCCTAACAACTCTGATTTAAAGAATGAAATCATGATGGAGGCGCACAACACACCGTTTGCAATCCATCCAGGAAGTACTAAAATGTATCATGATCTTCGTCATACATTTTGGTGGAGCAATATGAAGAGAGAGATAGCGTTGTTTATCTCAAGGTGTCTAACTTGTCAACGAGTTAAAGCGGAGCATCAAGTATCAAAAGGTCCATTGCAACCACTTGAAATTCCATAATGGAAGTGGGAGCACATTACCATGGATTTCGTTACCGGTCTTCCTAAGGTTTCTCAAGGTATAGATGCGATTTAGGTCATTGTTGATAGATTGACCAAGTCTGCTCAGTTCTTACCGATACGAGAAACTTATACACTTGAACGTCATGCTCGTATGTACATAAATGAGATTGTAAGACTGTATGGTATGCCAGTATCCATAGTTTCTGATCGAGACCCAAGATTCACTTCACGATTTTGGGTTAGTTTACAAAAAGCTATGGGCACGGATTTACGATTTAGTTCAGCGTATCATCCTCAGACGGACGGACAATCAGAGAGGACTATTCAAACTCTTAAAGATCTATTAAGACTCTGTGTCTTTGACTTCAGGGAAAGTTGGGACAAGTTCTTACCAATGGTGGAGTTTTCCTACAACAACAGTTATCAAGCAAGTATTGGCATGGCTCCATTCGAAGCATTGTATGGAAGAAAATGTCATTCTCCAGTATGCTGGGATGAGGTGGGTGAAGCAACGTTGTTGGGACCGGAGTTGGTACGTATGACTACAGAAAAGATTCAAACGATCCGATAACGTATAAAAACCTCACAAGATCGACAAAAGAGTTATGATGATCTTCATCGAAAGTATGTGGAATTTGATGTAGGAGATCATGTGTTCTTACGTGTTGATCCATGGAAATGAGTTACGAGATTTGAAAAGTGAGGAAAGCTCAATCCTCGATTCATCGGTCCATTTTTAATCCTCGATCGAGTAGGAACTGTAGCTTATAGACTCGCTTTACCGCCAAGTATGTCTCGTGTTCATAACGTTTTTCACATATCCATGTTACGCAAATATGTGGAAGACCCGAACCACATTATTGAGTTAGAACCGGACGAAATAGCAGAGGATTTGACGTATGAAGAAGTTCATGTTCAAATCTTGGATAAGAAGGAACATATTCTACGCTCCAAAGTTATACCTCAAGTCAAAGTTTTGTGGAGAAACCACGATGTTGAGGAAATGACTTGGGAGTTAGAATCTGAAATGAAATCAAGGTATCCTTATCTCTTCGACATACCAGGTACGTACCCTAATTTCGAGGGCGAAATTTTATAAGAAGGGGAGGTTGTAAGGCCCCAACTTTTATAAATAAAGATGAATTTTCTATAAATATCATTTTTGAATATTATAGAGTTAATTTGATATAATGTTATAGTTGTGGGTAATATTTATAAATTTTGCAAAGTACGCAAGTTGTTATATAATATTCGATTGGTCGGAGAATATTCATTTTCACAGGGAATATTTGTACAACGGCACAATCATTGGTGGACCCCACAACAGAATTATTGTCGGATTGAGAAAATGACAAAAATATTTTATTAAAAATAACGGCTGAAGTTTTACCATTGATACTGTTGAACTACTCGGTAGTAAAAGTACAGTAATACGTATGGTTGAATAGTAGCACACGGTTTTGATTATTAATGCTTACGTGAGAAGGAACTCAGTTTTGTTCAATTATTGCTATAGTAAGTGTCGTAAATTTTGCTTACTTTATGGGCACTCATTTACCCATTTTTCAAAATTATCGGACAAAAGTTATAAAGTATATATATTTATATTAGCATGTGGGTGAATGGTGGTGGTTTTGATGGATTTTGGCAGGATGCTTTGTTTTTCAAAGTCTTGGACTTAGTGGCCAACTTTTCAAACAAAAGCTTTGTGTTGATAAAATTGGTCGGGAGAGATTTATTATTATAATATATATATAATGGTGCCATGTACTTGATTATATATTATATATACATATATATGTATGATTGAGTGCTGGTAGGGAGGTGAAAGAAAATTGAGTCAGTAATGGGGGTAGTTGCGTATTATTATTATTTTTAAATAAAATATATTATATTTTATTTAAAAGATTTTGCTTTAATTATGGACCGTCAGATTAAAGTAAATCAATCTGGACCGTTCATGGATTAGTTATTATGCATTTCATTTTTCTATAAATAGCAGCTCATTCCTTCATTATTTCTTACGAATTCACTGAACTCTAGAGAGAGAAACTATAGAGAGAGAAGAAAAGTATGATTAGGTATACGTATCCCTAATTTTGGGGGCGTCTGATACCAACTGTGACGCCCCCAAAATTTATACCTAATCATACTTTTCTTCTCTTTCTATAGTTTCTCTCTCTAGAGTTCAGTGAATTCGTGAGAAATAATGAAGGAATGAGCTGCTATTTATAGAAAAATGAAATGCATAGTAACTAATCCATGAATGGTCCAGATTGATTTACTTTAATCTGACGGTCCATAATTAAAGCAAAATCTTTTAAATAAAATATAATATATTCTATTTAAAAATAATAATAATACGCAACTACCCCCATTACTGACTCAATTTTCTTTCACCTCCCTACCAGCACTCAATCATACATATATATGTATATATAATATATAATCAAGTACATGGCACCATTATATATATATTATAATAATAAATCTCTCCCGACCAATTTTATCAACACAAAGCTTTTGTTTGAAAAGTTGGCCACTAAGTACAAGACTTTGAAAAACAAAGCATCCTGCCAAAATCCATCAAAACCACCACCATTCACCCACATGCTAATATAAATATATATACTTTATAACTTTTGTCCGATAATTTTGAAAAATGGGTAAATGAGTGCCCATAAAGTAAGCAAAATTTACGACACTTACTATAACAATAATTGAACAAAACTGAGTGCCTTCACACGTAAGCATTAATAATCAAAGCCGTGTGCTACTATTCAACCATACGTATTACTGTACTTTTACTACCGAGTAGTTCAACAGTATCAATGGTAAAACTTCAGCCGTTATTTTTAATAAAATATTTTTGTCGTTTTCTCAATCCGACAATAATTCCGTTGTGGGGTCCACCAATGATTGTGTCGTTGTACAAATATTCCCTGTTAAAACGAATATTCCCCGACCAATCGAATATTATATAACAACTTGCGTACTTTAAAAAATTTATAAATATTACCCACAACTATAACATTATATCAAATTAACTTCATAATATTCAAAAATGATATTTATAGAAAATTCATCTTTATTTATAAAAGTTGGGGTCTTACGAATTCACTGAACTCTAGAGAGAGAAACTATAGAGAGAAACTATAGAGAGAGAGAAGAAGAGTATTCTGCTACTTAACTACTTTCTTATTTCAGCTCTTCTTTAAAACGGTAAGGGGTGTTATTCTTTCTTATTCATGAAGAGAACTGTTGTTATTCCATTTCTTATTATTCTGTTGGAATAACCTGTATACGCGGTCTACCCTATTCTTGGTGACATTCTTCTATTATTCTATTGGAACATCCTGTCTGTGTGTTTTACACCGGACCTGGTTCCGTTTTTATTATTATTCTGTTGGAACATCCTGTCTGTGTGTTTTACACTGAACCTGATTCCGTCTTGTTATTATTTTGTTGGAACATCCTGTCTGTGTGTTTTACACCGGACCTGGTTCTATTATTTATTATTCTGTCGGAATATCCTGTCTGTGCGTTTACGCCGGACCTGGTTCCATTATTTATTATTCTGTCAGAATATCCTGTCTGTGCGTTTACGCCGGACCTGGTTCCATTATTTATTATTCTGTCGGAATAACCTGTTTGTGCGGTCTATCGCATGCATGGTGATTTCTTTTGTTATTCTATTCCTTATTGTACTCAGTTGGTTAAGTTTTGACTTCTATACTCCATGAAATTTATGGAATATCCTTGATAATTGCGTTTCATCTAGTATTTTTTCATGAAAATATTCTTCTAAGCATTCTTGAATTTTACTCCACAAAGCAGTATCATGTTGACAATTTGGACATTATTAATTCTTGGATAAATTAATTCTTGAACTTGTTTTATTGAATTCTTATATCATTGTCATCATCCTCATGTTTATAAAATGTTGAAAGTCATCTGTGGCATGTAGTGCATAGATGGACTTGGTATGATTATGACCAGGGATTATTCGGTATAATCATGACCGTAATGTTACAAATGATGTGGTAAAAGTCCTCATTGGCCCGTAGTGCATTGATGGACAATTGTTGGCATGATCATGACCATTAATGAATATACGAATATCCTTGGCCGTAGTGCAGGGGTGATTCGATGATGAGGATTATTTTATTAAGCTGAGTCCCAGCGATCACAGTGTTGAAAAACCTTTTAAATCATAAAAGATAGTAGAGTTTATTTTCTACTTGACTCTTTTAATGGATTGCTTGTTCCGCTGCAGTTAAACTTGATGTCTATTATATTTTTTCAGTTTAACATTGTTGAAGGCTAATGATAATTTATTCTGTATTATCTTAGTCATAATATTTCTTACTGGGCTAGTTGAGCTCACCCTTTCTTTCACTGTTCTCTTCAGGAAATGAGAACGTAGCTGGGGCATGTCGGGGAACGGAGTGATGGTCCGAATGATAGTATTAGTTAGTAGTCCTCACTATTCTATGTAATATTGTGTTAATAAATGTAATGAGGACTCCTTTTGAGTACGAATACTCTCTAGAAGATAATATTTGTATTCACACTCACAGTTTATGTTTTGTCGTATTGTACACGACAGTTGTATTAGTAAGTTGTATTTGTATTCTGTACTATGTAAGTGGCGACCCAAGATGGATGACGTATACCTAATTTTGGGGGCGTCACAGTTTCGCTTTTCCAGGAGTGTATTGAATGGTATGATCATAATCTTTCAACAGTTCAAGCCAACGTCGTTGTCGCATGTTGAGTTCCTTTTGAGTGAAGAAATATTTAAGGCTTTTATGATCCGTAAAGATCTCCACCTTCTCCCCGTACAAGTAATGCCTCCAAATTTTAAGTGCAAAAACAACAGCTGCCAACTCTAGATCATGAGTAGGATAATTTCTCTCATATTCCTTGAGTTGTCTTGATGCATAGGCTATGACTTTTCCATGTTGCATGAGAACACATCCCAACCCTTTGCTCGAAGCATCACTGTAGATAACAAATCCCTCCGAGCCAGATGGTATTGTTAGAACAGGTGCTGAAATGAGTCTCCTCTTGAGTTCTTGAAAACTCTGCTCACATTCTTCGCTCCAACCGAACTTTGTATCTTTCCGAGTCAGCTGAGTTAATAGAGTAGTGATTCGAGAAAATCCTTCCACGAATCTCCGATAATAACCAGCTAAACCAAGAAAGCTACGTACTTCGGTTACTGATTTAGGTTGCTCCCAGCTTTGAATTGCTTCAATCTTTGTCGGGTCAACAGATATTCCACGACTTGATACTACGTACCCAAGGAATGCAACCTCTTCCAGCCAGAACTCGCATTTCTTCAATTTGGCATAACGTTTGTATTCTCGAAGCTTTTGGAGTACCAGCATCAAGTGTTGCTCATGATCTTCATGGCTTTTGGAATAAACAAGGATGTCATCAATAAAGACGACCACAAAGTGATCCAAATATTCCTTGAATACCCGGTTCATCATATCCATGAAGGCAACAGGAGCATTAGTCAATCCAAAGGACATGACTAGGAATTCATAATGCCCGTACCGAGTTCTAAAAGCCGTCTTTGGAATATCCTCAGTTCTAACCTTCAGCTGATGATATCCATAACGAAGATCAATCTTTGAAAAGAATTGTGCTCCTTACAACTGGTCAAACAGGTCATCAATACGTGGCAATGGGTACCTATTTTTGATGGTGACATGATTCAACTCCCGATAATCAATACAAAGTCGCATACTCCCATCTTTCTTCTTCACGAACAGAATAGGAGCACCCCAAGGAGAAGTACTAGGACGAATAAAACCAATGTCTAACAATTCCTGCAGTTGGGTCTTTAACTCCTGAAGTTCAATAGGTGCCATTCGATATGGGGCTTTGGAAATGGGTTTTGTTCCAGGTTCAAGGTCGATACAAAATTTAATTTCACGCTCTGGGGGTAAGTCAGGAAGTTCTTCGGGAAATACGTCAGGAAATTTATTAACAACAGAAATATCATTCAAAGCTGACGTATTTTTGTTTAGATCTGTGAAATGAGCTAAGAAAGCTTGACATCCGTTTTTCAATAAAACGAATAGCTTTATGGCTTGAGATGACAGTGATTGCTTTTAATGGTTTGGTTGCTTGAATTCGCATAATAGGTCGATTGGGAATATGAAAGCTAACAACCTTACGAAAACAATCAATTTTTGCATGATGAGTAGTTAACCAATCAATCCCTAGAATCACGTCAAATGCAAGTATTTTTAATGAAATCAGATCGACAGGTAATGTGTGGGTACCAACTTGAACCAAACAAGACTTATAAACCGTGGATGTAATGAAGATTTCTCCCAATGGAGTTTCAACAACTAAGTCAAAGTCTAATTTTCCCGGAATCAAATTTAATCGATGAGCGCAAGTAGGAGAAATAAAAGAATGGATAGAACCGGTATCAAATAAAGTATAGACTTCGTTAGAGTTTATGATGGGGAATATAGGAGTAGAACCAACTTTAATCGATAAGGTTAAAGCTGCTCAAGCTATAGACCTGGAGCTGATGCGTATGAGGAAGAAAGTGCAAGAAGGTGCTATGCCGGAAGTAAGAATCGATGAAAAAGGAATACTTCGAGTCAACTCCAGACTTTGTGTTCCTAACAATTCTGATTTAAAGTATGAAATCATGATGGAGGCGCACAACACACCGTTTGCAATCCATCCTGAAAGTACCAAAATGTATCATGATCTTCGTCATACATTTTGGTGGAGCAATATGAAGAGAGAGATAGCGTTGTTTATCTCAAGGTGTCTAACTTGTCAACGAGTCAAAGCGGAGCATCAAGTACCAGAAGGACCATTGCAACCACTTGATATTCCAGAATGGAAGTGGGAGCACATTACCATGGATTTCGTTACCGGTCTTCCTAAGGTTTCTCAAGGTATAGATGCGATTTGGGTCATTGTTGATAGATTGACCAAGTCTGCTCATTTCTTACCGATACGAGAAACTTATACACTTGAACGTCTTGCTCGTATGTACATAAACGAGATTGTAAGACTGCATGGTATGCCAGTATCCATAGTTTCTGATCGAGACCCAAGATTCACTTCACGATTTTGGGTTAGTTTACAAATAGCTATGGGCACAGATTTACGATTTAGTTCGGCATATCATCCTCAGACAGACGGACAATCAGAGAGGACTATTCAAACTCTAGAAGATTTATTAAGACTCTGCGTCTTTGACTTCAAGGGAAGTTGGGACAAGTTCTTGCCATTGGTGGAGTTTTCCTACAACAACAGTTATCAAGCAAGTATTGGCATGGCTCCATTCGAAGCATTGTATGGAAGAAAATGTCATTCTCCAGTATGCTGGAATGAGGTGGGTGAAGCAACGTTGTTGGGACCGGAGTTGGTATGTATGACTACAAAAAAGATTTAAACGATCCGACAACGTATAAAAATCTCACAAGATTGACAAAAGAGTCATGCTGATCTTCATCGAAAGGACGTGGAATTTGATGTAGGAGATCATGTGTTCTTACGTGTTGCTCCATGGAAAGGAGTTACGAGATTTGGAAAGAGAGGAAAGCTCAATCCTCGATTCATCGGTCCATTTTTAATCCTCGATCGAGTAGGAATTGTGGCTTATAGACTCGCTTTACCGCCAAGTATGTCTCGTGTTCATAACTATTTTCACATATCCATGTTACGCAAATATGTGGAAGACCCGAACCACATTATTGAGTTAGAACCGGATGAAATAGCGGAGGATTTGACGTATGAAGAAGTTCATGTTCAAATCTTATATAAGAAGGAATATATTCTACGCTCCAAGGTTATACCTTAAGTCAAAGTTTTGTGGAGAAACCACGATGTTGAGGAAATGACCTGGGAGTTAGAATCTGAAATGAAATCAAAGTATCCTTACCTCTTCGACATACCAGGTATGCACCCTAATTTCGAGGGTAAAATTTCATAAGAAGGGGAGGTTGTAAGACCCCAACTTTTATAAATAAAGAAGAATTTTCTATAAATATCATTTTTGAATATTATGGAGTTAATTTGATATAATGTTATAGTTGTGGGTAATATTTATAAATTTTGCAAAGTAAGCAAGTTGTTTTAAAATATTCGTTTGGTCGGGGAATATTCGTACGACGGCACAATCATTGGTGGACCCCACAACGAAATTATTGTCGGATTGAGAAAACGACAAAAATAGTTTATTAAAAATAACGGCAGAAGTTTTACCATTGTTACTATTAAACTACTCGGTAGTAAAAGTACAGTAATATGTGTGGTTGCATAGTAGCACACGGTATTGATTATTAATGCTTATGTGAGAAGTCACTCAGTTTGATTCAATTATTGTCAGTTAATAATATGAATTATTTAGCGATAATGACGTTTTGTTTTATTCGTATTATTAACGTAATAAAACAGAAATATCTTTTTATATAAAATAGAATACTTTATTAAAGTTATTCCATAAATAAAATATATTATATTTTATTTAAAAGATTTTTCTTTAAATATGGACCGTCAGATTAAAGTAATCAATCTGGACCGTTCATGGATTAGTTACTATGCATTCTATTTTTCTATAAATAGCAGCTCATTCCTTCATTATTTCTTACGAATTCACTGAACTCTAGAGAGAGAAACTATAGAGAGAAACTATAGAGAGAGAGAAGAAGAGTATTTTGCTACTTAACTACTTCCTTATTTCAGCTCTTCTTTAAAACGGTAAGGGGTGTTATTCTTTCTTATTCATGAAGAGAACTGTTGTTATTCCATTTATTTATTATTCTATTGGAATAACCTGTATGTGCAGTCTATCGCATGCATGGTGATTTCTTTTGGTATTCCATTCTTTATTATACTCAGTTGGTTAAGTTTTGACTTCTATACTCCATGAAATTTGTGGAATATCCTTGACATTTGTGCTTCATCTAGTATCTATTCATGAAAATATTCTCCTGATCATTCTTGAATTTTACTCCACAAAGTAGTATCATGTTGACAATTTGGACGTTGTTAATTCTTGGATAAATTAATTCTTGAACTTGTTTTATTGAATTCTTATATCATTGTCATCATCCTCATGTTTATATTATGTTGAAAGTCATCTGTGGCCTGTAGTGCATAGATGGACTTGGTATGATTATGACCAGGGATTATTCAGTGTAATCATGACCGTAATATTACAAATGATGTGGTAAAAGTCATCATTGGCCCGTAGTGCATTGATGGACAGTTGTTGGCATGATCATGACCATTAATGAATATACGAATATCCTTGGTCGTAGTGCAGGGGTGATTCGATGATATGGATTATTTTATTAAGCTGAGTCCCAGCGATCACAGTGTTGGAAAATCTTTTAAATCTTAAAAGATAGTAGAGTTTATTTTCTACTTGACTCTCTTAATGGATTGGTTGTTCCGCTACAGTTAAACTTGATGTCTATTATATTTTATCAGTTTAACATTGTTGAAGGCTAATGATAATTTATTCTGCATTATCTTAGTCATAATATTTCTTACTGGGCTAGTTGAGCTCACCCTTTCTTTCACTGTTCTCTTCAGGAAATGAGAACGTAGCTGGGGCAAGTCGGGGAACGGAGTGATGGTCCGAATGATAGTATTAGTTAGTAGTCCTCACTATTCTATGTAATGGTGTGTTAATAAATGTAACGAGGACTCCTTTTGAGTATGAATACTCTCTAGAAGATAATATTTGTATTCAAACTCACAGTTTATGTTTTGTCGTATTGTACACGACAGTTGTATTAGTAATTTGTATTTGTATTCTGTACTATGTATCTGACGACCTAAGATGGGTGATGTATACCTAATTTTGGGGACGTCACAGTAAAATGTTGAAAGTCATCTGTGGCCTGTAGTGCATAGATGGACTTGGTATGATTATGACCAGGGATTATTCGGTATAATCATGACCGTAATGTTACAAATGATGTGGTAAAAGTCCTCATTGGCCCGTAGTGCATTGATGGACAGTTGTTGGCATGATCATGACCATTAATGAATACACGAATATCCTTGGCCGTAGTGCAGGGGTGATTCGATGATGTTGATTATTTTATTAAGCCGAGTCCCAGCGATAACAGTGTTGAAAAATCTTTTAAATCATAAAAGATAGTATAGTTTATTTTCTAATTGACTCTTTTAATGGATTGCTTGTTCCGCTATAGTTAAACTTGATGTCTATTATATTTTATCAGTTTAACATTATTGAAGGCTAATGATAATTTATTCTGCATTATCTTAGTAATAATATTTCTTACTGGGCTAGTTGAGCTCACCCTTTCTTTCACTGTTCTCTTCAGGAAATGAGAACGTAGCTGGGGCAAGTCGGGGAACAGAGTGATGGTTCGAATGATAGTATTAGTTAGTAGTCATCACTTTTCTATGTAATAGTGTGTTAATAAATGTAATGAGAACTTTTTTTGAGTATGAATACTCTCTAGAAGATAATATTTGTTTTCAAACTCACAGTTTATGTTTTGTCGTATTGTGCACGACAGTTGTATTAGTAAGTTGTATTTGTATTCTGTACCTTGTATCTGACGACCCAAGATACAATCATTATATATAACCATATGTCACCCATATGTAAACATATATATAACCATATGTCACCCAGTAATGTGGTTACCATGAAAACGTTATATGTTTTCATCATATATGGGTATGTATTCAACATATATGGGGTGTTCTACTAATTTCGTTGTGGAATATTAGGTAGGTCATAGTACATGTTGCCGCTCAAGCTACATACTCAGAGCTGATAAATGTGAAGAAGAAGGTTCAAGAGGGCGTTATTCTAGAAGCAAGAATCGACGAAGAGAGAAAATCTCAACTCTCGATTTAATTGGTCCATTTGAAATCCTCGATGAAGTAGGAACTGTGGCCTATAGACTCGTTTTACCGCCAAGTATGTTGCGTGTTCAGAACATTTTTTTTATGTATCGATGTTACGTAAATATGTGGACGACCCGAACCACATTATTAATTTAGAACCGGACGAGATAGCAAAAGATTTAACGTTTGAGGAGATACGTGTTAACATCTTGGATAAGAAGGATCATATTTGATGCTTAAAGGTTATACCTCAAGAGTTAGAATTTGAAGTGAAGTCAAGGTATCCTCACATGTTCGGCATACCAAGTACGTACGTAAATTTCGAGGGCAAAATTCTATAAGGAGGGGAGATTGTGAAACCCCAGATTTTATGAATAAATATTTAATTTTTCTCGAAATAATTTTTTTTTATATTATGGTGTGGATTTGATATAATAGTTATGGGTAGTATTTATAAATTTTGTAAAGTATCCAAGTTGTCATATAATATTCAATTGGTCGGGGAATATTCGTTTTAACAGGGAATATTCGTACAACGACACAATCATTGGTGGACCCCACAACGGAATTATTGTCGGATTGAGAAAACGACAAAAATATTTTACTAAAATTAACGGCTGAAGTTTTACCATTGATACTGTTGAACTACTCGGTGGTAAAAGTACAGTAATACGTGTGGTTGCATAGTAGCACACGGTATTGATTATTAATGCTTATGTGAGAAGTCACTCAGTTTGATTCAATTATTGTCAGTTAATAATATGAATTATTTAGCGATAATGACGTTTTGTTGTATTCGTATTATTAACGTAATAAAACAGAAACATCTTTTTATATAAAACAGAATACTTTATTAAAGTTATTCTATAAATAGAATATATTATATTTTATTTAAAAGATTTTTCTTTAAATATGGACCGTCAGATTAAAGTAATCAATCTGGACCGTTCATGGATTAGTTACTATGCATTCTATTTTTTCTATAAATAGCAGCTCATTCCTTCATTATTTCTTACGAATTCACTGAACTCTAAAGAGAGAAACTATAGAGAGAAACTATAGAGGGAGAGAAGAAGAGTATTCTGCTACTTAACTACTTCCTTATTTCAGCTCTTCTTTAAAACGGTAAGGGGTGTTATTCTTTCTTATTCATGAAGAGAACTGTTGTTATTCTATTTCTAATTATTCTGTTGGAATAACCTGTATACGCGGTCTACCCTATACTTGGTGACATTATTCTATTATTCTGTTGGAATATCCTGTCTGTGTGTTTTACACCGGACCTGGTTCCGTCTTGTTATTATTCTATAGGAACATCCTGTCTATGTGTTTTACACCGGACCTGGTTCCATTATTTATTATTCTGTCAGAATATCCTGTCTGTGTGTTTACGCCGGACCTGGTTCCATTATTCATTATTCTGTCGGAATATCCTGTCTGTGTGTTTACGCCGGACCTGATTCCATTATTTATTATTCTGTTGGAATAACCTGTCGGTGCGGTCTATCGCATGCATGGAGATTTCTTTTGTTATTCCATTCTTTATTATACTCAGTTGGTTAAGTTTTGACTTCTATACTCCATGAAATTTGTGGAATATCCTTGATAATTGCGTTTCATCCAGAATCTTTTCATGAAAATATTCTTCTAAGCGTCCGTGTGTTTTACACCAGACCTAGTTCCGTTTTTATTATTATTCTGTTGGAACATCATGTCTGTGTATTTTACACCGGACTTGATTCCGTCTTGTTATTATTCTGTTGGAACATACTGTCTGTGTGTTTTACACCAGACCTGGTTCCATTATTTATTATTCTATCAGAATATCCTGTCTATGCGTTTACGCCGGACCTGGTTCCATTATTTATTATTCTGTCGGAATATCCTGTCTGTGCTTTTACGCCGGACCTGGTTCCATTATTTATTATTCTGTTGGAATAACTTGTTTGTGCGGTCTATCGCATGCATGGTGATTTCTTTTGTTATTCTATTCTTTATTGTACTCAGTTGGTTAAGTTTTGACTTCTATACTCCATGAAATTTATGGAATATCCTTGATAATTGTGTTTCATCCAGTATTTTTTCATGAAAATATTCTTCTAAGCATTCTTGAATTTTACTCCACAAAGCAGTATCATGTTGACAATTTGGACGTTATTAATTCTTGGATAAATTAATTCTTGAACTTGTTTTATTGAATTCTTATATCATTGTCATCATCCTCATGTTTATAAAATGTTAAAAGTCATATGTGGCATGTAGTGCATAGATGGACTTGGTATGATTATGACCAGGGGTTATTCGGTATAATCATGACCGTAATGTTACAAATGACGTGGTAAAAGTCCTCATTGGCCCGTAGTGCATTGATGGACACTTGTTGGCATGATCATGACCATTAATGAATATACGAATATCCTTGGCCGTAGTGCAGGGGTGATTCGATGATGTGAATTATTTTATTAAGCTGAGTCCCAGCGATCACCGTGTTGAAAAACCTTTTAAATCATAAAAGATAGTAGAGTTTATTTTCTACTTGACTCTTTTAATGGATTGCTTGTTCCGCTGCAGTTAAACTTGATGTCTATTATATTTTATCAGTTTAACATTGTTGAAGGCTAATGATAATTTATTCTGTATTATCTTAGTCATAATATTTTTCTTACTGGGCTAGTTGAGCTCACCCTTTCTTTCACTATTCTCTTCAGGAAATGAGAACGTAGCTAGGGCAAGTCGGGGAACGGAGTGATGGTCCAAATGATTGTATTAGTTAGTAGTCCTCACTATTCTATGTAATAGTGTGTTAATAAATGTAATGAGGACTCCTTTTGAGTATGAATACTCTGTAGAAGATAATATTTGTATTCAAACTCACAGTTTATATTTTGTCGTATTGTACACGACAGTTGTATTAGTAAGTTATATTTGTATTTTGTACTATATATCTGACGACCCAAGATGGGTGATGTATACCTAATTTTGGGGGCGTCACAGTTTTGCATAGTGTTTTGCATAGTGTTGCATAGTGTTTGCATAGTAAAAATCTTTTTATATAAATAGAATATATTATATTTTATTTAAAAGATTTTTCTTTAAATATGGACCGTCAGATTAAAGTAAATCAATCTGGACCGTTCATGGATTAGTTACTATGCATTCCATTTTCCTATAAATAGAAGCTCATTCCTTCATTGTTTTCTTACGAATTCACTGAACTCTAGAGAGAGAAACTATAGAGATAGACTATATAGAGATAGAAGAATAGTTTCTGCTACTTCACTACTCTTATATCCAGTTCTTTTACGGTAAGGGATATTATTCTTTTGTATTCAAGAAGAGAACTTCTGTTATTCCATTTCTTGATTATTCTGTTGGAATAACCTGTATATACGGAATACCCTATACTTGGTGACATTCTTCTATTATTCTGTCATTGTTATTCCGTTGGAACATCCTGTCTGTGCTTTACGCCAGACATGGTTCCGTCTTTATTATTCCGTCTTTATTATTCTGTTGGAATATCATGTCTGTGTGTTTTACACCGGACCTGGTTCCGTCTTTATTATTCTGTTGGAATATCCTGTCTGTGCTTTAAGCCGGACCTGGTTCCGTCTTTATTATTCTGTTGGAATATCATGACTGTGTGTTTTACACCGGACCTGATTCCGTCTTTATTATTCTGTTGGAATATCCTGTCTGTGTGTTTTACACCGGACCTGGTTCCGTCTTTATTATTCTGTTGGAACATCCTGTCGGTGTGATTTTCACCTGACCTGGTTCCATTATTATTATTCCGTTAGAATAACCTGCCTATGCGAAGTACCGCATACATGGTAATTTCTGTTGTTATTCCATTTCTTATTATTCTTAGTTGGTTAAAATTTTTACTTCTATACTCCATGAAATTAGTGGAATATCCTTGATATTTGCGCTTCATCCAGTATTTTTCATGAAAATATTTTTCTGATTGAATTTTACTCCACAAAGCAGTATCATGTTGACAATTTGGACGTTGTTAATTCTTGGATAAATTAATTCTTGAACTTGTTTTATTGAATTGTTATATCATTGTCATCATCCTCATTTTTATAAAATGTTGAAAGTCATCTGTGGCCTGTAGGGCATAGATGGACTTTGTGTGATTATGACCAAGGATTATTCGGTATAATCATGACCGTAATGTTACAAATGATGTGGTAAAAGTCCTCATTGGCCCGTAGTGCATTGATGGACAGTTGTTGGTATGATCAACACCATTGATGAATACACAAATATCCTTGGCCCGTAGTGCATGGAATTTGTGGTCGTGACCCTAACGAATATCCTTGGCCGTAGTGCAGGGATGATGTGAATTATTTATTAAGCTGAGTCTCAGTGATAAAAGTGATGAAAAACTTTTTAAATCATAAAAGATAGTAGAGTTTATTTTCTACTTGACTCTTTTAATGGATTGCTTGTTCCGCTGCAGTTAAACTTGATGTCTATTATATTTTATCAGTTTAACATTGTTGAAGACTAATGATAATTTATTCTGCATTATCTTAGTCATAATATTTCTTACTGGGCTAGTTGAGCTCACCCTTTCTTTCACTGTTCTCTTCAGGAAATGAGAACGTAGCTGGGGCAAGTCGGGGAACGGAGTGATGGTCCGAATGATAGTATTAGTTAGTAGTCATCACTATTCTATGTAATAGTGTGTTAATAAATGTAATGAGGACTCCTTTTGAGTATGAATACTCTCTAGAAGATAATATTTGTATTCAAACTCACAGTTTATGTTTTGTCGTATTGTACACGACAGTTGTATTAGTAAGTTGTATTTGATTTCTATACTTTGTATCTGACGACCCAAGATGGGTGATGTATATCTAATTTTGGAGGCGTCATAGTTGGTATCAGAGCTTAGGGATATGAGCCCTGGCTAAGATGTGAGAATAGAACTAGGAAGGGAGAGATGGGGAATTCCTTCGCTAGTATGACCTACCTAAGTTTATTTGCATGGTATTTAATTGGTCGGTCATAATATAAGGATAATATATGACATATCAATCAACTTTTATTTTGTGGCAGTATCTGAAAATGGCATCTGAGAATGTTGAGAATAACAATGGAGCACAGGCGATTATTGATTCACCACATATCAATAATCAGGATAATTTTCATCAGGAAGGTGACAATCCTCATGCAAACAACAACACTGACCAGATGATGAATGATGGAATGTTCAGAGGTTTTATGTAATTCATGCAACAACAGGTGAAAGCGGCTCCTGTCCACAACGTAGGTGGAAATACTAGAAACTCTCAGGCGGTCATCGCTAAACAGTTTAAGGAGCTGGGACCACCAGAGTTTAAGGGAGAACCCAAACCACTTGTAGCTGAAACATGGATAAAGCAGATCACCAAGATATTTGATGTCTTGGGTTGCTCCGAGGAGCAAAAGGTTCCCTTTGCCGCCTTTATGTTGCGAGGAGAGGCAGATTACTGGTGGGAATCGATAAAACGTACACAACCTGCCGCACTGAAGATGTCTTGGGAGAAGTTCCAAGAGCTGTTTAACGACAAATACTTTCCCGAGAGTATTCGTCACATGAAGGATGTGGAGTTCATCAAATTGGAGCAGAATAATATGACCGTGTCGCAGTACGAGGCAAAATTTACGGAGTTATCCCGGTTTGCGTCCCACCTGGTGGATAATGAAGAAAGAATGACGCGGATGTTTTTAAGAGGTTGCCGGAGATACGTCAACACCTTGTTTCTCATAAACTGTGTTTGTATTCAGATGTTGTAAATAGGGCTCAGTTGGTGGAGCGCGATAACGAGACAACGCAACCAAAAGAGAGCAGCCGACAAAATGATAATACCAGTGAGAGCAGTCATCGAAGCGGTGACAACAAGCGTGAAGGGAAACAACAGGCCAGAAATGGTAACCACTTCGGTGGTAATCAGGGCCAAAACAATAAAAATAGACATTTCAAGAAGAGGAAATTCAACAATAATGGAAAGAAGTCAGCACCAGCACCCGTTGTTAAGGAAGGAGAACGACCACCTATCATATGCTTCAAATGCGGAGGGGAGGGACACATCAGTCCAAACTGCGTGATGCCATCCAAAGCATGCTATAATTGTGGAAGAGAAGGTCACGTAGCCCGATTTTGTCGTTTACCAAAAACAAGTTCAGATAGGATGGAGGCACCAAAGACCGTCCCAGAAAAGCCAAAGCCAGTAGTTTAAGAGAAAGCATTTTTTTTTCGTGACGAGGAACCTGAATAAAATTATCACGGGTATGTTAGTCATAACCTCTTGCGAAGTCTATACCGTGTTAGATACCAGTTCTACTCACTCTTTTATTTCACCTAGTTGTGTTCAATGTTTAGACTTTGATATGTCTGTTTAAAGTCAGTTGGGAGAAATCTTCATTACTTCCACTATTTATAAATCTTGTTCAAATCAACACTTTCACGTTATCTGTCGATCTTATCTCTTTGAAAATACTTGCCTTTGATGTGATTTTTTGAAACGATTGGTTCACTACTTATCATGCTTCTCGTAAGGTTGTTAGCTTTCATACTCCTAACCACCCTGTTATGCGGATTCAAAGTAACCAAACCACTAAAGTCAATCATTGTCATATCAAGCCATAAATAAAGAGCCCCGATCCTTTCGTTGTTGACTTTCTTGTGTGGAATGTACCGAAGCTAGACTTTCGGTAGGGGACGTTGTGAATAACGGTGACAAGTTAAAAGATATCAATGTGACGTGTTATCCAAGTATTGGACGAGAGTCACAGTTTTGAATGATATTTCTATTGTTAATAAATTTCCTGACGTATTACTGAAGACTTCTTAGCTTACCCCTAGAGCGTGAAATCGAATTTTGTATTGACCCCAGTACAAAACCCATTTCTTAAACCCTCAAATATTT
The DNA here is from genome assembly GCA_016801055.1 of Panax notoginseng. Classification (NCBI taxonomy): domain Eukaryota; kingdom Viridiplantae; phylum Streptophyta; class Magnoliopsida; order Apiales; family Araliaceae; genus Panax; species Panax notoginseng. The sequence goes on from CM029013.1 coordinate 177,857,355, forward strand.
ATTCAACTAAAGTGAACGTAACATGCGCCAAAGACGTTGGCTCGAGCTGTTAAAGATTATGATCATACCATACCATCGTGAAAAAGCGAACGTGGTAGCTGATGCGTTGAGTAGAAGATCATATGCGGTTACAAGTGCGAATATACGAACCCACGTGAAGATAACGAATATATGATTAGAATCGATTTTATTCGATAAAGTTAAAGCCGCTCAAGCTACATACTCAGAGCTGATAAATGTGAAGAAGAAGGTTCAAGAGGGCGTTATTTTAGAAGCAAGAATCGACGAAGAGAGGAAATCTCAACTCTCGATTTAATTGGCCCATTTGAAATCCTCGTTGAAGTAGGAACTGCGGCCTATAGACTCGTTTTACCGCCAAGTATGTTGCGTGTTCAGAACATTTTTTTTTACGTATCGATGTTACATAAATATGTGGACGACCCGAACCACATTATTAATTTAGAACCGGACGAGATAGCAAAAGATTTAACGTATGAGAAGATACATGTTAACATCTTGGATAAGAAGGATCATATTCGATGCTTAAAGGTTATACCTCAAGAGTTAGAATTTGAAGTGAAGTCAAGGTATCCTCACATGTTCGGCATACCAAGTACGTACGTAAATTTCGTGGGCGAAATTCTATAAGGAGTGGAGATTGTGAAACCCCAGATTTTATGAATAAATATTTAATTTTTCTCGAAATAATTTTTTTTATATTATGTTGTGGATTTGATATAATAGTTATGGGTAGTATTTATAAATTTTGTAAAGTATCCAAGTTGTCATATAATATTCGATTGGTCGGGGAATATTCGTTTTAACTGGGAATATTCGTACAACGACACAATCATTGGTGGACCCCACAACGGAATTATTGTCGGATTGAGAAAACGACAAAAATATTTTATTAAAAATAACGGCGGAAGTTTTACCATTGTTACTGTTGAACTACTCGGTAGTAAAAGTACAGTAATACGTGTGGTTGCATAGTAGCACACGGTATTGATTATTAATGTTTATGTGAGAAGTCACTCAGTTTGATTCAATTATTGTCAGTTAATAATATGAATTATTTAGCGATAATGACGCTTTGTTTTATTCGTATTATTAACGTAATAAAACAGAAACATCTTTTTATATAAAAGAGAATACTTTATTAAAGTTATTCTATAAATAGAATATATTATATTTTATTTAAAAGATTTTTCTTTAAATATGGACCGTCAGATTAAAGTAATCAATCTGGACCGTTCATAGATTAGTTACTATGCATTCTATTTTTTCTATAAATAGCAGCTCATTCCTTCATTATTTCTTACGAATTCACTGAACTCTAGAGAGAGAAACTATAGAGAGAAACTATAGAGAGAGAGAGAAGAAGAGTATTCTGCTACTTAACTACTTCCTTATTTCAGCTCTTCTTTAAAACGGTAAGGGGTGTTATTCTTTCTTATTCATGAAGAGAACTGTTGTTATTCCATTTCTTATTATTCTGTTGGAATAACCTATATATGTGGTCTACCCTATACTTGGTGACATTCTTCTATTATTCTATTGGAACATCCTGTCCGTGTGTTTTACACCAGACCTAGTTCCGTTTTTATTATTATTCTGTTGGAACATCATGTCTGTGTGTTTTACACCGGACCTGATTCCGTCTTGTTATTATTCTGTTGGAACATCCTGTCTGTGTGTTTTACACCGGACCTGGTTCCATTATTTATTATTCTATCAGAATATCCTGTCTATGCGTTTACGCCGGACCTGGTTCCATTATTTATTATTCTGTCGGAATATCCTGTCTGTGCTTTTACGCCGGACCTGGTTCCATTATTTATTATTCTGTTGGAATAACTTGTTTGTGCGGTCTATCGCATGCATGGTGATTTCTTTTGTTATTTTATTCTTTATTGTACTCAGTTGGTTAAGTTTTGACTTCTATACTCCATGAAATTTATGGAATATCCTTGTTAATTATGTTTCATCCAGTATTTTTTCATGAAAATATTCTTCTAAGCATTCTTGAATTTTACTCCACAAAGCAGTATCATGTTGACAATTTGGACGTTATTAATTCTTGGATAAATTAATTCTTGAACTTGTTTTATTGAATTCTTATATCATTGTCATCATCCTCATGTTTATAAAATGTTAAAAGTCATCTGTGGCATGTAGTGCATAGATGGACTTGGTATGATTATGACCAGGGGTTATTCGGTATAATCATGACCGTAATGTTACAAATGACGTGGTAAAAGTCCTCATTGGCCCGTAGTGCATTGATGGACACTTGTTGGCATGATCATGACCATTAATGAATATACGAATATCCTTGGCCGTAGTGCAGGGGTGATTCGATGATGTGGATTATTTTATTAAGCTGAGTCCCAGCGATCACAGTGTTGAAAAACCTTTTAAATCATAAAAGATAGTAGAGTTTATTTTCTACTTGACTCTTTTAATGGATTGCTTGTTCCGCTGCAGTTAAACTTGATGTCTATTATATTTTATCAGTTTAACATTGTTGAAGGCTGATGATAATTTATTCTGTATTATCTTAGTCATAATATTTCTTACTAGGCTAGTTGAGCTCACCCTTTCTTTCACTGTTCTCTTCAAGAAATGAGAACGTAGCTGGGGCAAATCGGGGAACGGAGTGATGGTCCGAATGATAGTATTAGTTAGTAGTCATCACTATTCTATGTAATAGTGTGTTAATAAATGTAATGAGGACTCCTTTTCAGTATGAATACTCTCTAGAAGATAATATTTGTATTCAAACTCAGAGTTTATGTTTTGTCGTATTGTACACGATAGTTGTATTAGTAAGTTGTATTTGTATTCTGTACTATGTAAGTGGCGACCCAAGATGGGTGACGTATACCTAATTTTGGGGGAGTCACATTTGGTATCAAAGCTTAGGGATATAATCCCTGGCTAAGATGTGAGAATAGAACTAGGAGGGGAGAGACGGGGAATTCCTTCGCTAGTATGACCTACCTAAGTTTATTTGGTATTTAATTGGTCGGTCAAAGTATATGGATAATATGTTATATGTTAATTAACCCTTGTTTTGTTGCAGTATTTGCAAATGACATCCGAAAATGTTGAGATAATCAATGAAGCACATGAGACCATTGAATCACCAACGATCAATGCTCAGGGTAATGTGCAACCAGAGGACAATAATCCTCATGAAAATAATAACACCGATGAAATGGTGAATGATGGGATGGTCAGACACTTTATGCAATTCATGCAACAACAAAATAACTCTCGGACGGTCACCGCTAAGCAGTTCAAGGAGCAATTCATGCAACAACGGGCGAGAGCGGCTCCTATGCAAAATGAAGGAGGAAACAATGACAACCCACGGTTGGTCACCGCTAAGCAATTCAAGGAGCTAGGACCACCGGAGTTTTTGGGAAAGCCAGAACCACTTAAGGCGGAGACGTGGTTAAAGCAGATCACCAAGATATTTGATGTCTTGGGATGCTCCGACAAGCAAAAGGTTCCCTTTGCCACTTTTATGTTGCGTGAAGAGGCAGATTATTGGTGGAAATCTGTAAAACGTACCCAGCCTGACGCACTCAAGATGTCTTGGGAGAAGTTCCAAGAACTGGTCAATGACAAGTACTTTCCTGAAAGTATTCGTCACATGAAGGAGGTGGAATTTATCAAGTTGGAGCAAAACAATATGACCGTGTCGCAGTACGAAGCCAAGTTTGCCGAGTTGTCCCGATTTGCGTCCCACTTGGTGGATAATGAAGAGAGAATGACGCGAATATTTTTAAGAGGTTTGAAACTGGAGATACGCCAATATCTTATTTCTCATAAACTGTGTCTGTATTCAGATGTTGTAAATAGGGCTCAATTAGTAGAACGCGATAACAAGTCAACGCAACCAAAAGAGAGCAGCCGGAAAAATGATAATACTGGTGATAACAGTCATTAAAAGCGGTGACAATAAGCATGGAGGGAATCAACATGCCAGAAATGGTAACCACTTCAATGGTAATCATGGTAAAAACAATAAGAATGGACATTTCAAGAAGAGAAAATTCAACAATGATGGAAAGACGTCAGCACCAGCACCCGTTGTTAAGGAAGGAGAACGACCACCTATCATATGCTTCAAATGCGGAGGGGAGGGACACATCAGTCCAAACTGCGCGATGCCATCCAAAGCATGCTATAATTGTGGAAGAGAAGGTCACTTAGCCCGATTTTGTCGGTTACCGAAGACAAATTCAGCTAGGATGGAGGCACCAAAGGCCGTCCCAGAAAAGCCAAAGCCAGTAGTTTAAGAGAGAGCGTTTTTTTTTTCTTGATGAAGAACCTGGATAAAATTATCAAGGGTATGTTAGTCATAAACTCTTGCGAAGTATATACCGTGTTAGATACCAGTTTCACTCACTCTTTTATTTCACCTAGTTGTGTTCAATGTTTAGACTTTGATATGTCTGTTTAAAGTCAGTTAGAAGAAATCTTCATTACCTCCACTATTTATAAATCTTGTTCAAATCAACACTTTCACGTTACCTGTCTATCTTATCTCTTTGAAAATACTTGCCTTTGATGTGATTTTTTGAAACGATTGGTTCACTACTTATCATGCTTCTCGTAAGGTTGTTAGCTTTCATACTCCTAACCAACCTGTTATACCGATTCAAAGTAACCAAACCACTAAAGTCAATCATTGCCATATCAAGCCATAAATAAAGAGCCCCGATCCTTTCGTTGTTGACTGTCTTGTGTGGAATGCACCGAAGCCAGACTTTCGGTAGGGGACGTTGTGAATAACGGTGACAAGTTAATAGATATCAATGTGACGTGTTATCCAAGTCTTCGACGAGAGTCACAGTTTTGAATGATATTTCTATTGTTAATAAATTTCCTGACGTATTCTTGAAGACTTTTTAGCTTACCCCTAGAGCGTGAAATCGAATTTTGTATTGACCCCAGTACAAAACCCATTTCTTAAACCCTCAAATATTTATTCAACTAAAGCGAACGTAACATGCGCCAAAGACGTTGGCTCGAGCTGTTAAAGATTATGATCATACCATACCATCGTGGAAAAGCGAACGTGGTAGCTGATGCGTTGAGTAGAAGATCGTATGCGGTTACAAGTGCGAATATACGAACCCACGTGAAGATAACGAATATACGATTAGAATCGATTTTAATCGATAAAGTTAAATCCGCTCAAGCTACATACTCAGAGCTGATAAATGTGAAGAAGAAGGTTCAAGAGGGCGTTATTCTAGAAGCAAGAATCGACGAAGAGAGGAAATCTCAACTCTCGATTTAATTGGCCCATTTGAAATTCTCGATGAAGTAGGAACTGTGGCCTATAGACTCGTTTTATCGCCAAGTATGTTGCGTGTTCAGAACATTTTTTTTTACGTATCGATGTTACGTAAATATGTGGATGTCCCGAACCATATTATTAATTTAGAACCGGACGAGATAGAAAAAGATTTAACGTATGAGGAGATACGTGTTAACATCTTGGATAAGAAGGATCATATTCGATGCTTAAAGGTTATACCTCAAGAGTTAGAATTTGAAGTGAAGTCAAGGTATCCTCACATGTTCGGCATACCAAGTACGTACGTAAATTTCGAGGGCGAAATTCCATAAGGAGGGGAGATTGTGAAACCCCAGATTTTATGAATAAATATTTAATTTTTCTCGAAATAATTTTTTTTTATATTATGGTGTGGATTTGATATAATAGTTATGGGTAGTATTTATAAATTTTGCAAAGTATGCAAGTTATCATATTATATTCGATTGGTCGGGGAATATTCGTTTTAACAGGGAATATTCGTACAACGACACAATTATTGGTGGACCCCACAACGGAATTATTGTCAGATTGAGAAAAAGACAAAAATATTTTATTAAAAATAACGGCAGAAGTTTTACCATTGTTACTGTTGAACTACTCGGTAGTAAAAGTACAGTAATACGTGTGGTTGCATAGTAGCATACGGTATTGATTGTTAATACTTATGTGAGAAGTCACTCAGTTTGATTCAATTATTGTCAGTTAATAATATGAATTATTTAGCGATAATGACGTTTTGTTTTATTCGTATTATTAACGTAATAAAACAGAAACATTTTTTTATATAAAACAGAATACTTTATTAAAGTTATTCTATAAATAGAATATATTATATTTTATTTAAAAGATTTTTCTTTGAATATGGACAGTCAGATTAAAGTAATCAATCTGGACCGTTCATGGATTAGTTACTATGCATTCTATTTTTCTATAAATAGCAGCTCATTCCTTCATTATTTCTTACGAATTCACTGAACTCTAGAGAGAGAAACTATAGAGAGAAACTATAGAGAGAGAGAAGAAGAGTATTCTGCTACTTAACTACTTCTTTATTTCAGCTCTTCTTTAAAACGGTAATGTGACGCCCCCAAATCCGAGTTCTCAACCCCGGGTTTGGTGCTCACTATCCATCATCAACATAAGCATTCTATATACTATTGCGGAATAATAAACATACGTTGTTCATTATAATAAAGTCTTATACAATACCCCAAGGTCTATTACCTTAACATAAATATACCTTACTTAAGTTACATAAAGTAACACAAAAGGTTTACATAAACATCAAACATAGTATTGCATGATACTTAAACATTTATAATAACTATTCTTGGACCTTTCTCTTGCCCTTGTCCTTCTTACTTGAACTCTCTGGCTTAGCTGAAATAAATGTCATGATATAGCAAGGGTAAGCAACTAATTTGCTTAGCAAGTTTAAGTACAAAGAAGATATATCATGATTAGTAAGAAATTTATCGTTCAATGTTCAACAATAGAAATTAATTGCGAAAGAACAAGAATTAAGTCTTGATAACTGAATATTCGGATAACAGATACTGAGTGGTCATAATGACCATGAACATATGCTAAGGTTGTCAGCATTTAAACTGGTCCTTTTAATAAGTTTTGGTAATCAAGGGAATCAACCTTTCATACCCGGTGTATTATGCATAAACACTTAATTTACGAGCAATAATTGTTTTTCAATAATGCTTTAATCAAATTGTTCTTTTTCTCAGTCTTGAGTCCTTACCAACTCAATTGGTGAAGAAAAGCTTTTAACAACATATTTGATTTAACAAATTTAAACATGTTTGATCTAGCCGATACAATGAGCATAGATCCATATCTTAAACAGTGCATGAATAAAAGAACTTTAACTAATTCACAGTTCAATAATAATAGAATAGGAATTTAATTGCACTGAGTGCGAGCATCAATAATCAATATGGATGTGAATAATACACAATAATTATTCACTAACATGCTTTGAAAAGAATAACTCAAGTTTGAGTTAGAGAACTTGCCTTGACTGCGATCTAATGCTACACAATTTAATTTAATCTCTTTATTGTAAAGACCTATCATTGTTAAGATTGATCTTACAATCAGCATATCATACTTTATATTATAATACAATTACTCTATCAGCAATTTACTCATCCACATAATCAATTATCTGAAAACATTCTTATTATTATCATTCTTTGATAATATATTATTTACTTTGTCATATTTCTTATGATTTAACACTTAATCTTTCCTTTTATTAGTCTCTTCTTTATAATCTAGTAAGATGAATACTAACATCATAGTCTAGATTATACAAACATGCAATCCAGCCGCCTGGATTGACTAATTCAGCAAACTGAATTCAACAAACTTCCAATCCAGCAAGACTGGATTCTAAATCCTTCAATCCATCAAACTGGATTCTAAACCTTTCAATCCAGCAAACTGGATGCAACATTTTTTCCAATCCAGCAAGCTGGTTTCCATATCTCTTTTACGAAAATACCAAATCAACTTATTATTTTTCTATCCTTTGGCCATACTTATATGCATGTATTTCATATACAAAAGTATTTTTCCGTAATTTTTCAATTTCTTTTACTATTTTTCAAAAATCATTTTTAGTGCGTGGCTTAAGAAATTGGCCCCATCATGCTCAACTCTAGAAATTCCCATCTCTTGGCATAATCTCATACATGTTAACGTGACCCTCCAGTTTAAATTTCGTGGCTATCGGAGTTATAGAACTCCGGTTATAGCGATTTTCGTCCGAAAAACCTAAATATTGAAATGATCATAACTTGGTCATTTTAAGTCGGAATGAGCTCATTTTTGGACAGGAGCTACTTTATGACATATATTTTGATGTCCCAAAAGGCCGGAATTTATTTCATATTTTAAGTGGCCGAAATAGCCCTTTCAAAATTTTGGGCAGACCCCGTTTTGAAATTTTTAGATTTTACCTACTTTGCTAAATTCAGTCCATACGGAAATCTACAACTCCTTTTTAGGTGATTCCACTTGGGTTTGAAAGATAACTCATCATATTACTCTCCCAAATTTTTCCAGAATTTTTAAATACCAGAAAAATGACGAAAATACCCCTTGCTTTGACTGACCAAAAATAGTTTATTTTTCTTTCAAAAGACCAAACTGTTTTTGCTAAAACAGTTGCTACCACTTGTGTATTCAACATTTTTGAATGCTACCACTTGGGTTTAGTAGTTAACTTACATATCTAGCACCCCTCTTTGATGGATCACAAAAAGAAGGTGTAGATCAAAAACGGTAGTCGATCAAAGGATGTGAAAAAAAACTAGAGTTTTCTTACAAAACAAAACTAGTTTCTTTTCTATCCTTTTGATTCACTTTCTAACACTCAAATATGTTAGATCCATACATGAAACTATATAAAACATGTAGATAGAGGGTTTTAGACCTCTAGATCATAAACCTTAGATAACCAAAATCAACCAAAATAAAAAGAATAAGCTAGATTAGTTTTCACCTTGATTTTTGGGCACACTTTCTTTTTCTTCCAAAGTAAGAGATAAACTTTGGGTGCATCAATGGTGAATTTCCTTCCTCTTTCTCTCCTCTTCCCCACCGAACTTCTCTCTCTCTCTCTCTCTCTTATGCTTTTGCTTAGCTAGTTTAAGAGAAAATAAGATAAAGTAGAATAAAAGTAGAAATAAAAAGAGATTAGCTTTTTGTTGGATAATCTTGTATAGATATAAGATATGTATCTATACACATTTTCCCCACCTTTTTGCTATCTCTCTCCCTCTAATTATTACAAGATAAGTTACTAGTATGGTGGCTCCATAAACAACATGACACCTAGTTAATTAAGTAATTATCTTTTGGATGATGTGTAGCAAATAATAATTACATCCATCCCCTTTATTCTCTCCTTGCTTGGCCGGCCAAGTGGCCTTCTTATCCCCAAATCTTGCTTTTGCTTTTATGGAAAAATCTAGTATACAAAATGTCTAAAGTACCCTCATCAATTGGGCTACAAGTTGGGCCATAAAAAAAATTGTTTTGGGCTTTCCATAAATAACCTATTGGACTTTTAATTAACTAGTTTGACTTACTAAATACTATGAACTTGGGCCTCCACTCTTAAATAATTGTGCTACTAGCATACTTGCCCATTAAATTTAATAGTGGTCTAGCTTAATAATCAAATTATCTACATGTCCATGGCTTAAATAATTATTGGGCTTATTTAAACCACTAGCCATCCTTGGTAATATTAACCCTATTATCTCATGAACTATTACTCATTATTATTGATATTTACACATTCACATCAATCAATAATGTTAATTAACTTACATAACCCAATTAGACTTGTCTTATTCGAGTTTATTGAGTACTTACTTACGGTTTAACCTCTTAAATCTATTTCCTAGATTATTAAAATACTTAAATTAGTTCATTAACTTATATAACTTATTAGCGAGACTTTCTTTAAACATTATATCATACTAACCACATAATCATGTCATCATCCATAAAATATTATTGATTAGGTAATACTCATCTACAATATATCACAGAAATTCTTGGTTATTACATTCTCCCCTCCTTATAAGAATTCCGTCCTCGGAATTTCATTACGGTTACTCAAAAAGATTGGGAAACTCTTTCCTCATCTTTTCCTCGAGTTCCCACGTAGCTTCTTCAGCATTGTGGTTCCTCCAGAGCACTTTAACAGAATATATAACCTTATTTCTCAATTTCTGCTCTTTCCTATCCAAAATTTCTATAGGAACCTCCTCGTACGATAAGTCTTTCTCGACTTAAATCGGCTCGTATGATATCACATGCTTGTAATCCGGCTTGTACGGACGCAACACTGACACATGAAACACATTGTGAATATGTTCCAGTTCAGGAGGTAGAGCTACCTGATACGCGACTTCCCCTATCGTCTTCAGTATTTCAAACGGTCCAATAAACCTTGGACTCAGTTTACCTTTCTTCCCAAATCTTATCTTCCCCTTCCAAGGAGATACCTTCAGAAATACATAGCTTCCCACTTCGAAATCTCTTTTCTTGCGATGAATATCTGCGTACTTCTTTTGTCGATCTTGAGCTGCTACCAGTCGAGCTCTTATCACTTTGATAATCTCCACCGTCTGCTGAACCAATTCTGGCCCCAACAATCTTCTTTCACCTACCTCGTCCCAACATAAGGGCGTTCTGCACTTTCTCCCATATAGGGCTTCATACGGTGGCATACCAATGCTTGCATGATAACTATTGTTATACGCAAACTCCACCAACGAAAGATGATCTTCCCAGCTTCCCTTGAAATCCATCACACAGGCTCTGAGCATATCCTCTAAGGTTTGAATCGTTCTCTCACTTTGCCCATCTGTCTGTGGATGATACGCAGTACTCAACCTTAATTGTGTCCCCATTCTTTCTTGAAGACTTCTCCAAAAGTTTGAAGTGAAGCGCGGATCTCTATTAGACACGATTGATACTGGCACTCCATGTCTCGAAATAATTTCCTTGATATACAATTTTGCTAGCTGATCCAAATTATACATAATCTTGATCGGCAAAAAGTGTGCTGACTTTGTAAGACGGTCGACAATTACCCATATAGCATCGTAACCCTTTTGTGTTGCTGGAAGTCCTACCATAAAATCCATCGTGACGTGCTCCCATTTCCATTCCGGAATTTCCAACGGCTGTAATAATCCACTTGGTCGTTGATGCTCTACCTTGACTCTTTGACAAGTTAAACAGCGGCTGACGCATTCAGCAACCTCTCTCTTCATATTTGGCCACCAATAATGTTGACGCAAATCTTGATACATCTTCGTACTTCCTGGGTGTATTGAGTATCTCGTATTGTGCGCTTCTTGAAGAATCTCGCCTCGTTACTCTGGTACTGCAGGCACCCAAATTCTTCCTTCAAATCTCATCAATCCAGTACCATCGATCTTATACTTCAGCTCTTCGCCTTCAGCCAACCGCTTCTTTATGTTATTACATTCTTCATCATTCCCTTGTGATTCTTTCACCTTGTCTAATAAAGTTGGACTTGCTTCCATTTCTATTATGTTATTTGAATTCTTCGGATTTTTCACCTCCAACTCCATTTTCTCCATTTCTCTTACTAACTTTTCCTGGTCTGTTAATACAAACAATTTTTCTTTGCTCTTTCTGCTTAAAGCATCTGCCACCACATTAGCCTTTCCTGGATGATATAGAATATCACAATCATAGTCCTTGATCAATTCTAACCATCTCCTCTGCCTCATGTTTAATTCCTTTTGTGTAAAGATGTACTTCAGACTCTTATGATCTGTGTATATCTCACACTTTTCTCCGTAGAGATAATGTCTCCAAATCTTAAGGGCAAACACCACCGCAGCCAACTCAAGGTCATGGGTAGGGTATCCCTTCTCATAGTCTTTTAACTGTCGTGACGCGTACGCAATGACTTTACCATTCTGCATTAATACGCAACCTAGTCCTTTGTGTGACGCATCACTATACACTGTAAAACCTCCCGTACTATCTGGTAAAGATAACACAGGTGCTTCACTTAGTCGCTTCTTTAATTCCTGAAAACTTTTTCACATTTTTCCATCCATACATACTTAACAGTCTTCCTTGTCAGATTAGTTAATGGCGTTGCTATTTTTGAGAAATCCTGAATAAACCTTTGGTAATATCCTGCCAATCCCAAGAAACTTCTAATCTCTGTCGGTGTTTTCGGTTGTCTCCAATTTTTCACCGCTTCTACTTTTGTTGGATCAACAGAAATTCCCTCTTTATCGATGACATGCCCCAGAAAATTAACTTTCTTCAACCAGAACTCATACTTTGAAAATTTAGCATATAACTTCTCTTTCCTTAAGGTTTCCAACACAATTCGTAGATGTTCAGCATGCTCCTCTTCAGTCTTCGAATAAACCAAAATGTCATCAATGAACACCACCACAAATTTATCCAAATACGGTTTAAATACTCTGTTCATCAAGTCCATAAAAGCAGCTGGTGCATTTGTCAGTCCAAACGACATCACTAGGAACTCATAATGACCGTACCGAGTTCTAAATGCTGTCTTTGGTACATCTTCTGTTCTCACCTTCAACTGATGATAACCAGTTCTTAGGTCAATCTTCGAAAAACATCTCGCTCCCTTAAGTTGATCAAACAGATCGTCTATTCTTGGTAACGGATATTTGTTCTTGATTGTCACCTTATTCAATTCTCTATAATCCATACACAACCTCATCGAACCATCCTTCTTCTTTACAAACAACACCGGTGCTCCCCACGGAGATACACTAGGTTGGATGTACTTCTTATCCAACAACTCTTGTAGCTGGATCATCAACTCTTTCATTTCTACCGGTGCCATTCGATACGGCGCTTTTGATATCGGCGCTGTCCCCGGTAGTAAATCAATCACAAACTCTATTTCTCTGTCTGGAGGTAGTCCCGGAAGTTCTTCTGGAAAGACATCCCCAAACTCATTAACTATAGGTATCTGCCCCATGTCCAAATTCACAACCCGTGTATCCACAACATGAGCCAAATAACCTTCACAGCCTTTTCGTAACATTCTTCTGGCCTGCATCATCGTCAGACAACTTGTTTGCCTTGGCGACTTGCTACCATAAAATACAACCTTAGACTTACTCGGTGTCTTAAGGCGTATACTCTTCTTTTGACAGTCTATAACTGCCTCATGGTTAAACAACCAATCCATCCCTAAGATAACATCAAATTCTCCTAAGCGTATCGGGATTAAATTCACGCTTAACTTATGTCCCCTTATATCCACACCACAGTTGTTATGGATAAACTCTACAGGGATCACTTCTTTATTTGCAACTTCTATATTCATTGGGTTCTTTAACTTTTCAAATGGTAAGTTTAATCTTCTAGCAAATTCATCAGACACAAATGAACAGGTAGCTCCCGAATCAAATAATACGTAAGCATTTATATTATTGATCGGAATAATACACTTCCTTTGATGCAACTGCATCTTGCACCGTCATGTTGAACGTTCGGGCTGTCGGCTTGCTCTGTTGTGTTGGACCTCCAATAGTTAACTTTGTTAAACTGCTCTTGTTTCCACTTCCTCCATCTGTATTCTTCTTCAATGGACAATCCTTGAATCGGTGCCCCGTTCCTCCACAAGAAAAACAACCACCTTTCTTCGGCTTAGGACAATTTGGTGAAATATGTCCTTCTTGGCCACAATTATAACAGACGTTTTTCCCTTTCAAACACTCTCCAGAGTGATTCTTTCCACACTTCGAACACGCTGCCTTCTTCTGCTGAGTATTCCCTGGTTGCGCTCCTGATTCATTTCCACTGTTGTTCCACTTACGTTTCTTGTTGTTACTGCCACCACTACTCGCACCTTGATGACCACCTTCAATTTTCTTCTTATTCTTCTCTTGGTTGAATCTAGAAACTGCCTCACTACTACCTTCTGCAATGATGGCTTTTTCTAACAGTGTTGAGAAGGTAGCAATTTGCAATACTGCAACCTTACTGTGAATCCATGGCTTCAGCCCATTTTCAAACCTACGTGCCTTCCGTAGTTCTGTATCCACCTGATGAGGTGCAAATCTGGCTAGCTCATTAAATTTTGCTGCATATTCGGCAACTGACATATTTTCTTGCTTTAATTCCAGAAACTGCACTTCCATTCTGGCTTGCATGGCCTCCGAGAAATAACTTTCTAAGAATAACTCTTTAAACCTGGTCCATGTCACTACCTCTGTTCCGGCTCTAGCTTGGTTCGTCTCCCACCAGTAATTAGCCTCACCTTTCATCAAGTAGGTAGCAAAAGCCGTCTTTTGCTCTTCGGCTACCCTTGCAATGATAAAGGCCTTTTCCATTTCTTTCACCCATGTTTGGGCCGCTATAGGGTCCGTAGTTCCGCTAAATTCTGGTGGTCCAACAGCTTTAAAATTTGCCAATCTATTATTCGCTTGCCCCCTTGGTACAGGTGTACGAGTTCGCATAGCTTGAGCTATCATATTGGCAAAGTTTTGCATTGGGTCATCTTGATTTCTTTCATTGTTCACAGAACGTTCCTCCCTCTGGTTACGATTTTGACGTCTTGGCGGCATTATCTGATTAAACAAAACCTTAATTTATTACATCGAGTTTAATTATATGATATATCTTCTAAGTGTTTAAAATATAACATGTAATTTAAACTCTAACAATCATATTATCATAATGTTGTATTATCGAATTCAACCTGCTAAATTGACTAATTCAGCTTGCTGAATTAACATATTCATCTTACTAAATTCACATATTCAGCTTACTGAATTACACATTCAGCTTGCTGAATTAACATATCCAGCTTGCTGAATAACACATTCAGCTTGCTGAATTGACATATCCAGCTTGCTGAATAACACATTCAGCTTGCTGAATTAACATATTCGATTTACTAATTTTCAAACAGACAACTTCTCATTTTAATTCTTAATACTTTTCTATTTGATCCAACATGTAATTATAATAATGCATTTATATTCATATGCCAAATTTTAGAGTCATATATTCACATACTTGGCATATTTTTATAAACGTTAACTATCCAATTTTTTTTTAAACATCAAAAGATGGGATCTACCAAAAGACATACCCCCTATTCACATAAGATGGGGATACATCATATTTACATACTACCTCGCACCTACTGAGGTTTACATCAAACACACAACCCTAATAATCAAAAGGGGTACTACTACATCTATAAACAATAGAAAGCTATTAAACTATCACTGCGCGTCTGGAGAGGGTGCGCCTGAATGCTCCTGCTCGGGTGGAAAGAGTCCATCCATAAGTCGACGTCTAACAGCTCGACTCGACTCGCCTATCTCAAAGGATCTCCTCACTCCCACTTGGGGACCAGTATATGCTGCATCTAAAGCCCGTCCCAAGGACTCCATCCTAACTCGTCCAGCCTCTGCCTCAACCTCTAGCTGATCCACTCTTCTCGCTGCTTGGACCCAGGCATCCTCAACTCGGACCCTGTCAGCGATCTCTAAGTCAAACCTCAGGTGTAACGCCTGATGCTCAATACTCAATATCGCAAACTTATTATGCTCTTGTTCTAATATCTCTCTCAGCTCAGCATTCTTGGCAACCATATGAGTAGCCAAGGTCGTCTGCTCCTGCAACTGTATCTTCATCTCAGCAAGCTCGTTCTGAGCCTGATATGCCAGTTCCTTGTATTGAGTTTCAGTAAACTGATGAGTGGCATTCTCCTGCTCTAGCTCTGTCACTCTATTCTCCAGCGCTATGTTATTTTCAATCAAAACCTCCATCACATCCTCATCACGCTCGTCACTAACAGTATGATCCTCTACCGGATCTACCAGCTCTTGCTCGACTGTATGGCTACCTTGTCCTTCCTCAGGCATCCTATAACCAAACAAACACAACATCAGTATCACAATAAAATATATTCATTGATAAAATGAAACAATATTTTATTATGCACACTGCATACTAGATGAATCTCCACAATCCACCTCTTATCATACTCTATACGAGTTTTCTTCTAAGGTTATAACCTAAGTTTCGCATCCTAGAGTTTATAACCTACAGCTCTGATACCAATCTGTGACGCCCCCAAATCCGAGTTCTCAACCCCGGGTTTGGTGCTCACTATCCATCATCAACATAAGCATTCTATATACTATTGCGGAATAATAAACATACATTGTTCATTATAATAAAGTCTTATACAATACCCCAAGGTCTATTTCCTTAACATAAACATACCTTACTTAAGTTACATAAAGTAACACAAAAGGTTTACATAAACATCAAACATTGTATTTCATGATACTTAAACATTTATAATAACTATTCCTGGACCTTTCCCTTGCCCTTGTCCTTCTTACTTGAACTCTCTGGCTTAGCTGAAATAAATGTCATGATATAGCAAGGGTAAACAACTAATTTGCTTAGCAAGTTTAAGTACAAAGAAGATATATCATGATTAGTAAGAAATTTATCGTTCAATGTTCAACAATAGAAATTAATTGCGAAAGAACAAGAATTAAGTCTTGATAACTGAATATTCGGATAACAGACACTGAGTGGTCATAATGACCATGAACATATGCTAAGGTTGTCAGCATTTAAACTGGTCCTTTTAATAAGTTTTGGTAATCAAGGGGATCAACCTTTCATACCCGGTGTATTATGCATAAACACTTAATTTACGAGCAATAATTGTTTTTCAATAATGCTTTAATCAAATTGTTCTTTTTCTCAGTCTTGAGTCCTTACCAAATCAATTGGTGAAGAAAAGCTTTTAACAACATATTTGATTTAACAAATTTAAACATGTTTGATCTAGCCGATACAATGAGCATAGATCCATATCTTAAACAGTGCATGAATAAAAGAACTTTAACTAATTCACAGTTCAATAATAATAGAATAGGAATTTAATTGCACTGAGTGCGAGCATCAATAATCAATATGGATGTGAATAATACACAATAATTATTCACTAACATGCTTTGAAAAGAATAACTCAAGTTTGAGTTAGAGAACTTGCCTTGACTGCGATCTACTGCTACACAATTTAATTTAATCTCTTTATTTTAAAGACCTATCATTGTTAAGATTGATCTTACAATCAGCATATCATACTTTATATTATAATACAATTACTCTATCAGCAATTTACTCATCCACATAATCAATTATCTGAAAACATTCTTATTATTATCATTCTTTGATAATATATTATTTACTTTGTCATATTTCTTATGATTTAACACTTAATCTTTCCTTTTTTTAGTCTCTTCTTTATAATCTAGTAAGATGAATACTAACATCATAGTCTAGATTATACAAACATGCAATCCAGCCGCCTGGATTGACTAATTCAGCAAACTGAATTCAACAAACTTCCAATCCAGCAAGACTGGATTCTAAATCCTTCAATCCATCAAACTGGATTCTAAACCTTTCAATCCAGCAAACTGGATGCAACATTTTTTCCAATCCAGCAAGCTGGTTTCCATATCTCTTTTACGAAAATACCAAATCAACTTATTATTTTTTTATCCTTTGGCCATACTTATATGCATGTATTTCATACACAAAAGTATTTTTCCGTAATTTTTCAATTTCTTTTACTATTTTTCAAAAATCATTTTTAGTGCGTGGCTTAAGAAATTGGCCCCATCATGCTCAACTCTAGAAATTCCCATCTCTTGGCATAATCTCATACATGTTAACGTGACCCTCCAGTTTAAATTTCGTGGCTATCGGAGTTATAGAACTCCGGTTATAGCGATTTTCGTCCGAAAAACCTAAATATTGAAATGATCATAACTTGGTCATTTTAAGTCGGAATGAGCTCATTTTTGGGCAGGAGCTACTTTATGACATATATTTTCATGTCCCAAAGGGCCGGAATTTATTTCATATTTTAAGTGGCCGAAATTGCCCTTTCAAAATTTTGGGCAGACCCCATTTTGAAATTTTTAGATTTTACCTACTTTGCTAAATTCAGTCCATACGGAAATCTACAACTCCTTTTTAGGTGATTCCACTTGGGTTTGAAAGATAACTCATCATATTACTCTCCCAAATTTTTCTAGAATTTTTAAATACCAGAAAAATGACGAAAATACCCCTTGCTTTGACTGACCAAAAATAGTTTATTTTTCTTTCAAAAGACCAAACTGTAGACATCAAGTTTAACTGTAGCGGAACAAGCAATCCATTAAAAGAGTCAAGTAGAAAATAAACTCTACTTTCTTTTATGATTTAAAAGATTTTTCAACACTGTGATCGCTGGGACTCAGCTTAATAAAATAATCCACATCATCGAATCACCCCTGCACTACGGCCAAGGATATTCGTATATTCATTAATGGTCATGATCATGCCAACAATTGTCCATCAATGCACTACGGGCCAATGAGGACTTTTACCACATCATTTGTAACATTACGGTCATGATTATACCGAATAATCCTTGGTCATAATCATACCAAGTCCATCTATACACTACATGCCACAGATGACTTTCAACATTTTATAAACATGAGGATGATGACAATGATATAAGAATTCAATAAAACAACTTCAAGAATTAATTTATCCAAGAATTAATAACGTCCAAATTGTCAACATGTTACTGCTTTGTGGAGTAAAATTCAAGAATTCTTAGAAGAATATTTTCATGAAAAAATACTGGATGAAACACAATTATCAAGGATATTCCACAAATTTCATGGAGTATAGAAGTCAAAACTTAACCAACTGAGTACAATAAAGAATAGAATAACAAAAGAAATCACCATGCATGCGATAGACCGCACAAACAGGTTATTCCAACAGAATAATAAATAATGGAACCAGGTCCGGCGTAAACGCACAGACAGGATATTCCGACAGAATAATAAATAATGGAACCAGGTCCGGTATAAAACACACAGACAGGATGTTCCAACAGAATAATAATAAGACGGAATCAGGTCCGGTGTAAAACACACAGACAGGATGTTCCAACAGAATAATAGAAGAATGTCACCAAGTATAGGGTAGACCGCGTATACAGGTTATTCCAACAGAATAATAAGAAATGGAATAACAACAGTTCTCTTCATGAATAAGAAAGAATAACACCCCTTACCATTTTAAAGAAGAGCTGAAATAAGGAAGTAGTTAAGTAGCAGAATACTCTTCTTCTCTCTCTCTATAGTTTCTCTCTATAGTTTCTCTCTCTAGAGTTCATTGAATTCGTAAGAAATAATGAAGGAATGAGCTGCTAAATATAGAAAAAATAGAATGCATAGTAACTAATCCATGAACGGTCCAGATTGATTTACTTTAATCTGACGGTCCATAATTAAAGCAAAATCTTTTAAATAAAATATTATATATTCTATTTAAAAATAATAATAATACGCAACTACCCCCATTACTGACTCAATTTTCTTTCACCTCCCTACCAGCACTCAATCATAGATATATATGTATATATAATATATAATCGAGTACATGGCACCATTATATATATATTATAATAATAAATCTCTCCCGACCAATTTTATCAACACAAAGCTTTTGTTTGAAAAGTTGGCCACTAAGTCCAAGACTTTGAAAAACAAAGCATCCTGCCAAAATCCATCAAAACCACCACCATTCACCCACATGCTAATATAAATATATATACTTTATAACTTTTGTCCGATAATTTTGAAAAATGGGTAAATGAGTGCCCATAAAGTAAGCACAATTTACGACACTTACTATAGCAATAATTGAACAAAACTGAGTGCCTTCTCACGTAAGCAGTAATAATCAAAACCGTATGCTACTATTCAACCATACGTATTACTGTACTTTTACTACCAAGTAGTTCAACAGTATCAATGGTAAAACTTCAGCCGTTATTTTTAATAAAATATTTTTGTCGTTTTCTCAATCCGATAATAATTCCGTTGCGGGGTCCACCAATGATTGTGCCGTTGTACAAATATTCCCTGTTAAAACAAATATTCCCCGACCAATCGAATATTATATAACAACTTGCGTACTTTGCAAAATTTATAAATATTACCCACAACTATAACATTATATCAAATTAACTCCATAATATTCAAAAATGATATTTATAGAAAATTCATCTTTATTTATAAAAGTTGGGGTCTTACAACCTCCCCTTCTTATGAAATTTCGCCCTCAAAATTACGGTACGTACCTGGTATGTCGAAGAGGTAAGGATACCTTGATTTTATTTCAGATTCTAACTCCCAAGTCATTTCCTCAACATCGTGGTTTCTCCACAAAACTTTGACCTGAGGTATAACCTTGGAGCGTAGAATATGTTCCTTCTTATCCAAGATTTGAACAGGAACTTCTTCATACGTCAAATCTTCTGCTATTTCGTCTGGTTCTAACTCAATAATGTGGTTCGGGTCTTCCACATATTTGCGTAACATGGATATGTGAAAAACGTTATGAACACGAGACATACTTGGCGGTAAAGCGAGTCTATAAGCCACAGTTCCTACTCGATCGAGGATTAAAAATGGACCGATGAATCGAGGATTGAGCTTTCCTCTCTTTCCAAATCTCGTAACTCCTTTCCATGGAGCAACACGTAAGAACACATGATCTCTTACATCAAATTCCATGTCCTTTCGATGAAGATCATCATAACTCTTTTGTCGATCTTGTGAGGTTTTTATACGTTGTCGGATTGTTTGAATCTTTTCTGTAGTCATATGTACCAACTCCGGTCCCAACAACGTTGCTTCACCCACCTCATCCCAGCATACTGGAGAACGACATTTTCTTCCATACAATGCTTCGAATGGAGCCATACCAATACTTGCTTGATAACTGTTGTTGTAGGAAAACTCCACTAATGGTAAGAACTTGTCCCAACTTCCCCTGAAGTCAAAGACACAGAGTCTTAATAGATCTTCAAGAGTTTGAATAGTCCTCTCTGATTGTCCGTCCGTCTGAGGATGATATGCTGAACTAAATCGTAAATCCGTGCCCATAGCTTTTTGTAAACTAACCCAAAATCGTGAAGTGAATCTTGGGTCTCGATCAGAAACTATGGATACTTGCATACCATACAGTCTTACAATCTCGTTTATGTACATACGAGCAAGACGTTCAAGTGTATAAGTTTCTCGTATCGGTAAGAAATGAGCAGACTTGGTCAATCTATCAACAATGGCCCAAATCGCATCTATACCTTGAGAAACCTTAGGAAGATCGGTAACGAAATCCATGGTAATGTGCTCCCACTTCCATTCTGGAATTTCAAGTGGTTGCAATGGACCTTTTGGTACTTGATGCTCCACTTTGACTCGTTGACAAGTTAGACACCTTGAGATAAACAACGCTATCTCTCTCTTCATATTGCTCCACCAAAATGTATGACGAAGATCATGATACATTTTAGTACTTCCAAGATGGATTGTAAACGGTGTGTTGTGCGCCTCCATCATGATTTCATACTTTAAATCAGAGTTGTTAGGAACACAAAGTCTGGAGTTGACTCGAAGTATTCCTTCTTCATCGATTCTTGCTTCCGGCATAGCACCTTCTTGCACTTTCTTCTTCATACGCATCAGCTCCAGGTCTGTAGCTTGAGCAGCTTTAACTTTATCGATTAAAGTCGGTTCTACTCGGTAGTAAAAGTATAATAATACGTGTGGTTGCATAGTAGCACACGGTATTGATTATTAATGCTTATGTGAGAAGTCACTCAGTTTGATTCATTTATTGTCAGTTAATAATATGAATTATTTAGCGATAATGACGTTTTGTTTTATTCGTGTTATTAACGTAATAAAACAGAAACATCTTTTTATATAAAACATAATACTTTATTAAAGTTATTCTATAAATAGAATATATTATATTTTATTTAAAAGATTTTTCTTTAAATATGGACCGTCAGATTAAAGTAATCAATATGGACCGTTCATGGATTAGTTGCTATGTATTCTATTTTTCTATAAATAGCAGCTCATTCCTTCATTATTTCTTACGAATTCACTGAACTCTAGAGAGAGAAACTATAGAGAGAAACTATAGAGAGAGAGAAGAAGAGTATTCTGCTACTTAACTACTTCCTTATTTCAGCTCTTCTTTAAAACGGTAAGGGGTGTTATTCTTTCTTATTCATGAAGAGAACTATTGTTATTCCATTTCTTATTATTCTGTTAGAATAACCTGTATACGCGGATCTACCCTATACTTGGTGACATTCTTCTATTATTCTGTTGGAACATCCTGTCTGTGTGTTTTACACCTGACCTGGTTCCGTTTTTATTATTATTCTGTTGGAACATCCTGTCTGTGTGTTTTACACCGGACCTGGTTCCATTTTTATTATTATTCTGTTGAAACATGCTGTCTGTGTGTTTTACACCGGACCTGGTTCCGTCTTGTTATTATTATGTTGGAACATCATGTCTGTGTGTTTTACACCGGACTTGGTTCCATTATTTATTATTCTGTCAGAATATCCTTTCTGTGCGTTTACGCCGGACCTGGTTCCATTATTATTATTCTGTTAAGAATAACCTGTCTGTGCAGTCTATCGCATGCATGGTGATTTCTTTTGTTATTCCATTCTTTATTATACTCAGTTAGTTAAGTTTTGACTTCTATACTCCATGAAATTTGTGGAATATCCTTGATAATTGCGGTTCATCCAGTATCTTTTCATGAAAATATTCTTCTAAGTATTCTTGAATTTTACTCTACAAAGCAGTATCATGTTGACAATTTGGACGTTGTTAATTCTTGGATAAATTAATTCTTGAACTTGTTTTATTGAATTCTTATATCATTGTCATCATCCTCATGTTTATAAAATGTTGAAAGTCATCTGTGGCCTGTAGTGCATAGATGGACTTGGTATGATTATGAGCAGGGATTATTCGGTATAATCATGACCGTAATGTTACAAATGATGTGGTAAAAGTCCTCATTCGCCCGTAGTGCATTGATGGACAGTTGTTGGCATGATCATGACCATTAATGAATATACGAATATCCTTGGCCGTAGTGCAGGGGTGATTCGATGATGTGGATTATTTTATTAAGCTGAGTTCCAGCGATCACAGTGTTGAAAAACCTTTTAAATCATAAAAGATAGTAGAGTTTATTTTCTACTTGACTCTTTTAATGGATTGCTTGTTCCGCTGCAGTTAAACTTGATGTCTATTATATTTTATCAGTTTAACATTGTTGAAGGCTAATGATAATTTATTCTGTATTATCTTAGTCATAATATTTCTTACTGGGCTAGTTGAGCTCATCCTTTCTTTCACTGTTCTCTTCAGGAAATGAGAACGTAGCTGGGGTAAGTCGGGGAACGGAGTGATGGTCCGAATGATAGTATTAGTTAGTAGTCCTCACTATTCTATGTAATAGTGTGTTAATAAGTGTAATGAGGACTCCTTTTGAGTATGAATACTCTCTAGAAGATAATATTTGTATTCAAACTCACAGTTTATGTTTTGTCGTATTGTACACGACAGTTGTATTAGTAAGTTGTATTTGTATTCTCTACTATGTAAGTGGCGACCAAAGATGGGTGACGTATACCTAATTTTGGGGGCATCACAGTTGGTATCTGTGACGCCCCCAAAATTAGATATACATCACCCATCTTGGGTCGTCAGATACAAAGTACAGAAATCAAATACAACTTACTAATACAACTGTCGTGTACAATACGACAAAACATAAACGGTGAGTTTGAATACAAATATTATCTTCTAGAGAGTATTCATACTCAAAAGGAGTCCTCATTACATTTATTAACACACTATTACATAGAATAGTGAGGACTACTAACTAATACTATCATTTGGACCATCACTCCGTTCCCCAACTTGCCCCAGCTACGTTCTCATTTCCTGAAGAGAACAGTGAAAGAAAGGGTGAGCTCAACTAGCCCAGTAAGAAATATTATGACTAAGATAATGCAGAATAAATTATCATTAGTCTTCAACAATGTTAAACTGATAAAATATAATTGACATCAAGTTTAACTGCAGCGGAACAAGCAATCCATTAAAAGAGTCAAGTAGAAAATAAACTCTACTATCTTTTATGATTTAAAAAGTTTTTCATCACTTTTATCGCTGAGACTCAGCTTAATAAATAATTCACATCATCCCTGCACTACGGCCAAGGATATTCGTTAGGGTCACGACCAAAAATTCCATGCACTACGGGCCAAGGATATTTGTGTATTCATCAATGGTCATGATCATGCCAACAACTGTCCATCAATGCACTACGGGCCAATGAGGACTTTTACCACATCATTTGTAACATTACGGTCATGATTATACCGAATAATCCCTGGTCATAATCACACCAAGTCCATCTATGCCCTACAGGCCACAGATGACTTTCAACATATATAAACATGAGGATGATGACAATGATATAAGAATTCAATAAAACAAGTTCAAGAATTAATTTATCTAGGAATTGATAATGTCCAAATTGTCAACATGATACTGCTTTGTAGAGTAAAATTCAATCAGAAAAATATTTTCATGAAAAATACTGAATGAAGCGCAAATATCAAGGATATTCCACTAATTTCATGGAGTATAGAAGTCAAAATTTTAACCAACTGAGAATAATAAGAAATGGAATAACAACAGAAATCACCATGCATGCGGTACTTCGCATAGGCAGGTTATTCTAACAGAATAATAATAATGGAACCAGGTCAGGTGAAAATCACACCGACAGGATGTTCCAACAGAATAATAAAGACGGAACCAGGTCCGGTGTAAAACACACAGACAGGATATTCCAACAGAATAATAAAGACGGAATAATAAAGACGGAACCAGGTCCGGCGTAAAGCACAGACAGGATGTTCCAACGTAATAACAATGACAGAATAATAGAAGAATGTCACCAAGTATAGGGTATTCCGCATATACAGGTTATTCCAACAGTATAATCAAGAAATGGAATAACAGAAGTTCTCTTCTTGAATACAAAAGAATAATATCCCTTACCGTAAAAGAACTGGATATAAGAGTAGTAAAGTAGCAGAAACTTTTCTTCTATCTCTATATAGTCTCTCTCTATAGTTTCTCTCTCTAGAGTTCAGTGAATTCGTAAGAAAATAATGAAGGAATGAGCTTCTATTTATAGGAAAATGGAATACATAGTAACTAATCCATGAACGGTCCAGATTGATTTACTTTAATCTGACGGTCCATATTTAAAGAAAAATCTTTTAAATAAAATATAATATATTCTATTTATATAAAAAGATTTTTACTATGCAAATACTATGCAACACTATGCAAAACACTATGCAACACTATGAATAATAAAATATAATATATTCTATTTATAGAATAACTTTAATAAAGTATTCTGTTTTATATAAAAAGATGTTTCTGTTTTATTACGTTAATAATACGAATAAAACAAAACGTCATTATCGTTATAATAACTCATATTATTAATCAACAATAATTGAATCAAACTGAGCGACTTCTCACATAAATATCAATAATCAATACCGTGTGCTACTATGCAACAACGCGTATTACTGTACTTTTACTAACGAGTAGTTCAACAGTATCAACGGTAAAACTTCTGCCGTTATTTTCATAAAGTATTTTTGTCATTTTCTCAATCCGACAATAATTCTGTTGTGGGGTCCACCAATGATTGTACCGTCGTACGGATATTCTCCGACAAAAAGAATATTTTTCGACCAATCGAATATAATATGACAACTTGCATACTTTGCAAAATTTATAAATACTACCCATAACTATTATATCAAATCCACACCATAATATAAAAAAAATTATTTCGAGAAAAATCAAATATTTATTCATAAAATCTGGGGTCTCACAATCCCCTCTCCTTATGGAATTTTGCCCTCGAAATTTATGTACGTACTTGGTATGCCGAACATGTGAGGATACCTTGACTTCACTTCAAATTCTAACTCTTAAGGTATAACCTTTAAGCATCGAATATGATCCTTCTTATCCATGATGTTAACACGTATCTCCTCATACGTTAAATCTTTCGCTATCTCGTCCGATTCTAAATTAATAGATATCAATGTGACGTGTTATCCAAGTCTTGGACGAGAGTCACAGTTTTGAATGATATTTCTATTGTTAATAAATTTCCTGACGTATTCTTGAAGACTTCTTAGCTTACCCCTAGAGCGTGAAATCGAATTTTGTATTGACCCCAGTACAAAACACATTTCTTAAACCCTCAAATATTTCTTCAACTAAAATGAACGTATTATGCGCCAAAGACGTTGGCTCGAGCTGTTGAAGATTACGATCGTACCATTCAATAACATCGTAGAAAAGCGAACGTGGTAGCTGACGCGTTGTGTAGAAGATCGTATACGGTTACAAGTGTGAATATACGAACCCACGTGAAGATAACGAATATACGATTAAAATCGACTTTAATCGATAAAGTTAAAGCCGCTCAAGCTACATACTCAGAGCTGATAAATGTGAAGAAGAAGGTTCAAGAGGGCGTTATTCTAGAAGCAAGAATCGACGAAGAGAGGAAATATCAACTCTCGATTTAGTTGGCCCATTTGAAATCCTCGATGAAGTAGGAACTGTGGCCTATAGACTCGTTTTACCGCCAAGTATGTTGTGTGTTCAGAATATTTTTTTTACGTATCAATGTTACGTAAATATGTGGACGACCCGAACCACATTATTAATTTAGAACCGGACGAGATAGCGAAAGATTTAACGTATGAGGAGATACGTGTTAACATCTTGGATAAGAAGGATCATATTCGATGCTCAAAGGTTATACCTCAAGAGTTAGAATTTGAAGTGAAGTCAAGGTATCCTCACATGTTCGGCATACCAAGTACGTACGTAAATTTCGAGGGCGAAATTCCATTAGAAGGGGAGATTGTGAGACCCCAGATTTTATGAATAAATATTTAATTTTTTCTCGAAATAATTTTTTTATATTATGGTGTGGATTTGATATAATAGTTATGGGTAGTACTTATAAATTTTGCAAAGTATGCAAGTTGTCATATTCTATTCGTTTGGTCGGGGAATATTCGTTTTAACAGGGAATATTCGTACAACGACACAATCATTGGTGGACCCCACAACGAAATTATTGTCGGATTGAGAAAATGACAAAAATATTTTATTAAAAATAACGACGGAAGTTTTACCATTGTTACTGTTGAACTACTCGGTAGTAAAAGTACAGTAATGCGTGTGGTTGCATAGTAGCACATGGTATTGATTATTAATGCTTATGTGAGAAGTCACTCAGTTTGATTCAATTATTATCAGTTAATAATATGAATTATTTAGCGATAATGACGTTTTATTTTATTCGTATTATTAACGTAATAAAACAGAAACATCTTTTTATATAAAACAGAATACTTTATTAAAGTTATTCTATAAATAGAATATATTATATTTTATTTAAAAGACTTTTCTTTAAATATGGACCGTCAAATTAAAGTAATCAATCTGGACCGTTCATGGATTAGTTACTATGCATTCTATTTTTTCTATAAATAGCAGCTCATTCCTTCATTATTTCTTACGAATTCACTGAACTCTAGAGAGAGAAACTATAGAGAGAGAGAAGAAGAGTATTCTGCTACTTAACTACTTCCTTATTTCAGCTCTTCTTTAAAACGGTAAGGGATATTATTCTTTTGTATTCAAGAAGAGAACTTCTATTATTCCGTTTCTTGATTATACTGTTGGAATAACCTGTATATGCGGAATACCCTATACTTGGTGACATTCTTCTATTATTCTGTCATTGTTATTCTGTTGGAACATCCTGTCTGTGCTTTACGCCGGACCTGATTCCGTCTTTATTATTCCGTCTTTATTATTCTGTTGGAATATCCTGTCTGTGTATTTTACACCGGACCTGGTTCCGTCTTTATTATTCCGTCTTTATTATTCTGTTGGAATATCATGTCTGTGTGTTTTACACCGGACCTGGTTCTATTTTTATTATTATTCTGTTGGAATATCCTGTCTGTGTGTTTTACACCGGACCTGGTTCCGTCTTGTTATTATTCTATCGGAACATCCTGTCTGTGTGTTTTACACCGGACCTGGTTCCATTATTATTATTCTGTTAAGAATAACATGTCTGTGCGGTCTATCGCATGCGTGGTAATTTCTTTTGTTATTCCATTCTTTATTATACTCAGTTGGTTAAGTTTTAACTTCTATACTCCATGAAATTTGTGGAATATCCTTGATAATTGTGGTTTATCCAGTATCTTTTCATGAAAATATTCTTCTAAGTATTCTTGAATTTTACTTTACAAAGCAGTATTATGTTGACAATTTGGACGTTGTTAATTCTTGGATAAATTAATTCTTGAACTTGTTTTATTGAATTCTGATATCATTGTCATCATCCTCATGTTTATAAAATGTTGAAAGTCATCTGTGGCCTGTAGTGCATAGATGAACTTGGTATGATTATGACCAGGGATTATTCGTTATAATCATGACCGTAATGTTACAAAGGATGTGGTAAAAGTCCTCATTGGCCCGTAGTGCGTTGATGGACAGTTGTTGGCATGATCATGACCATTAATGAATATACGAATATCCTTGGCCGTAGTGCAGGGGTGATTCGATGATGTGGATTATTTTATTAAGCTGAGTCCCAGCGATCACAGTGTTGAAAAACCTTTTAAATCATAAAAGATAGTAGAGTTTATTTTCTACTTGACTCTTTTAATGGATTGCTTGTTCCGCTGCAGTTAAACTTGATGTCTATTATATTTTATCAGTTTAACATTGTTGAAGGCTAATGATAATTTGTTCTGTATTATCCTTGTCATAATATTTCTTACTGGGCTAGTTGAGCTCACCCTTTCTTTCACTGTTCTCTTCAGGAAATGAGAACGTAGCTGGGGCAAGTTGGGGAACGGAGTGATGGTCCGAATGATAGTATTAGTTAGTAGTCATCACTATTCTATGTAATAGTGTGCTAATAAATGTAATGAGGACTCCTTTTGAGTATGAATACTCTCTAGAAGATAATATTTGTATTCCAACTCATAGTTTATATTTTGTCGTATTGTACATGACAGTTGTATTAGTAAGTTGTATTTGTATTCTGTACTATGTAAGTAGCGACCCAAGATGGGTGACGTATACCTAATTTTGGGGGCGTCACAGCCGCTCTCGCCCGTTGTTGCATGAATTGCTCCTTGAACTGCTTAGCGGTGATCGTCCGAGAGTTATTTTGTTGTTGCATGAATTGCATAAAGTCTCTGACCATCCCATCATTCACCATTTCATCGGTGTTATTATTTTCATTAGGACTATTGTCCTCTGGTTGCACATTATCCCGAGCATTGATCGTTGGTGATTCAATGGTCTCATGTGCTTCATTGTTTATCTCAACATTTTCGGATGCCATTTGCAAATACTGCAACAAAACAAGGGTTAATTAACATATAACATATTATCCATATACTATGACCGACCAATTAAATACCAAATAAACTTAGGTAGGTCATACTAGCGAAAGAATTCCCCGTCTCTCCCCTCCTAGTTCTATTCTCACATCCTAGCCAGGGATCATATCCCTAAGCTCTGATACCAACTGTGACGCCCCCAAAATTAGATATACATCACCCATCTTGGGTCGTCAGATACAAAGTACAGAAATCAAATACAACTTACTAATACAACTGTCGTGTACAATACGACAAAACATAAACTGTGAGTTTGAATACAAATATTATCTTCTAGAGAGTATTCATACTCAAAAGGAGTCCTCATTACATTTATTAACACACTATTACATAGAATAGTGAGGACTACTAACTAATACTATCATTCGGACCATCACTCCGTTCCCCGAATTGCCCCAACTACGTTCTCATTTCCTGAAGAGAACAGTGAAAGAAAGGGTGAGCTCAACTAGCCCAGTAAGAAATATTATGACTAAGATAATGCAGAATAAATTATCATTAGTCTTCAACAATGTTAAACTGATAAAATATAATAGACATCAAGTTTAATTGCAGCGGAACAAGCAATCCATTAAAAGAGTCAAGTAGAAAATAAACTCTACTATCTTTTATGATTTAAAAAGTTTTTCATCACTTTTATCGCTTAGACTCAGCTTAATAAATAATTCACATCATCCCTGGACTACAGCCAAGGATATTCGTTAGGGTCACGACCACAAATTCCATGCACTACGGGCCAAGGACATTTGTGTATTCATCAATGGTCATGATCATGCCAACAACTGTCCATCAATGCACTACGGGCCAACGAGAACTTTTACCACATCATTTGTAACATTACGGTTATGATTATACCGAATAATCCCTGGTCATAATCACATCAAGTCCATCTATGCCCTACAGGCCACAGATGACTTTTAACATATATAAGCATGAGGATGATGACAATGATATAAGAATTCAATAAAACAAGTTCAAGAATTAATTTATCCAGGAATTAATAACATCCAAATTGTCAACATGATACTGCTTTGTAGAGTAAAATTCAATTAGAAAAATATTTTCATGAAAAATACTGGATGAAGCGTAAATATCAAGGATATTCCACTAATTTCATGGAGTATAGAAGTCAAAATTTTAACCAACTGAGAATAATAAGAAATGGAATAACAACAGAAATCACCATGCATGCGGTACTTCGCATAGGCAGGTTATTCTAACAGAATAATAATAATGGAACCAGGTCAGGTGAAAATCACACCGACAGGATGTTCCAACAGAATAATAAAGACGGAACCAGGTCCGGTGTAAAACACACAGACAGGATATTCCAACAGAATAATAAAGACGAAATAATAAAGACGGAACCAGGTCCGGTGTAAAACACACAGACAGGATATTCCAACAGAATAATAAAGACGGAATAATAAAGACGGAACCAGGTCCGGCGTAAAGCACAGACATGATGTTCCAACGGAATAACAATGACAGAATAATAGAAAAATGTCACCAAGTATAGGGTATTCCGCATATACAGGTTATTCCAACAGTATAATCAAGAAATGGAATAACAGAAGTTCTCTTCTTGAATACAAAAGAATAATATCCCTTACCGTAAAAGAACTGGATATAAGAGTTGTGAAGTAGCAGAAACTTTTCTTCTATCTCTATATAGTCTCTCTCTATAGTTTCTCTCTTTAGAGTTCAGTGAATTCTTAAGAAATAATGAAGGAATGAGCTGCTATTTATAGAAAAAATAGAATGCATAGTAACTAATCCATGAACGGTCCAGATTGATTACTTTAATCTGACGGTCCATATTTAAAGAAAAATCTTTTAAATAAAATATAATATATTCTATTTATAGAATAACTTTAATAAAGTATTCTGTTTTATATAAAAAGATGTTTTTTGTTTTATTACGTTAATAATACGAATAAAACAAAACGTCATTATCGCTAAATAATTCATATTATTAACTGACAATAATTGAATCAAACTGAGTGCCTTCTCACATAAACATTAATAATCAATACCGTGTGCTACTATGCAACCACACGTATTACTGTACTTTTACTACCGAGTAGTTCAACAGTAACAATGGTAAAACTTCCGCCGTTATTTTTAATAAAATATTTTTGTCGTTTTCTCAATTCGACAATAATTCCGTTGTGGGGTCCACCAATGATTGTGTCGTTGTTCGAATATTCCCTGTTAAAACGAATATTCACCGACCAATCGAATATTATATGACAACTTGGATACTTTACAAAATTTATAAATACTACCCATAACTATTATATCAAATCCACACCATAATATAAAAAAAATTTATTTCGAGAAAAGTTAAATATTTATTCATAAAATCTGGGGTTTCACAATCTCCCCTCCTTATAGAATTTCGCCCTCGAAATTTACGTACGTACTTGGTATGCCGAACATGTGAGGATACCTTGACTTCACTTCAAATTCTAACTCTTGAGGTATAACCTTTAAGCATCGAATATGATCCTTCTTATCCAAGATGTTAACACGTATCTCCTCATACGTTAAATCATTTGCTATCTCGTCCAGTTCTAAATTAATAATGTGGTTCGGGTCGTCCACATATTTACGTAACATCCATACGTAAAAAAAAATATTCTGAACACGCAACATACTTGGCGGTAAAACGAATCTATAGGCCACAGTTCCTACTTCATCGATGATTTCAAATGGGCCAATTAAATCGAGAGTTGAGATTTCCTCTCTTCGACGATTCTTGCTTCTAGAATAACGCCCTCTTGAACCTTCTTCTTCACATTTATCAGCTCTGAGTATGTAGCTTGAGCGGCTTTAACTTTATCGATTAAAATCGATTCTAATCATATATTCGTTATCTTCACGTGGGTTCGTATATTCGCACTTGTAACCGCATACGATCTTCTACTCAACGCATCAGCTACCACGTTCACTTTTTCACGATGGTATGGTATGATCATAATCCTTATATTATGACCGACCATTTAAATACCATGCAAATAAACTTAGGTAGGTCATACTAGCGAAGGAATTCCCCGTCTCTCCCCTCCTAGTTCTATTCTCACATCTTAGTCAGGGATCATATCCCTAAGCTCTGATACCAACTGTGACGCCCCCAAAATTAGGTATACGTCACCCATCTTGGGTCGCCACTTACATAGTACAGAAATCAAATACAACTTACTAATACAACTGTCGCGTACAATACGACAAAACATAAACTGTGAGTTTGAATACAAATATTATCTTCTAGAGAGTATTCATACTCAAAAGGAGTCCTCATTACATTTATTAACACACTATTACATAGAATAGTGAGGACTACTAACTAATAATATCATTCGGACCATCACTCCGTTCCCCGACTTGCCCCAGCTACGTTCTCATTTCCTGAAGAGAAAAGTGAAAGAAAGGGTGAGATCAACTAGCCCAGTAAGAAATATTATGACTAAGATAATGCAGAATAAATTATCATTAGTCTTCAACAATGTTAAACTGATAAAATATAATTGACATCAAGTTTAACTGCAGCGGAACAAGCAATCCATTAAAAGAGTCAAGTAGAAAATAAACTCTACTATCTTTTATGATTTAAAAAGTTTTTCATCACTTTATTGCTGAGACTCAGCTTAATAAATAATTCACATCATCCCTGCACTACGGCCAAGGATATTCGTTAGGGTCACGACCACAAATTCCATGCACTACGGGCCAAGGATATTTGTGTATTCATCAATGGTCATGATCATGCCAACAACTGTCCATCAATGCACTACGGGCCAATGAGGACTTTTACCACATCATTTGTAACATTACGGTCATGATTATACCGAATAATCCCTTGTCATAATCACACCAAGTCCATTTATGCCCTACAGGCCACAGATGACTTTCAACATATATAAACATGAGGATTATGACAATGATATAAGAATTCAAAAAAACAAGTTCAAGAATTAATTTATCCAGGAGTTAATAACGTCCAAATTGTCAACATGATACTGCTTTGTAGAGTAAAATTCAATCAGAAAAATATTTTCATGAAAAATACTGGATGAAGCGCAAATATCAAGGATATTCCACTAATTTTATGGAGTATAGAAGTCAAAATTTTAACCAACTAAGAATAATAAGAAATGGAATAACAACAGAAATCACCATGTATGCGGTACTTCGCATAGGCAGGTAATTCTAACAGAATAATAATAATGGAACCAGGTCAGGTGAAAATCACACCGACAGGATGTTCCAACAGAATAATAAAGACGGAACCAGGTCCGGTGTAAAACACACAGACATGATATTCCAACAGAATAATAAAGACGGAATAATAAAGTCGGAACCAGGTCCGGTGTAAAACACACAGACGGGATATTCCAACAGAATAATAAAGACGGAATAATAAAGACGGAACCAGGTCCGGCGTAAATGTGACACCCCCAAATCTTGGTACTTCATTTCCTCAAGATTTGGTGTTTACGTAATCAAAACATTCATTACTAACTACCCAATTGATAAAATTGAATAAATAAAACCTGCCCATACAGGATTAAACTTAAATAAAAATCTCCCAGGTTATCTAACATTTACAAACATTCATTCATGCGGAAAATAAATTAATATAAACTTCATTACAATCCTTAAACAAGTCTGAAAATAAACTATTCAATCTATTACAGGTCTTCAGCATTGTTTCATCTTTCCTTTCCCTTTACTGGTGCTAGGTACATCACCAGTTTCAACCTTAGCTGTAAGAAATTTTACAGGCAAGAGTGAGCAAACAAGGCCCACTTGAAATAATAATAAATAAATCAGTTAACTTTACATCATGTACCAACATTAGGTTTAATAGAACTGAACAATAAATTCTATTACTTTCTAAAAACTTTAATCAATTACTGAGGGTCTATTGACCACGAATCATGTCCACAGTTATAAGTAATTTTTCAACTTAAACTTTAACAGTCATAAGACTATAAGGACTTCACGTACTTAGGGGGATCAACCCTTCGTACAATGTATTGTGCACAATCATTTCAACGCTAAGCGTAACCTCTTATAAAAGAGTTGTTCTTCTCAGTATTTAGAATACAAGTCCGTACCAAAGTGAGTTTGGTTTGGATACATCATGGGGTAATTTAGAATTTAACGGTAATCAACTAAGGGTTAGTTGATTACAAACAACATAACTGTATACTATGGAATAATCATAGTTGAATTGATATTTATAAACTAACATCATGCTTTAGGAATAATTTAATAGCATAATCATGGAATAATCATAACATGCATCCTCATAAACCAATAGATACACGAGCTTAATCAACAATAAACAATCTAACTCTACGAAAGTGTAAAGTTAGCAATTTGTACAATTGAAATGGAATTAAAGAGATAATGTGTTTAACGAATTCAAACTTGCACAATGAAGTTTGGAGTTAGAGAACTTGCATAAGTATAACATAACAGTGAAAAGTAACCTTGCTAAATAATAAAGTAGAAAAGGTTAGGGAACTTGCCTCGCGTGTAGGTTAAACAATTACTATTCACATTCACCCCAAGTCCTACACATATCATATGCATTGATAATACACATTAGTTACACTAACATTACCTTTATGAGTTCCTTTATTACTCTTAGTATAGCTACTAACTAAGTTTAAGTTTAAACACAGCACATCTTTCATGAACATTACATTTTAGCTTTATTACAACTACCTAAATGATCATGCCATTACACCACGTGTACATTAACAACTTGGTATAACATCCTAATACATGTCCAACATGTTATCATTAAGTTATACTAATACCCAAAGGGTTGCACTTGCATTCGTGCATCCCGACGCCCTCCGATTGGCTCCAAATACACAACAGTCATAAAGATGACCATTTTGACTACTGTTACAGACCTCAAATAAAAACACTTAAAGAATGAAAGTTGTAGGTCTACTCGTCCTCTTTCCGAATCATCTTGAATTACCTAAATCGGAGTTCGTATGAAAAAGTTATGGCCGTTTTACTACAGGAGGCCAAAACTGCCCAACTAGGCCACTTTTCCGGCGCCGGGGCGCGGAACAGTGGCGCTGGGGTGCGGGACACGGTGCTGGGGTGCGGGCCACGGCGCTGGGGCGCGGGCCACGGCGCTGGGCGCGGACATGGCGCTGCGGCGCGAACCATGGCGCTAAGGCGCCACTAAAGTACTACTGGAGTCGCGCCGCGGCGCCAGACTCCAGAATCCGGCGACAGCCTCGGCAACAGTACCAGAAAAACCAATTTGGCCAAAAAGCTCGAATCTAATAAGTCGATTATCATGTAAATTGCATACAGACATCATATAATCGTATACTAACGACTTCTAACATGTTTCTACTCATCAATTAGCACAAACATCAAATATTCAACACCCAATTTTAATATTTTTAGCAAAACTCTATATTTTGATATTTTTCATGAAAACCAATACTGTGATTTTGTTATTCAATCAAAACAGAAATTTCCAAGCATCATGATTATGATTTTACACTCTAGCAATTCTTATAATCAATTTATCAATACAACAACTAATTAAACCTTAATTTCCATTTTAAAAATAACCCATTCTCATTCATAAAATTCTCTGTAAAACAATTTCTTCATAAAATATATACATACATGAATTAAACTCTATATAATCATGCATAACTCATGAAACACATCTACAATTGCTAATTATATAAACTTATAACCAAAACAACCAAAATTTCTTTTCATAAATTTTTCACAGAAACTTTTTGGGAAAAAAAACTTTTAGAGTTTTGTAAAGAAGAAGATGGCCTACCTTGGATTATGAAGAAGATGATGGTCCTAACTCTTTGATTGTCAAGCTTTACTCCAAAACCTGTTAATAATCTCTCAATTCTCTCTAGAATTCTCTCACTTTTCTTCTTTTCTTCTTCTTCTTCCTCTGAGTTCTTTCTTTCTCTATTTTCCTTCTTCTGAACTCTTTTCTCTCTCTAACATACGTACTAAAATATAACGTATATAATTATAATTATAATAATTGTATATTATAAATATAAGATATATAACTGACATCAGTTAAAGGTTTTGAAAATCAAAAGCCATAAGGCTTGTTTGGTTAGTCTAAATAAAATAACTCATTAATCTTTATGCCTTGTTTGGTAAAACTCAATTAGATAAAGAGTTATTATGCCATAAGACATGTTTGGTAAAACCACATTAAACTCTTTTAATTTATTTTGGTAACTCCTATATAGCAAGGTTATTAGTCACACCTTTATTAAATTAATAAATCAATTAAACGCTAATCTATTAAATTACTTTAACACATAAACAATTATAATTCTTTTTACAATTATAATTTCATTTAATCAACTAACATTTCAAACTACAATTTCTCATTTAAATATTATTATTTATTTAAAATCATTATAAGCTCTCTAGCTTATTAAATTAAACTCCATTATTATAAAATCTCATAATAATTAATTTATTTAGCTCCTTACTTATTTACTCAACAAATAATTAATTAAATCACATCAACTCAAATTGCCATATAATTCATTAAATATTTAATATTGCCAATAAATATTTAATATTTAATATTTAATTATTTATTCAACAAATAATTAAATAAACCACATCACTCAAATTGAACAATTATTTATTCAACAATAACATATCCAATAAATATTTATATAAATCAATAAATATTTATAACTTACATTTAAAAAAAATATGGAATGTTACATCATTCCCCTCTTAAAAGGATTCTGTCCTCAGAATCACAACTCAAACAACACATTCGCTACATTCTTCCCTACTTACAAAGATTCTGTCCTCAGAATCGAAGACACGGATTAAACAAATAACTCAGGGTATTCTTTCAACATTTTCTCTTCGAGTTCCCACGTTGCTTCTTCAGCGTTGTGGTTCCTCCAAATCACCTTCACAGAAGGTATCACTTTATTCCTGAGCACTTGTTCTTTCCTGTCGACTATCTGGATAGGAATCTCTTCATAAGACAAATCTTTCTCGAACTGCAACGGTTCGTACTCGATTACGTGCTTGTAATCGGGTTTATATGGTCGTAACACCGAAATATGAAAAATATTATGAATGTTTTCCAACTCTGGAGGTAGAGCTACCTCATAAGCCACTTCTCCCACTCTTCGCAGCACTTCAAAGGGTCCAATAAACCTCGGGCTTAGTTTTCCCTTTTTACCGAAACGAATTTTCCCCTTCCAAGGAGAAACTTTTAGGAATACATAGCTTCCTACGTCAAATGCACGATCTTGCCTGTGTTGATCAGCATACTTCTTCTGTCGGTCTTGAGCTGTTACTAATCTTATCCTGATGAGTTTGATAACCTCAGCAGTTTGTTGCACCAATTCTGGTCCTAACAGTTGACGTTCTCCAACTTCATCCCAGTACAGTGGAGTTCTGCACTTTCTACCGTATAACGCTTCGTAAGGCGGCATGCCGATGCTCGCGTGATAACTATTATTGTAGGCGAATTCCACCAACGGTAATTGCTCTTCCCAGCTTCCTTTGAAATCCATGACGCATGCTCTCAACATATCTTCTAATGTCTGGATCGTTCGTTTGCTTTGGCCATCTGTTTGCGGATGATATGTCGTACTCATTCGCAACTGTGTTCCCATACATTCTTGTAGTCTCTTCCAGAAGTTTGATGTGAACCTCGGATCTCTGTCTGTCACAATTGACACTGGAACTCCATGTCTTGCAACGATCTCTTTAATATATAGTTTTGCCAGCTGATCAAGATTGAATCTAATCTTTATTGGCAAAAAGTGTGCAGATTTTGTCAGTCTGTCTACTATTACCCAAATCGCATCGTATCCTTTCTGAGTAGTTGGAAGACCCACCACAAAATCCATCGTGATATGCTCCCACTTCCATTCCAGTATTTCCAACGGTTGAAGCAATACGCTGGGTCTTTGATGTTCGGCTTTCACTCTCTGACATGTTAAGCACTTTGCTACACATTCCGCGACATCCCTTTTCATATTTGGCCACCAAAAATGTCGGCGCAAATCTTGATACATTTTCGTGCTCCCTGGATGAATTGAATATTTTGAGCTATGAGCTTCGATCAAAATTTCTTCTTTCAGTTCTGGTGCTGCTGGAACCCAGATCCTTCCCTCAAACCGTAGTAACCCTTCGGTGTCGATCTTGTATTTTACATCACCGCCTTCAATCAAATTCTCTTTGATTTTCGCACACTCTTCGTCTTGTAGTTGGGCACTCTTCACTTTGTCCATTAAAGTTGGGCCAGCTTCTATCTGAAATAATTGTTTGTCGGATTCCTGTGGAAATTTGATTTCCAGTTCTAACTTTGTCATTGCTAAAATGAGCTCCTCCTGAGTTGTTAGCAGCATTAATTTCTCCCGACCTTTCCTACTTAAAGCATCCGCAACCACATCGCTTTGCCCGGATGATAAAAGATCTCACAATCGTAATCTTTTATCAGTTCCATCCACCTTCTCTGACCCAGGTTCAAATCTTTCTGAGTGAAAATATACTTCAGACTTTTGTGGTCTGTGTAGATCTCACATTTCTCTCCATAAAGATAGTGTCTCCATATCTTGAGAGCAAATACCACTGCAGCCAATTCCATATCATGAGTCGGATACCCTTTCTCATAATCTTTCAATTGTCTTGATGCATAGGCAATAACTTTGCCGTTCTGCATAAGAACACAACCCAACCCTTTGTGTGAGGCATCACTATACACCACAAAATTTCCTGTATTATCTGGTAGGGTTAACACAGGTGCCATACTTAGCTTTTTCTTCAAATCTTGGAAGCTCTCTTCACACTTTTCTGTCCAAACGAATTTCACAGCTTTTCGTGTCAAATTTGTTAACGGAGTGGCTATCTTAGAAAAATCTTGAATGAATCTTCTATAATAACCGGCCAGCCCCAAGAAACTCCTCACCTCCGAAGGTGTTCTTGGTTGTTCCCAATTGATTACAGCTTCCACTTTCGATGGATCTACTGAAATCCCATCTTTGTCAATCACATGACCCAAAAAATGTACACGGTCGAGCCAAAATTCACACTTAGTGAATTTCGCGTACAACTTTTCCTTTCTTAGTGTCTCCAATGTCAGACGTAAATGTTCCACGTGTTCTTCTTGAGTTTTGGAATACACCAGAATGTCGTCGATAAACACCACTACGAACTTGTCTAAAAATGGTTTAAATACCCTGTTCATCAAATCCATGAACGCGGCAGGGGCATTTGTTAAACCAAAAGACATCATCAGAAACTCGTAATATCCATACCGAGTTCTGAATGCCGTTCGTGGTATATCCTCCTTCCTCACTTTCAACTGGTGATACCCACTTCTCAAATCAATTTTCGAAAAGTATTTAGCACCCTTCAACTGGTCAAACAAGTCATCTATTCTTGGCAACGGGTATTTGTTTTTAATAGTGACTTTGTTTAACTCCCTGTAATCAATGCAAAGACGCATTGACCCGTCCTTCTTCTTCACGAATAAAACTGGCGCTCCCCACGGCGATACACTTGGTTGAATATACTTCTTGTCTAGCAGTTCTTGCAACTGTACCATCAGTTCCTTCATTTCTACCGGAGCCATTCTGTACGGAGCCTTTGATATCGGTGCTGTTCCCGGCACTAAGTCGATCACGAATTCAATTTCTCTATCCGGCGGAAGTCCTGGCAAATCTTCTGGAAACACGTCTTCGAATTCTCTCACTACCGGTATTTCTTCTAATTTCACACCTTTCTTCTGAGTATCGACTATGTAAGCTAAATAGCCCACACAACCTTGACTCAACAACTTCTTGGCCTGCATAGTCGTCAGACATTTCATTTGTCTTGGCGACTTGCTACCATAAAATACTACCTTTGACGGAGTCATAAGGTTTACACACTTCTTTTGGCAGTCAATTACTGCTCCATAATTGAACAACCAATCCATTCCCAAAATTACATCAAATTCCCCGAGTCTAATCGGAATCAAATCTACTAACAAGATATTCCCCTTAATGTTTACCCTACAGTTCTTGTAAACGAACCTAACAGGGATTATTTCCTTATTCGCAATTTCTATGTTCAAAGGAAAATTCAGTTCTTCTCTAGGCAATTCTAACCTCTTGGCAAATTCATCAGATATAAACGAGTAAGTAGCACCCGAATCAAATAATACATATTCATTAATATCATTGATTGGGATAATACCTGACACCACATCTTTTGATTGCACAGCATCTTGCACAGTCATGTTGAAGGTTCTAGCTGTGGGTTTGTTTGATGCTGCAGGTCCTGTAATAGCACACGTACCTCCATTGTTACCTCCTCCATTGTTTCTGGTTGTCCCTCCCTCCTTCTTCTTAGGGCATTCACGAGCAAAATGATCCTTGGATCCGCACGTGAAGCACGCCTTCTTCTTTGGTTGAGTGCAATTTGGGGCGATGTGACCCTCCTGGCCACAATTGTAGCAAACTCGTTTCCCCATCAAGCACGCACCCTTGTGAAATTTCCCGCATGTCGCACATGCTTCAAACTTTTTGTTTTGCTGGTTACCCTGCTAGTTTTCAGCTCCCCCGTTCACATTCCACTTCCTCTTCAAGCTGTTGTTGTTGCTGTTGTTGTTGTTATTTCCACTGCTGCCACCTCCATTCTTCATTTCATTCTCATTCTTCTTCTTCTTTTGTTCCTGGTTGAATTTGGTCACCGCCTCTCCTCCACCTTCAGCGAGTATTGCTTTCTCCATTACTGTTGCAAATGTCTTCAACTGGAACAGGGAAACCCTACTGTACAGCCAGGGCTTTAGTCCCTGTTCAAACCTCTTCGCTTTGCGTTCATCTGTGCTAACCTGATATGGCGCAAACCTCGCCAACTCGTTGAATTTTGCGGCATACTCGGATACCGTCATCGTCCCTTGCTTCAGCTCCAGAAACTGTACTTCCAGCTGACTCTTTGAACTCTCCGGGAAATAGGTCTCGAAGAACAGTTACTTGAACCTATCCCAGGTCATCACTCCTGGCCCTTCCCGAGTTTTATTGGCTTGCCACCAATAACTAGCTTCTGCTTTCAACATGAAAGTTGCGAAAGCAGTCTTCTGCTCATCCCCTACCCTAGCGACATCGAACACCTTCTCTATTTCCATAATCCAGGTTTGTGCCTCGACCGGATTCATTGACCCACGAAATTCAGGTGGTCCGACCGCCTTAAACTCCTTAAACGTTTTGCCTTGGTTTTGAGGTTGATTCTGCAACGCTCCTGTCAATAGTGCCACTAGTTGTTGAACGGGATTCGCATCAACACTGTCATTAGCTTCTTCGGTGGTTCTCTGTCGTGTTGGTTGACGTCTGGGAGGCATTTTCTGTTAAAGAAATCATCTATTAGACCACTACTCAACTTCTTTACGTATTTCTAATTAATTTGCCTTAACAAAGAAATAATCACATAGCACATAACACTTTGAATAAAATAATAACTTTTATTTATTCATAACTTTTGAAAACATAACACAATAGCATCTCTGCTATCTACATTACTTTCCTGAACTACAAAAGTTTCAGGGCAACATCATCATTCTCATATCCCATGGTTACTTAACACTCGAAACTTACACATTATTTAACACTTATTATTTGCAAAACAGACAAATTTCCTACGATGATCTATTAAGATAATCAGTCGCCTTTTGACGCTCTTCTTCCATAACACGGAACATGGTTCGGCGATCTAACACGTATGATGGCAGAGTCTCGAACTGAATTGGATAACCCATGACCCGATCTTGAGCTCGATTGATCACGGTATTGAATACTTTATCCATCTCTTCCATCTTCATTTCCTGGTACCAACCTGTGACACCCCCAAATCCTGGTACTTCATTTCCTTAAGATTTGGTGTTCACGTAATCAAAACATTCATTACTAACTACCCAATTGATAAAATTGAATAAATAAAACCTGCCCATACAGGATTAAACTTAAATAAAAATCTCCCAGGTTATCTAACCTTTACAAACATTCATTCATGCGGAAAATAAATTAATATAAACTTCATTACAATCCTTAAACAAGTCTAAAAATAAACTATTCAATCTATTACAGGTCTTCAGCATTGTTTCATCTTTCCTTTCCCTTTACTGCTCTTCCAGTTCGTTGATAAGCTTCCTCGTATGCGTCTTCAGCTCTCGCCCTCTTGGTAGCTTCTTCATTCAGCTTTTTCTTCAGTTCCACGACCGTCTCGATCAGTTGTTCCTTCTCCCCTTCAGTCTGTGTCAGCTTCTCCTCGGCGTTTGTCAGTCGTTCATCACGATCCTGGATCTCGCCGTCTTTTTGTGTAATTGTAGTCTGTTGTTCAGCTACTATCTCCTGTAACTCCTCAACTATATCCTGAAGTTCCACGTTACGGTCATGCACCTCATCGTATACACGTCCAGCAATCGAGTTGAGCGGAATCCTTTCCTCCTCATCCTCGTCATCCTCATCCTCCTGTGGTAACTCCACGGGATCCTCCTCGTCTGTCTCCACATCATCATCCTCATCCTCAACTACTGTGACCAACGGGGCTGACTCTCGTGGCAGTAGTTGTTCCCAAACTACCTGAATGTCGCGAGGCTCCTCCTCTATAGGCATTAGAGGTCCCTCCTCCCTAGTCTGACTAGATTTTCCGACATTAGTCATCCTGACAACAAAATTTTAAAGTTTTAGTTATTAATCATTCTAATTGACACTCGCGAGCACATAAGTTATAAACACATAAGCACATAAGTGTTTTATTACTTCTTTCTTAAAACTCGATA
Organism: Panax notoginseng; assembly: GCA_016801055.1. Lineage (NCBI taxonomy): Eukaryota > Viridiplantae > Streptophyta > Magnoliopsida > Apiales > Araliaceae > Panax > Panax notoginseng. Next base: position 177,900,618 of record CM029013.1, read on the forward strand.
AGAGTTAATTCCACTATCTTTTCAAAAGGTTACTTCCTAAGGCTTTTTCCCCCACCTAAGATTCATAACCTAAGGCTCTGATACCAACCTGTGACACCCCCAAATCCTGGTACTTCATTTCCTCAAGATTTGGTGTTCACGTAATCAAAACATTCATTACTAACTACCCAATTGATAAAATTGAATAAATAAAATCTGCCAATACAGGATTAAACTTAAATAAAAATCTCCCAGGTTATCTAACCTTTACAAACATTCATTCATGCGGAAAATAAATTAATATAAACTTCATTATAATCCTTAAACAAGTCTGAAAATAAACTATTCAATCTATTACAGGTCTTCAGCATTGTTTCATCTTTCCTTTCCCTTTACTGGTGCTAGGTACATCACCAGTTTCAACCTTAGCTGTAAGAAATTTTACAGGCAAGAGTGAGCAAACAAGACCCACTTGAAATAATAATAAATAAATCAGTTAACTTTATATCATGTACCAACATTAGGTTTAATAGAACTGAACAATAAATTCTATTACTTTCTAAAAACTTTAATCAATTACTGAGGGTCTATTGGCCACGAATCATGTCCACAGTTATAACTAATTTTTCAACTTAAACTTTAACAGTCATAAGACTATAAGGACTTCACGTACTTAGGGGGATCAACCCTTCGTACAATGTATTGTGCACAATCATTTCAACGCTAAGCGTAACCTCTTATAAAAGAGTTGTTCTTCTCAGTATTTAGAATACAAGTCCGTACCAAAGTGAGTTTGGTTTGGATACATCATGGGGTAATTTAGAATTTAACGGTAATCAACTAAGGGTTAGTTGATTACAAACAACATAACTGTATACTATGGAATAATCATAGTTGAATTGATATTTATAAACTAACATCATGCTTTAGGAATAATTTAATAGCATAATCATGGAATAATCATAACATGCATCCTCATAAACCAATAGATACACGAGCTTAATCAACAATAAACAATCTAACTCTACGAAAGTGTAAAGTTAGCAATTTGTACAATTGAAATGGAATTAAAGCGATAATGTGTTTAACGAATTCAAACTTGCACAATGAAGTTTGGAGTTAGAGAACTTGCATAAGTATAACATAACAGTGAAAAGTAACCTTGCTAAATAATAAAGTAGAAAAGGTTAGGGAACTTGCCTCGCGTGTAGGTTAAACAATTACTATTCACATTCACCCCAAGTCCTACACATATCATATGCATTGATAATACACATTAGTTACACTAACATTACCTTTATGAGTTCTTTTATTACTCTTAGTATAGCTACTAACTAAGTTTAAGTTTAAACACAGCACATCTTTCATGAACATTACATTTTAGCTTTATTACAACTACCTAAATGATCATGCCATTACACCACGTGTACATTAACAACTTGGTATAACATCCTAATACTTGTCCAACATGTTATCATTAAGTTATACTAAGACCCAAAGGGTTGCACTTGCATTCGTGCATCCCGACGCCCTCCGATTGGCTCCAAATACACAACAGTCATAAAGATGACCATTTTGACTACTGTTACAGACCTCAAATAAAAAAACTTAAAGAATGAAAGTTGTAGGTCTACTCGTCCTCTTTCCGAATCATCTTGAATTACCTAAATCGGAGTTCGTATGAAAAGGTTATGGCCGTTTTACTACAGGAGGCCAAAACTGCCCAACTAGGCCACTTTTCCGGCGTCGGGGCGCGGAACAGTGGTGCTGGGGTGCGGGACACGGTGCTGGGGCGCGGGCCACGGCGCTGGGGCGCGGGCCACGGCGCTGGGCGCGGACATGGCGCTGCGGCGCGAACCATGGCGCTGGGGCGCGGACATGGCGCTAAGGCGCCACTAAAGTACTACTGGAGTCGCGCCGCGGCGCCAGACTCCAGAATCCGGCGACAGCCTCGGCAACAGTACCAGAAAAACCAATTTGGCCAAAAAGCTCGAATCTAATAAGTCGATTATCATGTAAATTGCATACAAACATCATATAATCGTATACTAACGACTTCTAACATGTTTCTACTCATCAATTAGCACAAACATCAAATATTCAACACCCAATTTTAATATTTTTAGCAAAACTCTATATTTTGATATTTTTCATGAAAACCAATACTGTGATTTTGTTATTCAATCAAAACAGAAATTTCCAAGCATCATGATTATGATTTTACACTCTAGCAATTCTTATAATCAATTTATCAATACAACAACTAATTAAACCTTAATTTCCATTTTAAAAATAACCCATTCTCATTCATAAAATTCTCTGTAAAACAATTTCTTCATAAAATATATACATACATGAATTAAACTCTATATAATCATGCATAACTCATGAAACACATCTACAATTGCTAATTATATAAACTTATAACCAAAACAACCAAAATTTCTTTTCATAAATTTTTCACAGAAACTTTTTGGGAAAAAAAACTTTTAGAGTTTTGTAAAGAAGAAGATGGCCTACCTTGGATTATGAAGAAGATGATGGTCCTAACTCTTTGATTGTCAAGCTTTTCTCCAAAACCTGTTAACAATCTCTCAATTCTCTCTAGAATTCTCTCACTTTTCTTCTTCTTCTTCATCTAAGTTCTTTCTTTCTCTATTTTCCTTCTTCTGAACTCTTTTCTCTCTCTAACATACGTACTAAAATATAATGTATATAATTATAATTATAATAATTGTATATTATAAATATAAGATATATAACTGACATCAGTTAAAGGTTTTGAAAATTAAAAGCCATAAGGCTTGTTTGGTTAGTCTAAATAAAATAACTCATTAATCTTTATGCCTTGTTTGGTAAAACTCAATTAGATAAAGAGTTATTATGCCATAAGACATGTTTGGTAAAACCACATTAAACTCTTTTAATTTATTTTGGTAACTCCTATATAGCAAGGTTATTAGTCACACCTTTATTAAATTAATAAATCAATTAAACGCTAATCTATTAAATTACTTTAACACATAAACAATTATAATTCTTTTTACAATTATAATTTCATTTAATCAACTAACATTTCAAACTACAATTTCTCATTTAAATATTATTATTTATTTAAAATTATTATAAGCTCTCTAGCTTATTAAATTAAACTCCATTATTATAAAATCTCATAATAATTAATTTATTTAGCTCCTTACTTATTTACTCAACAAATAATTAATTAAATCACATCAACTCAAATTGCCATATAATTCAATAAATATTTAATATTGCCAATAAATATTTAATATTTAATATTTAATTATTTATTCAACAAATAATTAAATAAACCACATCACTCAAATTGAACAATTATTTATTCAACAATAACATATCCAATAAATATTTATATAAATCAATAAATATTTATAACTTACATTTAAAAAAATATATGGAATGTTACAGTAAAGTACAGACAGGATGTTCCAACGGAATAACAATGACAGAATAATAGAAGAATGTCACCAAGTATAGGGTATTCCGCATATACAGGTTATTCCAACAGTATAATCAAGAAATGGAATAACAGAAGTTCTCTTCTTGAATACAAAAGAATAATATCCCTTACCATAAAAGAACTGGATATAAGAGTAGTGAAGTAGCAGAAACTTTTCTTCTATCTCTATATAGTCTCTCTCTATAGTTTCTCTCTCTAGAGTTCAGTGAATTCGTAAGAAAATAATGAAGGAATGAGCTTCTATTTATAGGAAAATGGAATGCATAGTAACTAATCCATGAACGGTCCAGATTGATTTACTTTAATCTGACGGTCCATATTTAAAGAAAAATCTTTTAAATAAAATATAATATATTCTATCTATATAAAAAGATTTTTACTATGCAAATACTATGCAACACTATGCAAAACACTATGCAACACTACGCATAATAAAATATAATATATTTTATTTATAGAATAACTTTAATAAAGTATTCTGTTTTATATAAAAAAATATTTCTGTTTTATTACGTTAATAGTACGAATAAAACAAAATGTCATTATCGTTATAATAACTCATATTATTAATCAACAATAATTGAATCAAACTGAGCGACTTCTCACATAAATATCAATAATCAATACCGTATGCTACTATGCAACAACGCGTATTACTGTACTTTTACTAACGAGTAGTTCAACAGTATCAAAGGTAAAACTTCCGCCGTTATTTTCATAAAGTATTTTTGTCGTTTTCTCAATCCGACAATAATTCCGTTGTGGGGTCCACCAATGATTGTACCGTCGTACGAATATTCTCCGACAAAAAGAATATTCCCCGACCAATCGAATATAATATGACAACTTGCATACTTTGCAAAATTTATAAATACTACCCATAACTATTATATCAAATCCACACCATAATATAAAAAAAATTATTTCGAGAAAAATTAAATATTTATTCATAAAATCTGGGGTCTCACAATCTCCTCTCCTTATGGAATTTTGCCCTCGAAATTTACGTACGTACTTGGTATGCCGAACATGTGAGGATACCTTGACTTCACTTCAAATTCTAACTCTTGAGGTATAACCTTTAAGCATTGAATATGATCCTTCTTATCCAAGATGTTAACACGTATCTCCTCATACGTTAAATCTTTCGCTATCTCGTCCGGTTCTAAATTAATAATGTTGTTCGGGTCGTCCACATATTTACGTAACATCGATACGTAAAAATAATGTTCTGAACACGCAACATACTTGGCGGTAAAACGAGTCTATAGGCCACAGTTCCTACTTCATCGAGGATTTCAAATGGGCCAATTAAATCGAGAGTTGAGATTTTCTCTCTTCATCGATTCTTGCTTCTAGAATAACGCCCTCTTGAACCTTCTTCTTCACATTTATCAGCTCTGAGTATGTAGCTTGAGCGGCTTTAACTTTATCGATTAAAGTCAATTTTAATCGTATATTCATTATCTTCACGTGGGTTCGTATATTCGCACTTGTAACTGTATACGATCTTCTACACAATGCGTCAGCTACCACGTTCGCTTTTCCACGATGTTATTGAATGGTACGATCGTAATCTTCAACAGCTCGAGCCAACGTCTTTGGCGCATAATACGTTCGTTTTAGTTGAAGAAATATTTGAGGGCTTAAGAAATGGGTTTTGTACTGGGGTCAATACAAAATTCAATTTTATGCTCTAGGGTAGGCTAAGAAGTCTTCAAGAATACGTCAAGAAATTTATTAACAATAGAAATATCGTTCAAAACTGTGACCCTCATCCAAGACTTGGATAACACGTCACATTGATACCTATCAACTTGCCATCGTCATTTACAATGTCTCCTACGGAAAGTCTAGCTTCGGTGCATTCTACACCAGTAAGTCAACAACGAAAGGAACGGGGATTTTTACTTATGGCTTAATATGACAATGATTGACTTTAGTGATTTGGTTACTTGAATTCACATAATAGGTTGGTTAGGAATATGAAAGCTAACAACCTAACGAAAAGCATGATGAGCAGTTAACCAATCGTTTCAAAAAATCACATCAATGCAAGTATTTTCAAAGAGATAAGATCAACAGGTAACGTGAAAGTGTTGATTTGAACAAGATTTATAAATAGTGGAGGTAACAAAGGTTTCTCCCGACGGAATTTCAACAGATAAATCAAAGTCTAACTTCTCCGAAGTTAAGTTCAAACATTGAACACAACTAGGTGAAATAAAAGAGTGAGTAGAACCGGTATCTAACACGGTATAGACTTCGCAAGAGTTTATGACTAACATACCCGTGATAATTTTATTCAGGTTCTTCGTCACGAAAAAAACGCTCTCTCTTAAACTACTGACTTTGGCTTTTCTGGGACGGTCTTTGGTACCTCCATCCTATCTGAACTTGTCTTCGGTGAACGACAAAATCGGGCTAAGTGACCTTCTCTTCCACAATTATAGCATGCTTTGGATGGCATCGCGCAGTTTGGACTGATGTGTCCCTCCCCTCCGCATTTGAAGCATATGATAGGTGGTCGTTCTCCTTCCTTAACAACGGGTGCTAGTGCTGACGTCTTTCCATCATTGTTGAATTTTTTCTTCTTGAAATGTCCATTCTTATTGTTTTGACCATGATTACCATTGAAGTGGTTACCATTTCTGGCATGTTGATTCCCTCCATGCTTATTGTCACCGCTTTGATGACTGTTATCACCAGTATTATCATTTTTCCGGCTGCTCTCTTTTGGTTGCGTTGACTCGTTATCGCGTTCTACTAATTGAGCCCTATTTACAACATCTGAATACATACACAGTTTATGAGAAATAAGATATTGGCGTATCTCCGGTTTCAAACCTCTTCAAAACATTCGCATCATTCTCTCTTCATTATCCACCAAGTGGGACGCAAATCGGGACAACTCGGCAAACTTTGCTTCGTACTGCGACACGGTCATGTTGTTTTGCTCCAACTTGATAAATTCCACCTCCTTCATGTGACGAATACTTTCGGAAAAGTACTTGTCATTGAACAGTTCTTGGAACTTCTCCCAAGACATCTTGAGTGCGTCAGGCTGGGTACGTTTTACAGATTCCCACCAGTAATCTACCTCTTCACGCAACATAAAGGTGGCAAAGGGAACCTTTTGCTCCTCGAAGCATCCCAAGACATCAAATATCTTGGTGATCTGCTTTAACCACATCTCCGCCTTAAGTGGTTCTGGCTTTTCCAAAAACTCCGGTGGTCCTAGCTCCTTGAATTGCTTAGCGGTGACCAACCGTGGGTTGTCATTGTTTCCTCCTTCATTTTGGATAGGAGCCGCTCTCGCCCGTTGTTGCATGAATTGCTCCTTGAACTGCTTAGCGGTGACCGTCCGAGAGTTATTTTGTTGTTGCATGAATTGCATAAAGTCTCTGACCATCCCATCATTCACCATTTCATCGGTGTTATTATTTTCATTAGGATTATTGTCCTCTGGTTGCACATTATCCTGAGCATTGATCGTTGGTGATTCAATGGTCTCATGTGCTTCATTGTTTATCTCAACATTTTCGGATGCCATTTGCAAATACTGCAACAAAACAAGGGTTAATTAACATATAACATATTATCCATATACTTTGACCGACCAATTAAATACCAAATAAACTTAGGTAGGTCATACTAGCGAAAGAATTTCCCGTCTCTCCCCTCCTAGTTCTATTCTCACATCCTAGCCAGGGATCATATCCCTAAGCTTTGATACCAACTGAGTACAATAAAGAATATAATAACAAAAGAAATCACCATGCATGCGATAGACCGCACAAACAGGTTATTCCAACAGAATAATAAATAATTGAACCAGGTCCGGCGTAAACGCACAGACAGGATATTCCGACAGAATAATAAATAATGGAACCAGGTCCGGTGTAAAACACACAGACAGGATGTTCCAATAGAATAATAACAAGACGGAACCAGGTCCGGTGTAAAACACACAGACGGGATGTTCCAACAGAATAATAATAAAAATGGAACCAGGTCCAGTGTAAAACACACAGACAGGATGTTCCAACAGAATAATAATAAAAACGGAACCAGGTCCGGTGTAAAACACACAGACAGGATGTTCCAACAGAATAATAGAAGAATGTCACCAAGAAACTTATACACTTGAACGTCTTGCTCGTATGTACATAAACGAGATTGTAAGACTGCATGGTATGCCAGTATCCATAGTTTCTGCTCAAGACCCAAGATTCACTTCACGATTTTGGGTTAGTTTATAAAAAGCTATGGGCACAGATTTACGATTTAGTTCGGCATATCATCCTCAGACGGACGGTCAATCAGAGAGGACTATTCAAACTCTAGAAGATTTATTAAGACTCTGTGTCTTTGACTTCAAGGGAAGTTGGGACAAGTTCTTACCATTGGTGGAGTTTTCCTACAACAACAGTTATCAAGCAAGTATTGGCATGGCTCCATTCGAAGCATTGTATGGAAGAAAATGTTGTTCTCCAGTATGCTGGGATGAGGTGGGTGAAGCAACATTGTTGGGACCGGAGTTGGTACGTATGACTACAGAAAAGATTCAAACGATCCGACAACGTATAAAAACCTCACAAGATCGACAAAAGAGTTATACTGATCTTCATCGAAAGAACGTGAAATTTGATGTAGGAGATAATGTGTTCTTACGTGTTGCTCCATGGAAAGGAGTTACGAGATTTGAAAAGAGAGGAAAGCTCAATCCTCGATTCATCGGTCCATTTTTAATCCTCGATCGAGTAGGAACTGTGGCTTATAGACTAGCTTTACCGCCAAGTATGTCTCGTGTTCATAACGTTTTTCACATATCCATGTTACGCAAATATGTGGAAGACCCGAACCACATTATTGAGTTAGAACCGGACGAAATAGCGGAGGATTTGACGTATGAAGAAGTTCCTATTCAAATCTTGGATAAGAAGGAACATATTCTACGCTCCAAGGTTATACCTCAAGTCAAAGTTTTGTGGAGAAACCACGATGTTGAGGAAATGACTTGGGAGTTAGAATCTGAAATGAAATCAAGGTATCCTTATCTCTTCGACATACCAGGTACGTACCCTAATTTTGAGGGCAAAATTTCATAAGAAGGGGAGGTTGTAAGACCCCAACTTTTATAAATAAAGATGAATTTTCTATAAATATCATTTTTAAATATTATGGAGTTAATTTGATACAATGTTATAGTTGTGGGTAATATTTATAAATTTTGCAAAGTACGCAAGTTGTTATATAATATTCAATTGGTCGGGGAATATTCGTTTTAACAGGGAATATTCGTATAACGACACAATCATTGGTGGACCCCACAACGGAATTATTGTCGGATTGAGAAAACGACAAAAATATTTTATTAAAAATAACGGCGGAAGTTTTATCATTGTTACTGTTGAACTACTCGGTAGTAAAAGTACAGTAATACGTGTGGTTGCATAGTAGCACACGGTATTGATTATTAATGCTTATGTGAGAAGTCACTCAGTTTGATTCAATTATTGTCAGTTAATAATATGAATTATTTAGCGATAATGACGTTTTGTTTTATTCGTATTATTAACGTAATAAAACAGAAACATCTTTTTATATAAAACAGAATACTTTATTAAAGTTATTCTATTATATTTTATTTAAAATATTTTTCTTTAAATATGGACCGTCAGATTAAAGTAATCAATCTGGACCGTTCGTTGATTAGTTACTATGGATTCTATTTTTCTATAAATAGCAGCTCATTCCTGCATTATTTCTTACGAATTCACTGAACTCTAGAGAGAGAAACTATAGAGAGAGAGAAGAAGAGTATTCTGCTACTTAACTACTTCCTTATTTCAGCTCTTCTTTAAAACGATAAGGGGTGTTATTCTTTCTTATTCATGAAGAGAACTGTTGTTATTTCATTTCTTATTATTCTGTTGGAATAACATGTATACGCGGTATACTTGGTGACATTCTTCTGTTATTCTGTTGGAACATCCTGTCTGTGTGTTTTACACCGGACCTGGTTCCGTCTTTATTATTATTCTGTTGGAACATCCTGTCTGTGTATTTTATACCGGACCTGGTTCCGTCTTTATTATTATTTTGTTGGAACATCCTGTCTGTGTGTTTTACACCGGACCTGGTTCCGTCTTTATTATTATTATGTTGGAACATCCTGTCTGTGTGTTTTACACCAGACCTGGTTCCGTCTTTATTATTATTCTGTTGGAACATCCTGTCTGTGTGTTTTATACCGGACCTGGTTCCGTCTTGTTATTATTCTGTTGGAATATCCTGTCTGTGCGTTTTACGTCGGACCTGGTTCCATTATTTATTATTATGTTGGAATAACCTGTCTGTGCGGTCTATCGCATGCATGGTGATTTCTTTTGTTATTTTATTCTTTATTATACTCAGTTGGTTAAGTTTTGACTTCTATACTCCATGAAATTTGTGGAATATCCTTGATAATTGCGTTTCATCCAGTATTTTTTCATGAAAATATTCTTCTAAGCATTCTTGAATTTTACTCCACAAAGCAGTATCATGTTGACAATTTGGACGTTATTAATTCTAGGATAAATTAATTCTTGAACTTGTTTTATTGAATTCTTATATCATTGTCATCATCCTCATGTTTATAAAATGTTGAAAGTCATCTGTGGCATGTAGTGCATAGATGGACTTGGTATGATTATGACCAGGGATTATTCGGCATAATCGTGACCGTAATGTTACAAATGATGTGGTAAAAGTCCTCATTGGCCCGTAGTGCATTGATGGACAATTGTTGGCATGATCATGACCATTAATGAATATACGAATATCCTTGGCCGTAGTGCAGGGGTGATTCGATGATGTGGATTATTTTATTAAGCTGAGTCCCAGCGACCACAGTGTTGAAAAATCTTTTAAATCATAAAAGATAGTAGAGTTTATTTTCTACTTGACTCTTTTAATGGATTGCTTGTTTCGCTGCAGTTAAACTTGATGTCTATTATATTTTATCAGTTTAACATTGTTGAAGGCTAATGATAATTTATTCTGTATTATCTTAGTCATAATATTTCTTACTGGGCTAGTTGAGCTCACCCTTTCTTTCACTGTTCTCTTCAGGAAATGAGAACGTAACTGGGGCAAGTCGGGGAACGGAGTGATGGTCCGAATGATAGTATTAGTTAGTAGTCCTCACTATTCTATGTAATAGTGTGTTAATAAATGTAATGAGGACTCCTTTTGAGTATGAATACTCTCTTGAAGATAATATTTGTATTCAAACTCACAGTTTATGTTTTGTCGTATTGTACACGACAGTTGTATTAGTAAGTTGTATTTGTATTCTGTACTATGTAAGTGGCGACCCAAGATGGGTGACGTATACCTAATTTTGGGGGCGTCACAATTAGCATATGTATAATCGTTGAGGTATGAACCACCATGTTTTCCCGGCCCAAAACTAACGATGCATCGATGACTCAGATGATTACCAGCACAATAATTGCAAGTAACTGCTATCCTTTGATTACGTTAGGCTGCGACAATGTCCAACTTCCTCGAAAGTATCTCAAGCTGCGCTGATAATGCAGAAAATGCATTGAGACCATCAATCCCCGCTTCCCTTGGTTGAGTGATGTTTGTGTATGTCCATTGATACACAAAGTCATCCATGATACTTGAAAAGAGAGAAATATAGGAAGAGAATTAAAAATAAAATTAAAAATGTTTAAATTAAGACTAATTTGATTGAAATTAATATTGGTAAAAAATATTAAACTAATTCCCCAGCAACGGCGCCAAAAACTTGTTGGGTAGAATCTAATTACGCACAACACACAAGTATACGTGGTCAACATGTAATAAAGTGATAAGTTGAGTATCGTTCCCACAGAGAATTATTTAACAAAAATCACCAAGTACTAACCCGTAACCAACTCAATCTTATTTAAACGAATGAATTTTAAATTATATAAATTAAACTACTCTTAAATTCCATTAGCTAAATTAAGATAACGGAGATTTCAGATCACAACTTTACTTATTGCTTCATTTAAGTTAACACACTTCTCATCAATTATTCTCTATCCTGAATTGTTAATCAAGAACACTAAAGCAGATAAAACCACCTCTCGATGCATAATACCCATATTAACGTCAATCCACAATTAAGATAGAAATTCGTTAAACACCTTAATCAACTAACCCACTATATCTCTATGTGAATTACAATTGAAGAAGGTTGAAGAATAAGTTCTCTATCCGATTACATGCGGTGTCAAGCATATCTCTACATTAACACTCATAAAGTTTAAGCTACTAACAAAATCCTGAACACATGCTATCATGATAAGATCTAAATCAAAACTTCATCTCTCGAGTTCATATAGATTATCACGATAATTGATGACCAATCAATTAAATAATTAAGTCCAAATCATAATAGATAATCCTCACAATAGAACATAATAATTGATAGCGAACCATATTAAAATAAACTACACAATAAGATCCATTGTAACCTCAAACAAAGAATTAGTTCATTAAATTAAAACTAAGAATCCACAATTGAAATAACATAAAAAGTTAAAATAAGAGTAGAGTAAAGAATAAATCTGTTGTCAGCAAATCTCCATCTTCCTCAAGCTCCTTCTCTTGATCTTCAATGGTCTTCAAGTTGCTTCAATCTCCAAATCTAATTAGAACTAGTGTTTTGATCTAATTTACTATAATCTAATCTAATGGAATCTTATTTCTCCTCTAATCTCTCCTCTAATCCTTGTTATTCCCCTCCTTTTATAAGCTTTTTTACATGTCTTTAAGTCCTCTTAGAAGTCCTTGAGTCAATTGGATCGAAACAATCCTTCCCGAACTCAAATTTGGCCAAAAAAATATCTTTTCTACGCGTACCCCCGCCCCGGCGGGGGTTTAGGCTTGCACAGGGCCCGTCCTGGCGATGGTCCTTACTGTCTAGCAGCTGCTATGCCCGCCCCCGCGGGCTTCATTTTATATCACAGCGTCCTCTGGTAAAACGACCATAACTTTTGATCCGGGAGGAGTTACAGGGCCTGCCACCTATCAAATCGAAGATATCGACGAGCTCTACAACTTTCATTCTTTGAGGATTGAGAAATTCTAGTCGGATGAAGGTTGAAATTGAACTGGAAGTGACTGCTATTTAAATGACCACCCAAAACCATGACGTTCGACGTCCGTTGGTACAACGATCATAACTCTTGCATCTGAACTCCGATTAGAATAATTTAAGATGTTCCAGAAAGCTACTAAGATGCTCTACAATGTAAGCTAAGTTCCAAGCCAAAAACATGAAATGAACATGAAAGCCCAAACGATGTCCGATTTGTTTTTCTTTACATTTTCTTACTAATAGTCGCTCACACCGCTCCCGAACATATAACCTACAAAATGAACACAAAATGCATGAAAAGTAACTAAGACACATGAATATAAGCAACTAATTCAAGTAAAAGATATCGGATAAGTGGATATAAAATCCACTTATCTAATACCCCCAAACTTAAACCGTTGCTTGTCCCCAAGCAACACAACATAATGCAATGTAATGGAATGAAATGCAACTAATCTATATGCCTACAAATCCAGCAGTATTTAATAGAATCAAATCTATTCCCTCGGCCTTAGAGTAATCAAGCAAACACGACAATACTTCATATCAAAACCAATTAATAATTTTCTAGTCAATCATCAAGTCTTAAACTGTTATTACTGGTATAGTGCGTGTGTCCTCCACAACAATGTTAACTGATATAAAATCAAATTTAACACATAACAAGTCTCTTCGAAAGTTTCATACAGTGTAAACTCAAGAAATTCAAAAATAAGCTTGATCCAACTAAAATCAAACAATTACCAATATCGAGGGTCAACATGGGATACTTATACTTTATTTTTATCTACGGGGGCTTTTTGCTCTTATTTCCCGTTTTATTCATTTTTTTTAGTTTATATACACATAGCTATGCAATGTCTTATTCCCTTAGGCATTTCAATGCTACCTTAACGAGCTTTCGACCAACGACTCCCAGACCATTAATACCTTAGGGCACTAGGTGTAGAGACAATCCCCTCGGGCTTACTTACTCAAGTAACAAAGGCCACAAAACTAGACAAGTACGCCACGGTGTTTATTCATATTTTTTTTATATATATAGCTTATATACCCCAAATATTCCCCCAAACTTAGGTTCTTGTCTAACTTTAGCTATCACTACTTATTCTTGTCATTCTTTCATTCAAACTAGTATTATCCTTTAGAGTCCCATTATGTATCAATTTAAACTCAATCAATCAACAAGGTTGTTTCTAACGTGCTAACCTTGATTATACCAGTTTCAAACAGAAAAAGATTCAATTCATAACAAGAAATCACATCAAAGCTCTAATAATTAGTACTATACTTGTCTACTCAATTCTAATCTCATCATTGGCCAAAATAAACTGAACTATCTAACAGCTGGAATCATGCAAGATGAACATAGTAACTAACTATTATTTTTGAAATTTTGATTTGAATTTTTTTTTGATGAACCTAAACTAAATTAACAACATATGCAAAATAACATAACATAAACATGAAACTAAACATGCAATAAAGAACTCCCCCAAACTTAGCAATTACAATGTCCTCATTGTAAGAAAATAGCGATAAGTAAAAGAGAACTTCCCTATAATTAGCTAAGCATGAAGTGATGGCGGCGACGATCATTTTCTTATCCATTGAACCTCCAATACAATTCCTGGGTTGCAAAGCCATTTTCTCTCGAATGCGTGTATTGCCGTAACTTTCTCCCAAACTTATCAATTTAACCTTCACTTCCTCTCAAGTATCCTCTATGAATGGCCAATTCAATTGGTGTGAGAAATATGGTTGGAGATGTGGTAATATATAGAGGTGGTATGATGAGTTCTATTGGTGGATTGTGGAGGTGGGGAGAAGTGATGGAGTGTGGGAGATAGTGGTTGGAGTAGGTGGTGGATGGAGTTATGAAGTTGTGGGGAAGTGGAGAAAGTGGGGTTTTATTGGGAATGGGAGAAGTCTATGTGCAACTGCCAAAGTTGGTTGGATTCCAGGACCCCTGCCCCTGCGAGGGGTGCTAGGCTTAGGAAGCCCGCCCCGGCGGGCTTGTATTCTATTTTCTGAAGTAGGGGACCCCCGCCCCGACGGGGGTTGTAGTGCAAAAATGGCCTGCCCTGGCGGGCTATGCTACTGTCTGATTCCATTGTTTTCTTACTGTGCTTCATTGTAGCTCCCTTAATGCTCCATTTTCCATCCTGCAAGATATACACATGAGATATAGTGAGTTATTGATAACATAACATAGTGTGGAGAGATTAACAAGACTTTTATTCTTCTTCTACTTATTAATTTAATGAAAACTATGATTAAGCAAATATGAATTAAAAATATGATAAATAAACTAATGATTGGGTTGCCTCCCAAATAGAGCTTGATTTATAGTCTTTCAGCCTGACTTTGTCTGATCAACGCTATCCAATTCCTCCTCGAAAGTTGAGGAACCCTCCATCCATCAGAAATAATGTAGCTTTTGGTAGGTTCCCATTTGTGATAGCCATTGTATTAAAGTCACCTAGCATGCTTTCTTTAGATAAGATCACATTCTAGTATGTCCAACATTTAGGCATTTTCTCCATTGTGTCTGTGAATAGATTCTGGCAATGAGGTTTGTCAGACACAACAATCTCTTCTTCTATCTTCTCCAGCTCATCGTACCATAGCTTCACATTTGTACTAGCTCTCATGTCATAAAGAGCCTTACCGACTGCATGACTACTAAGCGGGCACGATTTTGCAAATCTAAGCGGACCCTTGATCTTTGGCGGAGCAGGAACTTGGGGCACTAATAACATCGGCTCATCCTTGTTGGTACTCATAGTTAGTTCTTCACCGATCTTATTTTCATTATCTCCATTTGTCTCCTCTTTTTCAACATCTCGTGGCTCATCCAATTGTAGATATGGCTCGGGCACTTCATCAATCTCGGAATCCTCGTCATAACACCAATTATTTTGGGGATAGATGTTCAGGGCTTTGAGCATTTGATCTATTTGGTTCTGCATATTTTGAATTGACCGCTCTTGATTCTGAATTGATCGCTCTTGATTAATCCTCCACTCCTCATTTGATGCTACGAACTTGGACCACAATTCCTCCAACCTTGAATTATATGTCTCAGCTTTGGAATACATGTATTGAGGACCATGAGTTGAAGTGGTGATGAGTTGTTCCATATGGTGCTGAAAATTGTGGCTCGATATTTCTTGACTCATCATCCTTTCCTCTTTGTTTGCTATGACCTTTAACAGTAATTCCTCCAACTGTGACTTTTCTTCTTTTAATGGAGGTTGATATGAGAATTCCGGCGTGTATGTTGGATTTGGAGTAGAGTATTGGTCATGATAGTTGTAGCTCCATGAAGAATCCGGGTGATACCCCCAAACTTGATTATAATTAGCATATGTATAATCGTTGAGGTATGAACCACCATGTTTTCCCGGCCCAAAACTAACGATGCATCGATGACTCGGCTGATTACCAGCACAATAATTGCAAGTAACTGCTATCCTTCGACTACGTTGGGCTGCGACAACGTCCAACTTCCTTGAAAGTATCTCAAGCTACGCTGATAATGCAGAAAATGTATTGAGACCATCAATCCCTGCTTCCCTTGGTTGAGTCATGTTTGTGTATGGCCATTGATACGCAAAGTCATCCATGGTACTTGAAAAGAGAGAAATATTGGAAGAGAATTAAAAATAAAATTAAAAATATTTAAATTAAGACTAATTTGATTGAAATTAATATTGGTAAAAAATATTAAACTAATTCCCCAGCAACGACGCCAAAAACTTGTTAGGTAGAATCTAATTACGCACAAGACACAAGTATACGTGGTCAACAAGTAATAAAGTGATAAGTTGAGTATCGTTCCTGCAGAGAATTATTTAACAAAAATCACCAAGTACTAACCCATAACCAACTCAATCTTATTTAAACGAATGAATTTTAAATTATATAAATTAAACTACTCTTAAATTCCACTAGTTAAATTAAGATAACGGAGATTTAAGATCACAACTTCACTTATTGCTTCATTTAAGTTAACACACTTCTCATCAATTATTCTCTATCCTGAATTATTAATCAAGAACACTAAAGCAGATAAAACCACCTCTCGATGCATAATACCCATATTAACGTCAATCCACAATTAAGATAGAAATCCGTTAAATACATTAATCAACTAACCCACTATATCTCTATGTGAATTACAATTGAAGAAGGTTGAAGAATAAGTTCTGTATCCGATTACATGCGGTGTCAAGCATATCTCTATATTAACACTCATAAAGTTTAAGCTACTAACAAAATCCTGAACACATGCTATCATGATAAGATCTAAATCAAAACTTCATCTCTCGAGTTCATATAGATTATCACGATAATTGATGACCAATCAATTAAATAATTAAGTCCAAATCAAAATAGACAATCCTCACAATAGAACATAATAATTGATAGCGAACCATATTAAAATAAACTACACAATAAGATTCATTGTAATCTCAAACAAAGAATTAGTTCATTAAATTAAAACTTAGAATCCACAATTGAAATAACATAAAAAGTTAAAATAAGAGTAGAGTAAAGAATAAATCTGTTGTCAGGAAATCTCCATCTTCCTCAAGCGCTCCTTCTCTTGATCTTCAATGGTCTTCAAGTTGCTTCAATCTCCAAATCTAATTAGAACTAGTGTTTTGATCTAATTTACTCTAATCTAATCTAATGGAATCTTATTTCTCCTCTAATCTCTCCTCTAATCCTTGTTATTCCCCTCCTTAAATAAGCCTTTTTACATGTCTTTAAGTCCTCTTAGAAGTCCTTGAGTCAATTGGATCGAAACAATCCTTCCCGAATTCAAATTTTGCTAAAAAACGTCTTTTCTACACGTACCCCCGCCCCGATGGGGGTTTAGGCTTGCACAGGTCCCACCCCGACGGGGGTCCTTACTGTCTAGCAGCTGCTATGCCCGCCCCGGCAGGGGTTTTACAAAGGAAAAGCCCGCCCCGACGGGCTTCATTTTCTATCACAGCATCCTCTAGTAAAGCGGCCATAACTTTTGATCCGAGAGGAGTTACGGGGCCTGGCACCTATCAAATCGAAGATATCGACGAGCTCTACAACTTTCATTATTTGAGGATTGAGAAATTCTGGTCGGATGAAGGTTGAAATTGAGCTAGAAGTGACTGCTATTAAAATGACCACCCAAAATCATGACGTTCGACGTATGTTGGTACAATGATCATAACTCTTGCATCCGAACTCCGATTAGAATAATTCAAGATGTTCCAAAAAGCTACTAAGATACTCTACAATGTAAGCCAAGTTCTAAGACAAAAGCATGAAATGAACATGAAAGCCCAAACGATATCCGATTTGTTTTTCTTTGCATTTTCTTACTAATAGTCGCTCACACCGCTCCCAAACGTATAACCTACAAAATGAACACAAAATGCATGAAAAGTAACTAAGACACATGAATATAATCAACTAATTCAAGTAAAAGATACCGGATAAGTTGATATAAAATCCACTTATCAAAATAGAATAAAGTGAATCATATAATAATTTGATTTAGGGATTTATAATTGATTCAAGTTAAGATATCAATAAAAGATTATCTTTTTAAGGGAGATTGAAAAAGTTTAAATTATTCCACATATTTATACAACATCGAATGTGATGTGATACAGGAATAGTAAATGACCAAGATTTGAAACTTATAAAAGTTTGGGGGTCATTGTGCAGATCCTGGAAATGGAATGAATTTATATTCTAAATTGTAAAAAGCAAGGTTATATTCATTAAGTTATGAATAAAAGATATAAATAGTTAAATGATAGTAGTATCGTGGCGGACCGGATCCGAGGTTCGAAGGGACCTGGATTTGGGGGCGTCATAAATTCTTGCAAGCTTTAATTTATAACCTTCACTTAAACTCAATTATATTTTGAGTATTATATATTCTTTAACGCGTTCATTATCTTTTTTCTAAGTATCATTGTCACATACTCAATTCATAATCACTTGGGACATTACAAGAGTTGCGGCGCTCCAAATCCTTCACTGGGCGGCGCTGCGGTGCCTCCCTTATTCCTTTGATTTTTTTTAATTTCTCAAGTCGTTCGTTTCTCGAGCTCGTAACTTATTCGTTATTGCTTAGAATTGGTTTTTTCAAAAGCTGATTTCTTGCTTATTCTTCATACTATGATTTCCCCTTGATAGAACAATTTTCTGAATCCTTTAACGAGGCTTCCACTTGATTAAATTTTCATTATTCGTTCGTTTAACGTTCTCGAGCGTTCATCCGCAATTCGTTCATATGATATCCGAATTCGTCAGTTCTTGAGTCTATGACTCATAAATTTCATGGTCTTCAATATGTTCATGAAACCCTAGCTTTCTAAGTTTGTTATTAACATTTCATTTCCATTCAAAAATCCTACTTAACTATTATTTCAACGTTTAACGCCTTTTCTTAGTAATTTTGCCATAACTTCGTTATACAAGATTTTTACTCCGTTCAAAATGGATTCATTCCATTATTAGAACATCTATCATCCAAAATAAGCATATAGCATCTAATTCTATACACGATGGTTTTAAACTTTTCCATCAACAACATGCATTACGTTTTCATATTTTCTTCATTATGTTCTTAATCATTCGATTATGATTTCACTTGATACAAGGTTATTAATGTTTTAAGTCCACTATTAGCCATTCTTATTACTCCTTATAATACATACACCACCAATTTCACTTCTCTACTAAATTAAAATAGAAAAGAGAAGGAAGATAAATGATTTAAGTGTTTATACCTCTTGCGTTCTTCGTGTTCTTAAGTTTTGTTCTTGATAAAAGGCTTAACTAGCTTCTTTTCTCTTTGATTCCTTATTAATATTCTCTCAATATATTTCTTAGATGTTGGATGATTGAACAAACAATAAATGAAGCAAACTCTCTCTTATTTATAGAATTTGCAAAATGAGGGCAAAATGGTCAAAAATCCCACCTCCTTACTATTCTACCTCCTTAACCAAGCTTCTCAAAGAAGCTTGGCCACCTCATGTCCATTATGGCCGACCACATGGGGTGTGGATCCCTCCCATGGGTTGCCCCATGGGTTATTAGCCACCCGGTGATCTAACGGTTCGATCCACGGGTTCGGTTCTTGGTTCGGGATTAGATTTAATTCAATCCGGGCCTAACTTTGGGCTTGATATAAATTATCTTTGGGCTTTGATTAAGTTTGTCATTGGGCCTCAATCATCTTTCGTTTGGGCATGCCAAAGTTCAAATTCAATCTTTACTAGTACATTAAAACTTATTCGTATACTAATCGTATAAGTCTCACATTCTTCTCGTATAATAGTTCGTATAATGTTCATATTATACGCTATATTATCTTTCTTATATACTTATACAATACCTTGTATTATACTTGTATTCTTTTCTCGTATAATAATTTTCTTATTATATATAACTATTACTTATTCGAATCTTCAATTTCCCTAATATTCTCGAAATGAATACGCATGCGAAAAACTGCGTTTGCCATAACTGAATTATTATTAGATAATCCATCTTTCCTCATAATTCTATCATTACATATTTTCTAGAAATTCAAAAATAATTTCCGAGCAGAAATAGATAAATAGTGTTTTTCAGAGAATTTCTTGAAAAGCTTTTATTTTCGTCTTGGAAATTTACACACTTTATCTCTAGTACGTAGCCAGGATACCACGATCATACATCCTTTATAGGTTATAGAATGACCTTCAACTTGCTTACTCGTTATAATAAACATATAATATAATTTTATTCAATATAATCAAATAAAAATTAATTTTCATTATAATTCGATTTTCTCAGTCATTACATTTTCGGCGGTCTGTTGTACCAATTCTGGCCCTAGTAGTGGACGTTCACCAACTTCATCCAAACACAACGGAGTCCTACATTTTTTGCCGTATAACGCTTTGTAAGGCACCATGACAATACTTGTGTGGTAACTATTATTGTAAGAAAATTCCACCAACGGTAGATGATTATCCTAATTTCCTTTAAAATCCATGATACAGGCTCTTAACATATCCTTCAAAGTTTAGATCATGCTTTCACTCTGCCCGTCAGTTTGAGGATTATATGTTGTGCTCATTCTTAGCTACGTTCCCATGCATTCCTGTAGTCGTTTCCAAAAGTTTGATGAGAAACGTGGATCTATGTCTAATATAATTGATAATGGTAGCCCGCGCCTTGAAACAATCTCCTTCACATATAATTTTGCCAACTGATCTAAATTAAATTTGATCTTGATCGGTAAAAACTGTGATGATTTCATCAGGCTGTTCACAATAACCTAAACTGCGTCGAAACCTTTCTGAGTCGTTGGAAGACCTACTATGAAATTCATCGTGATATGCTCCCATTTCCATTCTCGTATTTCTAACGGTTGTAATAACTCACTCGACCTCTGATGTTCTGCTTTAACTTTCTGACATGTTAAACACTTGGCCACACAATCGGCAACGTCCTTTTTCATATTCGGCCACCAGAAATGCTGTCGGAGATCCTGGTACATCTTCATACTCCCCAAGTGAATCGAATACCTTGAACTATGAGTCTCGCTCAAAATTTTCTCCTTTACCTCTGGTACTGGCAGAACCAAATTCTTCCCTCGAATCTCAATAACCCTTCTGTATTAACTTTGAATTTTAACTCTTCACCTTCAGACACTCTTTTCCTTATTTTTTCACATTCCTCATCCTGAAGTTGTGCTTCCTTAACCTTATCCACCAAAGTTGGGCCAGTTCCCACTTGAAACAGTTTTTCATTAGACTTCTTTGGAAATTTTACCTCCAACTCCAGCTTTGCCATCGCTGAGATTAGCTCCTCCTGAGTAGTTAACATAAACAATTTTTCCCGACCCTTTCTTCTTAAGGCGTCGGCAACAACATTCTCCTTACCCAGATGGTATAAGATCTCGTAGTCATAGTCCTTTATCAATTCTAACCATCTCCTCTAACGCATGTTCAAATCCTTCTGTGTGAAAATATATTTCAGACTCTAATTGTCTGTATATGTCTCATACTTCTCCCCATAAAGATAGTGCCTCCATATCTTCAGAGCAAACACCACTGCAGAAAATTCTAAGTTATGGGTAGGATATCTCTTCTCGTAGTCCTTCAACTATCGTGACACATATGCAATAACCTTATCATTTTGCATAAGCACATAGCCTTGTCCTTTATGCGATGCATCACTATACACCATAAAATTTTCTACGCTATCTGGTAAAGACAACACATGTGTCGTACTCAACCTCTTTTTTAATTATTGAAAACTCTCCTCACACTTCTCCATCCAAACGAACTTCATCGCCTTCCTAGTCAAATTCATCAACGGAGTTACGATTTTGGAAAAATCCTAAATGAATCTTTTGTAATAACCTGCCAACCCTAGGAAGCTCCTTACTTCCGACGGTGTTTTCGGCTGATCCCAGTTCATCACATCTTTAACCTTTGATGGATCTATTGAAATTCTTTCCTTGTCAATCACATGTTTAAGAAATTGCACACGCTCTAGCACTTTGAAAACTTGGTGTACAACTTCTCTCTTCTTAATGCCTCCAATGTCACTTTTAAATGTTCCATATGCTCCTCCTTAGTTTTGGAATACACCAAAATATCGTCGATGACCACCACCACGAATTTATCCAAAACAGTTTAAACACTCTGTTTATTAGGTCCATAAACGCTGTATGAGCATTTGTTAGACCAAATGACATCACCAGAAACTCGTAATGTCCATAACGAGTCCTGAACGTCGTCATCGGTACATCTTCCTTCCTCACCTTCAACTAATGATATCCACTTCTTAAGTCTATCTTCGAGAAATACCTAGCTCCCTTCAATTGGTCAAACAAGTCGTCAATCCTCGGTAGTGGATACTTATTCTTAATCTTGACCTTTTTAAACTCTCTATAATTAATGTAAAGCCGCATCGATCGGTCCTTCTTCTTAACGAATAACACCGGTGCTCCCCACGATGATACGCTTGCTGAATATACTTCTTGTCCAAAAGTTCTTACAATTGTACCATTAATTCTTTCATCTCTACCAGAGTCATACGGTATGGGGCCTTCGATATCGGGGCAGTCTCGGGCACTAAATCAATTACGAATTCAATCTCTCTATCAGGCGATAGTCCTGGCAGATCATTGATGAGTGTGTTGTATATACACAAATTATGTACTTTTGAGTTTGATAATTTACAAATCCTAAGCTAGTTTGTTTACTTTTTATGTGTTTTCATTGTATTATTGTGTAATGTAGTTTTATATTGATTTTATGTATTTTTGTATTATTTTTATGTGGTTTTACTTTATTTTGTAGGAATTGGATGGAATGTCATTTGGGTTGATGGTTGGAATCGCCAAATTCTCATTTTCAGTTTGCCATAGACATAGCAGTCTCGTGAACCCCAGTTTTTGGCATGATCTGACCATTATCTATCCAAACTCCAAGAATGAAACTTGTAGATCAACGTGTCCTCTTTCCAGATCAACTTTAATCGTCTCAATCAGAGTTCAGATGCAAGATTTATGGCTATTTTCCCAACGGGTGTCAAATCTGGAAACTACCAACTGCCATTTGCATAGCAATCACTTCATGGCCAATTTCAACATTGTTCTAGCCAATATTTCGAAAACTCAAAGAATAAAAGTTGTAAATATCCCTCTCGTCTTATCGGAACATCTTTAATCATCCAAATCAGAGTTTGTATGAAGAAGTTATGGCCATTTTCCCAACAGATGTTGAAGCAGAAAATTAACTGACGCTGCAGGTCCCATTGCTAGTGTATTTTCAGCGCTGCAGCGCCCCGAAGCAGTAGCTCAACCCATTTAAAGCGTTGTAGCGCCTGTTTCAAGCAAAATCAAGGAGCCGCAATGCTTGACACGAATTTTTGACAGATTTCACCCTTTAAATGCTTAACCTAATGACCCATTACCTCATCCATTTACTTCTTTTCATTTTATCTGCATTTTTGCTATCAAAGGGAAGAGGGACGCGGCTAGACATCAAAGAGGGAGGCCATTGCCTTTGGCCATGGTTCTTCAAGAGTTTCAATGGAGGTGCTCCAATGGAGTTTTATCTACCAAAATGGGGAAGCCACTCTTTTATCTTTTCGTTGTTTTTCCTTTATGTATTTATTAGTGTAGGATCCTTGAATGTAATTGAACCCTTTTCTTAGCTTGTATTGAATAACTTTCTCTTTGATTGGCACCATATGAATTGGTTCTCTATAATTTGTATTTAATGTTTAATTGTTAAGGAATTGGTAATTAATTTGGTAGTCTATATGAAATTGGAAAATGGATTGTAGATGTAGACCATGAATATATTGACATGTGATTATGCTTGTTCTACATGTGTTGGAATACATAATTTGTGTGTAGGAAATGAATATACCTATATGCTATGTGTAGCTAATTTGAGAATCTAAGCTTGAATTCCTTGTCTAATGTTAATTCAATAGGAATATGATGAGTTATGTAGCTAGGATGTTCCTTTTCATTCTATTCCCTTTTGGGTAGATCTAGAGAGGATATGTTTATATGAAACTTGGAAGAGGCATATGAATACTTACGAATTCTCGGTTGACAATTCGTCGTGACCATTATGATCAATTGGAGAGTTAGGAGATGTAAATGAATCATTGCACGCCAAGTGTTTAACAAAATGCTTGTGTGGGGATATTATGTTCTTAGCTCCTTAACTATCTATTTATGTTATCTATTTATGTTTTGTAGCGTAATTGTAGTCTTTAGCTTTTATCCCTTCAATCAATTGCTTAAATAAGATTGAGACGATATAAAGTTAGTACTTGGTTAATCATTAGAGATAATTCCTCGTGGGTTCGACAACTCTCTTATCATTATATTACTTGTTGACCGTGTATACTTGTGCGTGTTTATCGGTTGTGAAATCGACCAACAAGTTCTTAGTACTTGAGTTAGTATTATGTTATTATGTTAGTTAATTTGATGTTATTATGTTTAGTTGTACATATTAGTTAAAATTTTGAAAAATTTCCATTTTATGTTATATCTTAGCAAATAGTAGACGTCGGTTGCGGAAGGCGACAACTGATAAATGATCACGAAAGTCCTTTGCATTGAATTCTTTTATTGTGTTTAGTAAGGACATTGTCAGTTTTAAGTTTGGGGGTCTTCTACGTTTTGTTTTGATATATTTTGTTTTATTGTGTTTTTTAGGGTTTAACTGCATTTCTACTATAGGTTGTGTCTCTTGAGTATTGATTTAATTTGAATTGAGTTATAATATATGATCAGGCAAATGATTGTTAAGGTTATAACTCATGAAAAATGGATAAATGTTACATAGTTTAGGCGATTAACTTATTGTTGGTTACTACTTTGCTTATGACTCCTACTTTTGAGCACTCAACCATTTGTAATGAACTAGTTGTATACTTAGAAAAGGCTTATATGACCGAATGCTTGTGGGAGATATCAATAAGCTCTAGAACTCGTTTAAACATCACTCGAAGCAATATACTTAAGTTTGATTAATTGGTCATGTGGTGGGTTGAGATGGAGAGTAAAACACACTCAGTCATAAACACATACTTAGGGGAGATAGAGCGTAAAACGCACTCACCTATAAAAAAAGAGAGGAAGAAATAAAAATATATCGAAAATCTTGTGGTGGGTTGAGATGGAGCGTAAAACACACTCGCCATAAAAGCGGACTTAGGGTAAAATGGAGCATAAAATGCACTCACCTAAGAGTCCTTTGATCTCAAATTTTTGGAATGTTTGATTTGTATACAATTGCGGTGAGTGATGTGTTAAGCATGTAGTTTTTTAAGTTTATTTATTTTATAAGGTAATATGGTTGCATAAGCCAATTCGAGCTATAATTCGTTTAGTGCAAATGGATACACACACACACAGAAAGGATCTAAATCAAGGTATGACTAACAAGCAAGTTGAAATCCTAGACGTTGTGACATTTTGAAAGTTTTCTAGAGTTATCATATTTTGACATCTTTAAGGCCCATTGTTCAAACTTATTGATTCATTACTCAAGTAGTTGATTGTTAGAATTTATTTTTATAGTTTTTGTTCTTAGTGTTTTGCTTGAGGACAAGTATATTTTCAAGTTTGGGGGTATTTGATTATTGTATTGTATATACACAAATTAGGTACCTTTAAGTTTGTTAATTTGTAAATCCTAAGCTAGTTTGTTTGGTTTTTACGTGTTTTTATCGTATTATTGTGTAATGTGGCTTTTAATTGCTTTTAAGTGTTTTTGTATTAGTTTTATGTGTTTTTACTTTGTTTTGTAGGAATTGGAATAAGTGTCACTTGAATCGGCGTTTGGGGTTGCTAGATTAGCATTTTCGGCTTACTATTTAAATAGCAGTCACTTCAGGGCCAATTTGAGCATTGCTTCAGCCATTATTTCGAAGAACTTAAAGAATAAACGTTGTAGATCTATGTCTTTCCTTTTCGGATCATCTTGAATCGTCTCAATCCGAGTTTGAATGAAGAATTTATGACCATTTTCCTAATAGATGTCAAAACTGGAAATTCCAAATTTTTGTCCTGCGCTGCAGCGCCCATTCCTAGTGTATTTCTGGCGCTGTAGCGCCCCAAAGTAGTAGGGCATCCCCCTTTAAGCGCTAAAGCACCCCGTTCAAGCCAAATTGAAGTGCTACATCGCCTTGTACGAATTTTTGACAGATTTCAGTTGTTAAATGCTCAACCTTATGACCCAATGAACATATCTTTCATTATAACTTGCAACCTAGAGGGAGAAAAGAGAAAGGAGGCGAAAGAAATTGGAGAATGAAAGCCATGGCCTTGTGCCATGGTTGTTCAACAAGATTGGAAGTGCTTCAATGGTGGGCTTTGTAAGACCCCAACTTATTATAAATAAAATTGAATTTCCTCTATTTATTATTTTGAAATACTAAGGGTTGTTTTAATTAATGTGGTTAAGTATGGGTAAAATACGCAAATATTTCAAATAAGCAAGTGGTTATAAAATATTCATTGTTGTTGTGGAATATTCGTTTGGTCGTGGAATATTCTTACTATCGGGGAATATTCGTACGGCGGCGCAGTCTTGTGTGGGCCCCATAACGGAAAGCGATTGGATGAAGAAAATGACAAAAATAAGTTGTTTATAAATAACAGCGTTGTTATTACCGTTAATATTGTTAAAATACTCGGTGGTTAAAACACAGTAGCACATGGTATTACACCAATTATTGATTATTACGTAAAAAGGCACTACTCAATAATTGTTACAGTAATGACTGTTCAATATTTTATTTTATTAATTCAATAATTGCTACGTTGATATTTTATATTACTGTTGTTTCAATAATTGTCACTACACAATATTTTCTATTATCGGAGCAATAATTCATATTATCTGAATAATATTATTAGATAACATTATTGGTAATGTCTAGAAAGTTCTATCTAAGGAGAGGTTTGGTCACCTAATTGCGCGCTAGTAAGGAAAAATCCTTATTGGAAAGCCCCCTCTTTCCTGGAAACGGCCTGGTTGTCAGTATTGTGATTCTGTAATATTATTTGTGAATAATTAATTATTAATTTATATGATGAGAAAAATATTGATTTTATGTGGATATAGATGGAAAAAAATTTTAATGTGGCAATTGTTAAAAATTAATATTTTATCTTTTTCTGATAAAATAATTCATTTAAATATTATTATATTTTAATAATATAATAATAGTGATATTTTTACAATGAATGTGGGATATGTAAGTATATGAGGAAGAGTATTTTTGTTGCATTAAATGATTATCACATGTTTTGTGTGTCGGTGGACCCCATTTCTTGACTAAAATTTGATTATGGCCTGTAAAATCGTCCGTTTGTGGATTTTGGTCAATTTCTGTTTGAAATTTCGAAAAACTTTCTTCTGCGAAGTTGTATATAATGAAATTTCCTATAAAAAAACATTAGGTTTGAACTTTCTAATAAATGGGCTATTTATTATGAATTATTGAAGTTCTGAAGTTCCGAAATAATTATTTTTTTAAAAGTTTTAAATTTGTTTTAAAAGAAAATTGTTTTTGATATGTTTGGTGGGCTTATTCGTTGTCAAGCATGGCTGAATTAAGATCTTAGAATGTGTGCGTAGGAATTTATATATAATATATTAATATTATATTAAATTTTCTGCTTTGGTGTTCTAAGTATTTTTCTATAAATAGGGTGCTTAGGTTAGAATTGAAAATCACACCAGAAACTGAAATCTTCTCTCTCTTTCTCTCTCGATATATTGAGCATATTCTTGTGAGTATTTTGATACTTTGAGTGTTGTTATACGGTGCAAGTTCCTTCAGCACTATATTCAGTATTCCAGCCAGAAGTACTATTCTTTCGAGGTAAGTGATGTTATTTTTTTCGTAAATGATATTATTTCTTTCAATATCATTATGCCAAAATATTGGTCTGAGCTTTTTTATCAAATTAAAAACTTTTTGTGTCGGGGTTACTATTCACGTATACGACACTATTCACGTATACATCATTATTTACGAATACGGCACTATTTATCGAAAAATAAAATTTTCTTCTTTTTGTCTAAGATATCTATTATGGATACTAGCTTTGATTGTATCCATGTTTTGATCATTCTTGAATTTTACTCCACTATGATTACTTATGAGGTATTCTTGGACATGGATAAACCAAAATACGAATCCTTAATATTTATTCTTTTGTTTCACTGGATTCGTTTTCTTTAAAATATTTTTCATCATTCTCAGTCCTAAATGATGATATAACTGAATATCTTTGGCCTGTAGTGCAAAGATGAATGATTTTATGATGAATATTATGTTGAATATCTTTGGCCCGTAGTGCAAAGATGAACATGTGTTGAGATGAACATGACCAACTGATGAATATCTTTGGCCTGTAGTGTAAAGATGAATATTTGATTCAAGATATTTATTGATTGATGTTACAGGGATAAAATATTGATGATGGACTTTTAAATTTATAGATGATAGTACATTTCATCCTCTACTTAACTCTTCTAATGAATTATTATTTCCGCTGCGAATTTTGATTTAAAATTTGGTGTCTATTGTATTCTATTAAATTTTTCCCTGTTGAGGACTAACGATAATTTGTTCTATATTATCTTAGTCATAATATTCTTTACTGGGCTAGTTGAGCTCACCCTTTTCTTTTTTGTTCCATTTTTCTTCTCAGGAGGCGAGAATGTAGCGAGTACTAGTCGGGGTATGGAATGAAGGTTCCAGGAAGTTGTTTTAGTAGTCCTCACCATTTTTGTAAAATATTGTACCCATAATTATAATGATTACTTATTTGAGTGTGGATATTGTCTAGAAGATAATATTTGTATTTAAACTCACAGTTTAAGTGTTGTCGTATTTTGCACGACAATTGTATTAATAAAGTTGTAGTTGTTTCTGTACCATATATTTGACAACTCAGAATTGGTGATGTATACCTATTTTGGGGGCGTCACAGTTGGTATCAGAGCTTAGGGATATGATCTCTGGCTGAGATCGGGGAATAGAACTAGGAGGGGAGAGACGAGTAAATCCTTCGATAGTGTGTCCTACCAAAGCTTATTTGTTGGTCGGTCATAATATAGGAATATTATATGATATGTTAATTTGTTAAATTAACCCTTGTTTTATGGCAGTATTTGAGAATGTCGACTGAGAATGTTAACAGTGGAGTAAATGAGACCGTGGAGACACCTTTGCTCACCAATGAGGAGAACGTGCAACAGGCTGGCAATGTTCCTCCTATAAACAACATCACTGAGCAGACGATGAACGATGAGATGTTTAGAAGCTTTTTGCGGTTCATGCAAAACCAGACGAAGGATATTACTGTTCAAAATATTGGAAGAAACAATGGCAACGCACAGCTGGTCATAGCCAAGCAGTTCAAAGAGTTGGGACCACCAGAATTCTGGGGAAAGCCGGATCCGATTAAGGCGGAGACGTGGGTCAAGCAAATTACCAAGATTACTGGTTGGAATCTGTGAAGCGTACTCATCCAGCCGCGCTCAGCATGTCTTGGAAGACATTTTAGAAACTGTTCAATGACAAATACTTTCCTGAAACTATTCGTCATATGAAGGAGGTAGAGTTTATTAGATTGGAACAAAACAACATGACGGTGTCCCAGTACGAGGCGAAGTTCGCAGAGTTATCCAGGTTTGCACCTCATTTGGTGGAGAATGAGGAACGTATGACGCGAATGTTTCTGAGAGGTTTGAAACCCGACATACGTCAATATCTCATTTCTCATAAATTTTCTCTCTATTCAGATGTTGTCAACATGGCTCAATTATTAGAGCGAGATAACGAGTACGGTCAACCGAGGGACCACAACTAGGATCATACCGGTGACAGCAGTCATCAGAACAACGATAACCAGCGGAAAAATAAGAATACGGACAAGAGTGGCAACCACTCTGGTGGTAATCATGGCCATGAGAATAGAAGAAGTGAGTCGGGGGGAGATTTTAAAAAAAGGAGATTCAACAATAACAATGCGAAGACGTCAGCACCAGCAACAACTGGTCCCAAAGGAGGAGAACGACCACCGGTCATATTCTATAAATGCGAGAAAGAAGGACATATCAGTCCAAACTGCCCACAACAGTTCAAGGTATGCTATAATTATGGAAAAGAAGGACATATCGCTCGAGATTGTACGGTAGCGAAACCAAGTTCAGTAGGGACGGTGACTCAAAAGGTTGTCCCAGAAAAGTCAAAGTCAACGATTCCTGGAAGAGCGTTTGTCGTGACTGGTCAAAATACGAGGAACCCAAACGAGGTGATCACGGGTAAGCTAATCATAAATTCTTGTGAAGTTTATACCTTACTAGATACCGGTGCTACCCATTCATTTATCTCTCCTACTTGTGCTCAATATTTAAATTTGACTCCGGAGAAATTATACTTTGACCTATCTGTGGAAACTTCGTTAGGAGAAACTTTCATCACATCCACTATTTATAAATCTTGTTTGATCCAAGTTGGCACCATCACATTACATGTTGACCTTATCTCTTTAAAGATACTTGCTTTTTATGTGATTTTAGGGATTGATTGGTTAACTACTCATCATGCCAAAATTGATTATTTTCGTAAGGTTGTTAATTTTCATATTCCTAAACAACCTGTTGTTCGAATTCAAGCAACTAAACCATTAAAATCAATCACTGTTATATCAAGCCATAAAGCTATTCGTTTATTAAAAAACAGATGTCAAGCTTTCTTAGCCCATGTTATGAATTTGAATAAAGACACGTCATATTTGAATAATATTCATGTTGTTAGTAACTTTCCTGACGTATTTCCTAAAGAACTTCCCGGTCTACTCTCGAAACGTGAAATTGAATTCTTTATTGATCTTGAACCTGGTACACAGCCCATTTCTAAAACCCCATATCGAATGGCTCCTATTGAACTTCAGGAGTTAAAGGTCCAACTACAGGAGTTATTGGACATCGGTTTTATTCGTCCTAGTACATCTCCTTGGGGTGCTCCTATTTTATTTGTAAAGAAAAAAGACGGGAGTATGCGACTTTGTATTGAATATCTGGAATTAAACCATATCACCATCAAGAATAGGTATCCGCTACCTCGTATTGATGACGACCAGTTGCAAGGAACACAATTCTTTTCAAAGATCGATCTTCATTCTGGATATCATCAGCTGAAGACTAGAACTGAGGATATTCCAAAGACTGCCTTCAGAACTCGGTACGGGTATTATGAATTCTTAGTCATGTCTTTTGGATTGACTAATGCTCATGTGGCTTTCATGGATATGATGAATCGAGTATTCAAGGATTATTTGGATCAGTTCGTTGTTGTCTTTATTGATGACATCCTCATATATTCCAAAAGCTGTGAAGATCATGAGCACCATTTAAAGCTGGTACTCCAAACGCTTCGTGAAAACAAGCTATATGCCAAGTTGAATAAATGTGAGTTCTGGCTTAAGGAAGTAGCATTCCTTGGGCACGCGGTGTCAAAATATGGAGTATCTGTTGATCCGACGAATATTGAAGCAATACAAAGTTGGGAGTAACCGAAGTTGGTGACCGAAGTACGTAGCTTTCTGGGCTTAGCTGGTTATTATCAGAGATTCGTGGAAGGGTTTTCTCGAATTGCTACTCCGTTAACTTAGCTGACTCAGAAGGATACAAAATTCGTATAGAGCGAGGATTGCGAGAAGAGTTTCCAAGAGCTCAAGAGGAGACTCATTTCGGCACCTGTTCTGACAATATCATCTGGTACGGATGGATTTGTTATCTACAGCAATGCTTTAGGCAAAGGGTTAGGATGTGTTCTCATGCAACGTGAGAAAGTCATAGCCTATGCCTTGCGACAACTTAAAGAGTATGAGAGAAATTATCTTACTCATGATCTAGAGTTGGCAGCAGTCGTTTTTGTGCTAAAGATTTGGAGACACTATCTATATGGGGAGAAAGTGGAGATATACTCAGATCATAAAAGCCTCAAATATTTCTTCACCTAAAAGGAACTCAACATGTGGCAACGACGTTAGCTCCAGCTGTTGAAAGACTACGACCATACCATTCAATACCATCCTGTAAAAGTGAATGTGGTAGCTGACGCATTGAGCAGAAGATCATACGCGGGAACGAGTGTGATGTTGTCAACACAAAGGCCCATTTTGTGTGATTTACAAAAGATGAATATAGAATTCAAGACTCAAGGGACCCATGCAATGATGTCAAGTATACATATAGAACCAACTTTAATCGAAAAAGTTAAAGTTGCTCAAGTCACAGACCAGGAACTGATGCGTATGAAGAAGAAAGTACAAGAAGGTGTAATTTTAGAGGCAAGAATCGATGACGAAGGAATACTTCGAGTCCACTCCAGACTTTGTGTTCCTAACGATTCTGATTTGAAGTACAAGATCATGATGGAGGCACACAATACACTATTTGCAATCCATCCTGGAAGTACCAAAATGTATCGTGATCTTTGACATACATTTTGGTGGAATAATATGAAGAGAGAGATTGCAAAGTTTATCTCGATGTGTTTAACTTGTCAACGTGTAAAGGCAGAGCATCAAGTGCCTAAGGGTCCATTGCAACCACTTAAGATTCTGAAATGGAAGTAGGAACATATTACCATGGATTTCGTTACGGGTCTTTCCATAGTTTCTCAAGGCATAAATGCTATTTGGGTTATTGTTGATAGATTAACTAAGTCTGCTCATTTCTTGTCAATACGGGGGACTTATTCCCTTAAACGTCTTGCTCATATGTATGTAAATGAGATTGTGAGATTGCATGGCATCCCAATATCCATAGTTTTGGATCGTGACCCAAGATTCACTTCAAGATTTTGGGTCAGCTTGCAAAGAGCTATGGGCACGAATTTACGATTTAGTTCGGCATACCATCCTCAAACGGACGGACAATCGGAGAGGACTATTCAAACTCTTGAAGATCTATTAAGACTCTGTGTCCTGGACTTCAAAGGGAGTTGGGATAAGTATTTACCATTGGTGGAATTCTCCTACAACAACAGTTATCAGGCAAGCATAGGCGTGGCTTCATTCGAAGCATTGTATGGACGAAAGTGTCGCTCTCCAATATGTTGGGATGAGGTGGGTGAAGCAACATTGTTGGGACCCGAGTTGGTACGTATGACTACGAAAAAGATCCAAATAATTCGACAACGTATACAAACGGCACATGATCGACAAAAGAGTTATGCGGATCTTCATCGAAAGGACGTGGAATTTAGTATCGGGGATCATGTATTGTTGAGAGTTGCTCCATGGAAGGGAGTTACAAGATTCGAAAAAAGAGGAAAGCTCAATCCACGATTTATTGGTCCATTTCAGATTCTTGATCGAATAGAAAATGTAGCCTATAGACTCACGTTACCTCCAAGTATGTCTCGTGTTCATAATATTTTTCACATATCGGTGCTTCGTAAATATGTGAAAGACCCGAACCACGTTATTGAGTTAGCACCGGACGAGATAGCAGAAGACTTAACGTACGAGGAGGTACCTATCAAGATCTTGGATAGGAAGGAGCATGTCCTACGCACAAAGGTCATACCACAAGTCAAAGTTTTGTAGAGGAACCATGCTATTGAGGAAATGACCTATGAGTTAGAAACGGAAATGAAAGCGAGGTATCCTCACCTTTTCGAAACACCAGGTACGCATGTCAATTTTGAGGAAGAAATTTCATAAGGAGGAGAGATTGTAAGACCCCAACTTATTATAAATAAAATTAATTTTTTTCTATTTATTATTTTGAAATAGTAAGGGTTGTTTTAGTTAATGTGATTAAGTATGGGTAAAATGTGCAAATATTTCAAATAAGCAAGTGGTTAGAAAATATTCATTGTTGTCATGGAATATTCGTTTGGTCGTGGAATATTCTTGCTGTCGGGAAATATTCGTACGACGACGCAGTCTTGTGTGGACCCCATAGCGGAAAGCGATTGGATGAAGAAAATGACAAAAATAAGTTGTTTATAAATAACATCGTTGTTATTACCGCTAATACTGTTGAAATACTCGGTGGTTAAAACACAGTAGCACACGGTATTGCACTAATTATTGATTCTTACGTAAGAAGGCACTACTCAATAATTGTTACAGTAATTACTGTTCAATATTTTATTTAATTGATTCAATAATTGCTACGTTGATATTTTATATTACTGTTGTTTCAATAATTATCACTACACAGTATTTTCCATTATCGGAGCAATAATTCATATTATATGAATAATATTATTAGATAAAATTGTTGGCAATATCTAAAAAATTATGTCTAAGGAGAGGTTTGGTCACCTAATTGCGCGCCAGTAAGAAGATATCCTTATTGGAAAGCCCCCTCTTTCCTGGGAACGACCTGGTTGTCAGTATTGTGATTCTGTAATATTATTTGTAAATAATTAATTATTGATTTATATGATATGAAAAATATTGATTTTATGTGGATATAGATAAGGAAAATTTTTAATGTGACAATTATTAAAAATTAATATTTTATCTTTTTCTGATAAAATAATTCATTTAAATATATTATTATATTTTAATAATATAATAATGGTGATACTTTTACAATAAATATCGGATATATGAGTATATGAGGAAGAGTATTTTTGTTGTATTAAATGATTAACACATGTTTTGTGTGTCGGTGGACCCCATTTCTTGACTGAAATTTAATTATAGCTTGTAAAATCGTCCGTTTGTGGATTTCGGTCAATTTCTGTTTGGAATTTGGAAAAACTTTCTTCTGCAAAGTTGTAGATAATGAAATTTCACATAAAAGGAACATTAGTTTTGATTTTTTTTGATAAAATGGCTATTTATTATGAATTATTGAAGTTCTGAAGTTCCGAAATAATTATTTTTTTAAAAGTTTTAAATTTGTTTTAAAAGAAAAACGTTTTTGATATGTTTGGTGGGCTTATTTGTTGTCAAGCATGGCTGAATTTAGATCTTAGAATGTGTGCGTAGGAATTTATATATAATATATTAATATTATATTAAATTTTCTACTTTGGTGTTATAAGTATTTTCCTATAAATAGGGTGCTTAGGTTAGAATTAAAAATCACACTAAAAACTGAAATCTTCTCTCTCTTTCTCTCTCGATATATTGAGCGTATTCTTATGAGTATTTTGATACTTCGAGTGTTGTTATACGGTGCAAGTTCCCTTTAGCACTATATTCAGTATTCCAATCAGAAGTACTATTCTTTCGAGGTAAGGGATGTTATTTTTTTCGTAAATGATATTATTTCTTTCAATATCATTATGCTAAAATATTGGTCTGAATTTTTTATCAAATTTGGAACTTTTTGTGTCGGGGTTACTATTCACGTATACGGCTCTATTCACGTATACGACACTATTCACGAATACGGCACTATTCATCAAAAAATAAAATTTTCTTCTTTTTGTCTAAGATATCTATTATGGATACTAACTTTGATTGTATCTATGTTTTGATCATTCTTGAATTTTACTCCACTAAGATTATTTATGAGGTATTCTTGGACATGGATAAACCGAAATACGAATCCTTAATATTTATTCTTTTGTTTCACTGGATTCGTTTTCTTTAAAATATTTTTCATCATCCTCAGTCCTAAATGATGCTATAACTGAATATCTTTGGCCTGAAGTGCAAAGATTAATTATTTTATGATGAATATCTTTGGCCCGTAGTGCTAAGATGAACAGGTGTTGAGATGAATATGACCAATTGATGAATATGTTTGGGCTGTAGTGCAAAGATTAATATTTGATTCAAGATGTTTATTGATTGATGTTACAAGGATAAAATATTGATGATGGACTTTTAAATTCATAGATGATAGTAGATTTCATCTTCTACTTAACTCTTCTAATGAATTATTATTTTCGCTGCGAATTTTGATTTAAAATTTGTTGTCTATTGTATTCTATTAAATTTTTCCCTGCTGAGGACTAACGATAATTTGTTCTATATTATCTTAGTCATAATATTCTTTACTGGGCTAGTTGAGCTCACCCTTTTCTTTTTTATTCTATTTTTCTTCTTAGGAGGCGAGAATGTAGCGAGTACTAGTTGGGGTATGGAATGAAGGTTCTAGGAAGTTGTTTAGTAGTCCTCACCATTTTTGTAAAATATTGTACCAATAATTGTAATGAGAACTTATTTGAGTGTGGATATTGTCTAGAAGATAATATTTGTATTTAAACTCACAGTTTAAGTGTTGTCGTATTTTGCACGACAATTGTATTAATAAAGTTGTAGTTGTTTCTGTATCATATATTTGACAACTCAGAATGGGTGATGTATACCTATTTTGGGGGCGTCACAGGCTTCATCTAGAAAACAAGGGGAAGCCATTCTTTTTCTTTCTTCTTCCTCCAGCGGCTAGAACTCATGCTTGGGGATCTAGTGCAAAAACACTTGTAACACCAATGGAGGCAAGGAATTGAATTAAGTTTCTAACTTTTCTTTGATACTTGTATTATCCATGGCTGATTACCTAATATTTGGAATAGTTTGATTTATTTGTTATGAATTAAACTTCTAATTTGCTTTCCTTTTGATTAGTGTTATACAAATTGGTTCTTTATATTTCGTGCTTAATGTTTAATTGCTAAGGAATTAGTAATTAGTTTGGTAATCTATTTGAAATTGGAAAATGGATTGTGGATTTAGACCAAAAATATAAGGGCATGTGATTATGTTATGCATAATTTGTGGATTGTCAATTCATAGTGGCCGCCATGATCATAAGGAGAGTTAAGATATTTAAACAAAGTGATGCACACCAAGTGTTTGACAAAATGATTGTCTGTGGATATTGTGTTCTTAGGTCTTTATATATCTATCTATGTTTTGTATTTTTGTTATTTAGATTAAATGTAATCATTATTTATCGTTTTAATCGACTGTTTAAATAAGACCGAGGCGATATAAAGTTGGCACTTGGTAACTATTAGTGATAATTGCTCGTGGGTACGACACTCAACTTATCATTATATTACCTGTTAGACCGCGTATACTTACGCGTGTTTATCGGTTGCGTGTCCAATTAATCACATCTAACTCCCAATAAATAAGGATATAAATGAAACTCATAACTAAAATAGAAATCTTCCCCTTAAAGGGATACAACATCTTAAACAAATAATCTCAGGTCATCTAACGTTAATACATCAAAATGCGGAAACATAGCATACTTTAAATAAGTCTTATAACATAAACATTCTCAAATAAAAGTAAACAAGTCTTCATCACTTGTTCAACTTGCCCTTGCCCTTACTAGTGGAAGGCTTGTTAATTCTTTCAACCTTAGCTGCAATGTTATTATGCAAGAGTGAGCAAACAATTGTCCATAAGTATAACACTAACAATAATAATAACATGCGAATAATCAATGGATACTAAATAATAGAAAGCTCGACTTTTGAATCAAGATTAGAAATTGAGTTCAACATAAATCTGAGGGTCATAAGACCATGAACTATGTCATAGGTTAACAAGTATCTCTATTGTAACCTTTAACAGTCAAATAGACTATATGGACCATCCATATCCTACTCTAGGGGATCAGCCCTTCGTGCAATGTATTGTGAACAAACATTTTAACGCTATTG
Organism: Panax notoginseng; assembly: GCA_016801055.1. Taxonomy (NCBI): domain Eukaryota; kingdom Viridiplantae; phylum Streptophyta; class Magnoliopsida; order Apiales; family Araliaceae; genus Panax; species Panax notoginseng. Next base: position 177,938,462 of record CM029013.1, read on the forward strand.
TGTAGTATAATCCCTTATATTAGGGTTGTTTATCTCAGTTTTGTCATTAGAGTTCGCACCATGATAACTCGAAATTTCATAAATTATTAAAATAAGAGTTGGTAAATAAAATTCTTATTATAAGATATGTCGGTTCTAAATATGAATGTATATATGTGTTATATATTTTGAATTTTGGATTATGTGGGAAGAAATTATATATGAGATTTTATAGTTAATTAAACTATTAAAGAAAAAAAGAGTTTAAACTTCAAGTTTAATCTCTAAATTATTGAAGAATGTAGTAATTGATATTGTAAAGTTAAAAAGTAGATTGAGTTTGGTTAGTATAATAAGTTATCATATAGGAAGCATGTTATAGGATTTGCGAGTAAAAGTTTATGTTTCTATTGAAGCAGAACATGTATGCGTCTGAACTTGAGGTGGCGGAACCGCGCCACTCTCAAGCCTAAGACCAGCGTGGCTGCGCCGGTCTGAAGACGGCTCAGGATGAGTGTGTGTAATCTGAACTTTAGGATTTGTACATTAGTGGCTAATATGTTATCATACGGGTTATATTTGACATTCAAACTATCTATGAATGGATTGAGATAGCAAAGCATGAATTAGATAAGAAATAATTATCAAAATTATTTAACCCGGAATAAATGTAAGACCTCGACTTTTATGAAATAAAAGTTTAATTTAATTTATAATTATTATTCTAAAATTGTAAAATGTTAAATTGATAAATGGTCAAATGGACAATTAATCGGATAAATGAGCTAATAAAAGAGGAGAAAATTATACTATGATTGGCATGGGTCCCATGGGTGGCTGAGTTCGGGAAATTATGGGGGAGACAAGGAGAGAGAGAGAGTAAGATAGAAAAAGAGGGAAAGAAGAGAAAAAGAAAGGAAGAAAAGCAAGAAAAAGAAGGATAAAAGAGGGAGAGAGAAAAGGAAAAAGAGGGAGAAAGAAAAAAAAAGGAGATGGACTTCATCCACTCCTCACATTCTCTTTTTGGTGGAAAAAATGAGAAGGAAGAGAGAGAGAGAGAGAGAGTATGAAGAGAAAGAAGAAGAGAGGAAAGAAGAAGATGAAGAAGAATGAGAACTGAAGAAGAAGTTAAAAGAAAATATATATTTAAAATCTTTGATTTATTCTTAGATTTATGGATTTTATGTAAAGAGTACATATTTATGTATGTATTAAATGATTTAAACTTGAATAAACATGAATCAAATGAGAGAAATATAGAAATTAAATGAAGAATGAAAAATCTAAATTCTCAGAAAAATTAGTTTACTACTTGATTTTGTAAAATCCATAACTCTTTGTGTATAATGAATTAAGGGATAAGCTATATATCAAAAGAAAGCCCTAGAAGTAAGCTAAAAGCAAAAATTAGAATCACTCAAAAATTCCTTGTATATTTTTCGTGGTGACTGTTTCAATGAAACTGGTCCAAAGGACTCATAGTCCGAAAAATCAGTTTTATTTAGCTCTATTGCATAAGTTATAATTTTTAATCCGACCGTTGGATCGTTATAATTTTTGGATATGTTAATATATATATATATATATATATATATATATATATATATATACGTTGAGTATATGTCCAAAAAATTTGAATCATTAAAGTCTAACGTATAATTTGTTATGAATTTTAAGAGGTGACTGATTCAGAATTTTTATAGCAGAATTATTCGGCAAGACTATTTCTCTATGTTAGAGACGAAATTTGAAAAAACTTTCTTCTACAAAGTTGTAGAGAATTAAATTTCACATTGAAAAGACATAAGGTCGATATTTTTCTGATAAAAGGGCTAATTGTTATAATTATTGAAGTTTTTAAATATTAAAATTTATAATTAAATAATTAGAAAAATTATTTGGGCTGAAATATTTTTACAAAAATCTTATGCTATCAGTTTAGAATTTCTGTAAATTTTTGATAAATTATTGAAAAGCAGAAGTAATTATTGTATTTTTAAACTATTTATAGTTAGTTTGAAAATAGAAGAAATTCATAAACAATTCTATGAATGACGAAAGAATTATGAAGCCTGGTGAAAAATCTTATAATATTATTTTATAATTTTTGGACAGTTTTGAAAAATTATTGAATAATATAAATATTTATTGTATTTTTAAGCTATTTATAGTTAGTTTAAACATAGAGGAAATTTATAAAAAATTCTATGAATTGTGGAAAATTATGAAATTTGCTGAAAAATATTATAATAATATTCAATTAATATTGATGATGTTTAAAAGATATAAAAGTATGTGGAGTTAGTATTTTTATTTTGAAGCTATTAAATGATAGTTTTTATAAATAGAAATAATTATAAAAAATTATCGGATATAGAAAGTGACAGAAATAACCTTTTTATAAAAAATAACAGCAAAGTTTTTACCGTTAAACTATTAAAATACCCGATGATAAAAATACAGTAATACGCGTGATTCCGCAGTAGTACACGGTATTACACAGTGATTCATATTATTGATTCTTACGTAAGAAGTCACTCAGTCTTTCATTCAATAACTGTCACAATAGTTATTGTAAAGTAATTCATATTATTTGATATAATATAATTATACCAGTTGGAAGTATTGTGAGTCTATGTTAATAATTGTGAATAGTTGTTTAAATATTGAAAATGTATAAATAATTGATGAATAAAAGGTATTGATTAAAGATAAGGATGATATGCAGATGTTTGTTCAATAATTTTTTTTAACAAAAGTAAGTTTGGCAGGACTTGCCGACACTCTACTTTTCCTAAAGTCATATGGACCACAACTCTATTATTGATCAAATTTTGTTAAAACACGTACATGTTGGTTAAATTTTTTCTATGAGACCATAAATTCCACTATCATTATTATATACCTCATTTGGTTATTTTGTCAAAGCGGGTGTACTAGTTGTTTACTAAATTTTTAGTATAAATAGGTTGCCCGGTTGAGCAATTAAACACACACCATCACTACACTAAAAATATAAAATTCTTTTACTACAATATTGTGAGTAACTATGTTGAGTGTAAGGTTACTCTAAGGGTAGATAAGGAATGCAAGCATGGTTTAAGTTGGTCAATTTCACAAAAAGCAGAATCAAGTCACATGTTAAGGTAAGTGGGTATCATTTTTATGGTAAAGGGATGTCATTTTCTTTCATACTCCATATTATGGTAAGATATTGTTATTTGTTTCTTCAGCTTATCATTAAATAGTGAAAAGTTCTTAAATGATTAGAATATCCTTAATAGTTTGTGCTTCATCTAATATCTTGACCTGGATCTTTCTATCCAGTCTTAAGTTATTATTTTTGAGTCAGGAATTGTACATTACTTGAACTTTATATTCTATCAAGAATTCTAATCGATTTTCTGGATATCATGTTGGCGATTTGGACTTTGATAATTAAGTTAAAAATCACTCAGATTTATTTTATCTTATTATTCTGATTATTTCTTTCCATTCATTATATATATCATTGTCATAATCCTCATGCTTATATTATGGTGAAAGTCATCTTTGGCTCGTAGTGCATAGAGGGACTATTGATGTGTATGATTATGCCCAAAAATTGTGTATTGACATAATCATGACCTGTAATGTTATAGACGAATGATGTGGTGAAAGTCATCTTTGGCCCGTAGTGCATAGATGAACTATTGATGGTTATGATTATGACAAAAAATTGTGTATTAGTATAATCATGACCAATAATGTTACAAGCGAATGATGTGGTAAAAGTCATCTTTGGCCCGTAGTGCATAGATGGACTATTGATGGGTATGATTATGACCAGGAATTGTGTAATGGTATAATCATTACCAGTAATGTTATAGACGAATGATGTGGTGAAAGTCATCTTTGGCCCGTAGTGCATAGATGGACTTTTAATGGGTATGATAATGACCAGGAATTGTGTATTGGTATAATCATGACCTTTAATGTTACAGATGAATGATGTGGTAAAAGTTTTATTTGGCCCGTAGTGAAAAGATTGACTGTTGATTATTAGTTTTACAGTTGTATATCTTTAACCCGTAGTGCAAAGATGGACTGTTGATTATTAGTTTTACAGTTATATGTCTTTGGTCCGTAATGCAAAAATAGACTGTTGATTATTGGTTTACAGTTGTATGTCTTTGGCCATAGTGCAAAGATGAATTTAATGGCATAATTATAAACACAAATTGTGAATTGGTATAATCATGAGCTTTGTGTTTCAGGTAAAAATAGGTGGTGAAAGTTCTCTTTGTCTTGGGTACAACGAATAACTGTTGATTAGTGTTACAGGAATAAAATATTGATGATGGACTTTTAAAATCATAGAAGATAGTAGACATTATGTTCTACTTGACTCTTCTAATGGATTGTTGATTTCGCTGCAATTATGGTTGAAATTTTTTATCATCTACCATATCTTCTAAATATTTAATTTTTTATTGATGAAGGCTATTGATAATTTAATTATCTTAAGTCATGATATTCTTTACTGGGCTATTTGTGCTCACCCCTTTTGTTTCACAATTCCTTTCAGGTAATAAAAGTGTAGCTGGGACTAGCAGAGAGAACATGGGTATAAAGTGGTGTTTCAAATTAGTCGAAATCCTAATCAAGTTATGAAACAATGTGGTATAATAATTGTACTGAGAACTTAAAATGTGTGTGTCGTATTTTATACGTCATTTAATATTTAATTTTGGTGAACAACAATAGGGGAGGTGAACTCGAATTGGAAGTGTCAAAAATTCACTCCATTACAATGAGGAGAACATAAATATTCTCGTATTCCTTTGGGGACTTAAAATATTTGTTGCTGTATTTTATATGGCATTGTAATAATTTGAGTATGAATATTATCATATTATATACATTGCAATATATGTATTGAAACTCACAGTATATGTATCGTCGTATTTTACACGACAATTAATAGTTGTAATAGAAAAGTTTGCGTCAGTAGTGTTATTTCTGGCGACCCAAGATAGGTTATGTGGACCTATTTTGGGGGCGTCACAATAAATATTAGTTAATTAAGTTATATTATGTAATATTATAATATAATTTTAGTATTAAAGCCTTGTGTGGCAGTGGCGTGATAGTAAATTGAATGAAAGGGGTAATTCACTTAACTAAAATGGTGAATTAATATATGTGCTTTACATGAAGAAAATGAAATGATTATGTTAATTAATTTTGGTATTTTTTTTATATATTACATAGCATGGTAATATATGAAAGGGTCTAATATCCTGAAAGATGTTAATGAAAAATAGGTTGTGGATGAGAAAAGAAAACCAATATGGTTATAAATAAATATTAGTTAAAGATTTATAAATTGGATTAATATTTAAGATATGACTAAATGTATAGATTGAAGAAGTTGTCGTAGGACAATTTATAAAGGGAAGGGAATTGAACAATCATATTATATAATAATTAGTGTAGTACATACTAATAATTCTAAGAGAAGTGGTTATTAGTATAATCTCATAAAATCTCGTGAAATAGTTATACATATTATAATCATATAATTATTCAAGGTAGCTAAAACAATTTAGTATTAAACTGGAGTGTGTCACACAAACCTGGAATTGGGGGAAAAGCCAAACATGGCCTAGACCTCTGATATTTTATGTGATGCCCCCAAAATAGGTACACACAACCCATTCTGAGTCACCAAATACATGGTACAGAAATCAAATTCAACTTCATTTATACAACTATTAACTGTCGTGAAATATACGACAAAACATAAGATGTGAGTTTTAATACAAATATTGTCTCATAGACAATATCCAAACTCAAATAAAGTCCTCGTTATAATTATTATCACACTATTTTATAGAATAGTGATGACTACTATAACAACCATCTTGGACCATCACTCCATTCTCTGACTAGTCACAACTATATTCTCATTCCCTGAAGAGAACAGTGAAAGAAAAGGGTGAGCTCAACTAGCCCAGTAAAGAATATTATGACTAAGATAATGCAGAATAAATTATCCTTAGTCCTCAACAGAGAAAAATCTGATAGAATACAATAGACAGCAAGTTTTAGATCTACAACAACAACAGAAATAGCAATCCATTAGAAGAGTCAAGTAGAGTATGATGTCTACTATCTTCTATAATTTAAAATTCCATCATCAATATCTTATCTTTGTAACACCAATCAATAAATGTTTCAAATCAACAAATTATGCATGCACTATGGGCCAATGATATTCGTTTGTATCACCAATGGTCATGATCATGCCAAACAACTGTCCATCTATGCACTACGGGCCAAGGTGGACTTTCACCACAACATTTGTCTGTAACATTACAGGTCATGATTATATCAATACACAATTCACCACAATATAAGTACTACGGGCCAATGATGACTTTTACCACAATATAAGCATGAGGATGATGACAATGATATAAGGAATCAATCAAGTGAGATCAAGGATAAATATTAGAGATCTATAATTCAATTTATCCAAAGTTCAAGAATGTCCAAATTATCAACACGGTAATTAATTGTGGAGTAAAATTCAAGAATGATATTCTTGTATCAAAAATAATTTGAACAAAAAAGAAACCAACTTTGTTGTAAATAGTACCCCGTGAATAGTATCCCGAATGAAAATATTAAAATTTAATAAGAAAGTTCAGATCAATATTCCAATGAAACGATACTATATAAAACGCAAAACTCAAGGATATTCTACTAATTTTAGGAATTATAGAAGCAATACTTACCATAATAAGTTTAGATTTAGGAATATGAAAAGAAATAATATACGAAATTGCAAATGGATTTTCACCCGTCATGTGGTAATCCGCCGTAGACAGATCTTTTCCACAAATAAAGAATGAGTACGAACGGTTATTCACCATGTATGCGGTAATCTGTGTAGACAAGTTATTTCCAAAGATTAAAGAATGAATACAACAGGTTATTCTTCAGGCATGCGGTAATCTGCGTAGACAGGTTATACCCACATATTAATAAGGAATAGAATGACAATCCTTACGAGTATGAAGTAATATCACGAACGAATATGAAAGAAAATAACATCCTTACATTAATAGGAGACTAAATCTGACTGTTATAACAAATATTATCTTGAGGAAATCTTGCACTATTTGCAACACTCAAAATATCCTTATACTAAAAAGAAATACGCACAATATTATAGAAGAAGAATTCTCTGATTCTGGTGTGATGTTCATTTCTTAACTAAGCATCCTATTTATAGGAGAATGGCAGGGCATTATTTAAATAGTAAACAATCACGGACTTAATAGTGAATTTTCTAAAATTTCGTCTGATTTGACTACTCATATAATTTATTCTAATAAAAAATAACATTATATATAATATAATATATTCTAATTATAATCTAATAAAATAAAAAACTTTATATATATATTATAAAAAGTATTCTGTTTTATATAAAAAGTTTTCTGTTTTATTATTATTATAATAATAATAAAACAAAACTGAGACAACTTTCTACCGACGATTTTGAAAAATGAGTAAGTGGGGGTCCATGTAATAAGCCAAACTTACAACAAATATTTCATGACAAACCCCTCTATTTATATCAAAAATTAAATAAATATTTACCACAAATTACATATCTTCAATAAACATATTTTTATTCTTTCAACAATTATTCATCATTAATATTATAATTCACAATATTAACAACCAGATCATTCCTAGGAAATAGGGGGCTTTTCGATAAAGATTTCTCCTTATTGGCGCGTAATTAAATAACTTAACCCCTTTTCTCGACAGAATTTTCTAGACATTGTCAATAATGCAAATAATAATATGAATAACTATGTCGTCTCAATTATTGATTTAATAATATAAAATATTGTGCAGATGATACTGTGATAATAATTGAATCAATAATATGAGATACTGTGCAACAACTACTATGACAATTATTAAATAAACTGAGTGACTTCTTACGTAAGCATCAATAATCAGAGATACTGTAAAATACCGTGTGCTATTGTGTAACCATATGTATTACTGTTCTTTTATCACCGGTATTTCAACAGTTAACGGTAAAAGTTTTTCTGTTATTTTTATAAAAAAAGTTATTTTTGTCGCTTTCTATATCCGCCAGTTATTCCGTTGTGGGATCCACCAATGATTGTGTCATCGTACGAATATTCCTCGATAAAAAGAATATTCCCCGACCAAACAAATAGTTTATGATAACTTACTTACTTTGCAAAATTTGCACATATCACCCATAACTATACCATTATATCAAATCAACACCTTATTATTCAAAATAATATTTAGAGAAAATTAAATCTGTATTCATAAAAAGTTGGGGTCTTACAATTTACTACTGAGATTATATAATAAACTTGAGTTATATAACTCTAGTGAGCGATAAATGAGCCTTGTGTGGCATGGGTATTAAAGTTAAATCAACTAAAGGTTTAACTGGAATTACGAAAAGATAATTAATTGTAAGGGAATAAATGATGGATATTAATCATTGTGGTATTATAAATGATAAGTGTGGTAGAAAATAATGGGTTGAGAGTACCCAACTGAAATATATTTAGCCCAATTAAAATATTATTTGGGTTAACCCAATGTACATAAATTATATGATTATGAGTATCGATATCCCTAACTTATCATAAGGTTATAACATTAAGTTATTAAATGTGAATTGTGTAGCCCAAAAGGAAAAGCACATTAATAATGTTAAGTTTGAAAAGGAGAGTACAACAATCTTAAAAAACATTGTCCCAATTTCTCAGTCATTTTTCCTTCTAGCCTATCTCTCCATGCTCAAAACTCAGTGAAATCAAATAGGCTAGAAGATGGTGATGATAGCTATGGAAATGGTGGGGAGGGCCTCTTTACTTTGGTTTCATTCCTAGGGTAAATGTGATGCCCCCAAAATTAGGTATACATCACCCATCTTAGGTCGTCAGATACAAAGTACAGAATACAAATATAACTTACTAATACAACTGTCGTGTACAATACGACAAAACATAAACTGCGAGTTTGAATACAAATATTATCTTTTAGAGAATATTCATACTCAAAAGGAGTCCTCATTACATTTATGAACACACTATTACATAGAATAGTGAGGACTACTAACTAATACTATCATTCGAACCATCACTCCGTTCCCCGACTTGCCCCAGCTACATTCTCATTTCCTGAAGAGAACAGTGAAAGAAAGGGTGAGCTCAACTAGCCCAGTAAGAAATATTATGACTAAGATAATACAGAATAAATTATCATTAGCCTTCAATAATGTTGAACTGATAAAATATAATAGACATCAAGTTTAACTGCAGTGGAACAAGCAATCCATTAAAAGAGTCAAGTAGAAAATAAACTCTACTATCTTTTATGATTTAAAAGGTTTTTACAACACTGTGATCGCTGGGACTCAGCTTAATAAAATAATCCACATCATCAAATCACCCCTGCACTACGGCCAAGGATATTCGTGTATTCATTAATGGTCATGATCATGCCAATAACTGACCATCAATGCACTACGGGCCAATGAGGACTTTTACCACATCATTTGTAACATTACGGTCATGATTATACTGAATAATCCCTGGTCATAATCATACCAAGTCCCTCTATGCACTACAGGCCACAGATGACTTTCAACATTTTATAAACATGAGGATGATGACAATGATATAAGAATTCAATAAAACAAGTTCAAGAATTAATTTATCCAAGAATTAACGTCCAAATTGTCAACATGATACTGCTTTGTGGAGTAAAATTCAAGAATGTTTAGAAGAATATTCTCATGAAAAGATACTGGATGAAACGTAATTATCAAAGATATTCCACAAATTTCATGGAGTATAGAAGTCAAAACTTAACCAACTGAGTACAATAAAGAATGGAATAACAAAAGAAATCATCATGCATGCGATAGACCGCACAGACATGTTATTCCAACATAATAATAAATAATAGAACCAGGTCCGGCGTAAACGCACAGACAGGATATTCCGACAGAATAATAAATAATGGAACCAGGTCCGGCGTAAACGCACAGACAGGATATTCCGACAGAATAATAAATAATGGAACCAGGTCCGGTGTAAAACACACAGACAGGATGTTCCAACAGAATAATAACAAGACGGAACCAGGTCCGGTGTAAAACACACAGACAGGATGTTCCAACAGAATAATAACAAGACGAAACCAGGTCCGGTGTAAAACACACAGACAGAATGTTCCAACAGAATAATAATAAAAACAGAACCAGGTCCAGTGTAAAACACACAGACAGGATGTTCCAACAGAATAATAGAAGAATGTCACCAAGTATAGGGTAGACCGCGTATATAGGTTATCCCAACAGAATAATAAGAAATGGAATAACAACAGTTCTCTTCATGAATAAGAAAGAATAACACCCCTTGTCGTTTTAAAGAAGAGTTGAAAAAAGGAAGTAGTTAAGTAGCAGAATACTCTTCTTCTCTCTCTCTCTCTATAGTTTCTCTCTATAGTTTCTCTCTCTAGAGTTCAGTGAATTCGTAAGAAATAATGAAGGAATGAGCTGCTATTTATAGAAAAATAGAATGCATAGTAACTAATCCATGAACGGTCCAGATTGATTACTTTAATCTGACGGTCCATATTTAAAGAAAAATCTTTTAAATAAAATATAATATATTCTATTTATAGAATAACTTTAATAAAGTATTCTGTTTTATATAAAAAGATGTTTTTGTTTTATTACGTTAATAATACGAATAAAACAAAACGTCATTATCGCTAAATAATTCATATTATTAACTGACAATAATTGAATCAAACTAAGTGACTTCTCACATAAGCATTAATAATCAATACCGTGTGCTACTATGCAACCACACGTATTACTGTACTTTTACTACCGAGTAGTTCAACAGTAACAATGGTAAAACTTCCGCCGTTATTTTTAATAAAATATTTTTGTTATTTTCTCAATCCGATAATAATTCCGTTGTGGGGTCCACCAATGATTATGCCGTTGTACGAATATTCCCTGTTAAAACGAATATTCCCTGACCAATCGAATATTATATAACAACTTGCGTACTTTACAAAATTTATAAATATTACCCACAACTATAACATTATATCAAATTAACTCCATAATATTCAAAAATGATATTTATAGAAAATTCATCTTTATTTATAAAAGTTGGGGTCTTACAGTAAAACCCAAATTTGGGTAATGGTTACTCTATAAATTAGAAGCTCCCCTTCACAAATCCAAGTTGCTAAAATGTTTGATAAGCCTATATTAGAGAGTGAGTGCTCTGGAATTGAGTGAGCAAACTAATTGGGAAGGAATTTAGCAAATTCAAGCTTTGAAGAGGTAATGTCCTCATATGTGTCCTTACTTTCAAGTAATATAACTTTCTAAAATTTTCATAAAATTACTTATGAATTGGTTTGTAAATTGATATCATGATATTATTTTAGTTATATGGAATCATTATAGTTGTTATGAGTATGCTAAATCAAATGGGTATGTGTTTGGGTTTGAACTATTACAGAACAGAGCCTTGTCTGGTGTCGCGTCACTTCCCAGTACAAATCCAGCGCAACCGCGCCGTCTGTCAGTCTTGAAATCTAACTTTTGCTATAATCTGATTTTTTTAGCATGTTAGGTTGGTTTGAAAATGCATATAAATAACCCGAACACATGGATTGAAGTTACCTCAGTTATAATAGGTCACTTTAACTTGTTTTAGTTTGAGTTTTAAAGGAAACTTATAAGTTTGGAAAGATAAACCTTGTTAAAAATAAACTTACTTGTATTCTGATCTTGTGAGCATGCGTAGATAACTTAAATATGTATGTAAATGAGTCTAACATGTAGTCTAAGTTTACCTTGTATACAATGAGTTATGTTAGCTTGGTATTAATGATTTTCTAAAGAAAACTTGAAGTTTTGTACCCATAACTAATCACATTAATCAAATCAACCCTTACTATTTTAAAATATTAAATAGAGGAAATTCAATTTTATTTATAATAAGTTGGGGTCTTACAACCTCCCCTCCTTATGAAATTTCGTCTTCGAAATTGACGTACGTACCTGGTGTTTCGAATAGATGAGGATACCTCGCTTTCATTTCCGTTTCCAATTCCCAGGTCATTTCCTCAATAGCATGGTTCCTCCACAAAACTTTGACTTGTGGTATGACCTTTGTGCATAGGACATGCTCCTTTCTATCCAAGATCTTGATAGGTTCCTCCTCATACGTTAAGTCTTCGGCTATTTTGTCTGGTTCTAACTCAATAACGTAGTTTGGGTCTTTCACATATTTACAAAGTACAGATATATGAAAAATATTATGAACACGAGACATGCTTGGAGGTAACGCGAGTCTATAGGCCACATTTCCTACTCGGTCAAGAATTTGAAATGTACCAATAAATCGTGGATTGAGCTTTTCTCTCTTCCCAAATCTTGCAACTCCCTTCCATGGAGCAACACACAACAATACATGATCCCTAATACTAATTTCATGTCCTTTCGATGAAGATGCACATAATTCTTTTGTCGATCCTGTGCCGTTTGTATACGTTGTCGAATCATTTGGATCTTTTCTGTAGTAATACGTACTAACTCGGGTCCCAACAATATTGCTTCACCCACCTCATCCCAACATATTGGAGAGTGACACTTTCGTGCATACAATGCTTCGAATGGAGCCACCCCTATACTTGCCTGATAACTATTGTTGTAGGAGAATTCCACCAATGGTAAATACTTATCCCAACTCCCTTTGAAGTCTAGGACACAAAGTCTTAATAGATCTTCAAGAGTTTGAATAGTCCTCTCTGTTTGTCCGTCCGTTTGAGGATGGTATGCCGAACTAAATCGTAAATCCGTGCCCATAGCTTTTTGCAAGCTAACCCAAAATCGTGAAGTGAATCTTGGGTCACGATCCGAAACTATGGATACTGGCATGCCATGCAATCTCACAATCTCATTTACGTACATACGAGCAAGACGTTCAAGGGAATAAGTCTCCCGTATCGGCAAGAAATGAACAGACTTAGTTAATCTATCAACAATAACCCAAATAGCATTTATGCCTTGAGAAACCGTGGGAAGACCTGTAACGAAATCCATGGTAATGTGTTCTCACTTTCATTTCGGAATCTTAAGTGGTTGCAATGGACCCTTAGGCACTTGATGCTCCGCCTTTACACGTTGACAAGTTAAACAACTCGAGATAAACTTCGTAATCTCTCTCTTCATATTGTTCCACCAAAATATATGTCGAAGATCACGATACATTTTGGTACTTCACGGATGAATTGTAAATGGTGTATTGTGTTCCTCCATCATGATCTTGTACTTTAAATTAGAGTCGTTAGGAACACAAAGTCTGTAGTGGACTCGAAGTATTCCTTCTTCATCGATTCTTGCTTCTGGAATAGCACCTTCTTGTAATTTTTTCTTCATACGCATTAGCTCTGGGTCTGTGGCTTGAGCAACTTTAACTTTTTTTATTAAAGTCGGTTCAATGCGTATACTTGACATCATCGCATGAGTCCCCAGAGTCTTGAATTCTATCTCATCTTTTGTAAATCACACAAAATGGGCCTTTATGTTGACAACATCGCACTTGTTTATACATATGATCTTCTACTCAACGCGTCAGCTACCACGTTCGCTTTTCCAGGATGGTATTAAATGGTATGGTCGTAGTCTTTCAGCAGCTCAAGCCAACGTCGTTATTGTATGTTGAGTTCCTTTTGGATGAAAAAATATTTGAGGCTTTTATGATCTGAATATATCTCCACTTTCTCCCCATATAGATAGTGCCTCCAGATCTTTGGCGCGAAAACGACTGCTGCCAACTCTAGATCATGAGTATGATAATTCCTCTCATATTCTTTAAGTTATCGCGAGACATAGGCTATGACTTTTCCATGTTGCATGAGAACACATCCTAACCCTTTACCTGAAGCATCGCTGTAGATAACAAATCCATCCGAACCAGATGGTATTATCAGAACAGGTGCCAAAATGAGTCTCCTCTTGAGCTCTTGAAAACTCTTTTCGCATTCCTCGCTCCATACGAATTTTGTATCCTTCTGAGTCAACTGAGTTAAAAAAGTAGCGATTCGAGAAAACCCTTACACGAATCTCCGATAATAACCAGCTAAGTCCAGAAAGCTACGTACTTCGGTCACCGACTTAGATTGCTCCCAACTTTGTATTGCTTCAATCTTCGTCGGGTCAACAGATACTCCATGTTTTGACACCACGTGCCCAACGAATGCTACTTCCTCAAGCCAGAACTCGCATTTCTTCAACTTGGCATATAGCTTATTTTCACGAAGCCTTTGGAGTACCAGCTTCAAATAGTGCTCATGATCTTCACGACTTTTGGAATATATAAGGATGTCATCAATAAAGACAACAACGAACTGATCCAAATATTCCTTGAATACTCGGTTCATCATATCCATGAAAGCCGCAGGAGCATTAGTCAATCCAAAAGACATGACTAGAAATTCATAATGCCCGTACCGAGTTCTGAAGGCAGTCTTTGGAATATCGTCAGTTCTAATCTTCAGCTGATGATATCCAGAACGAAGATCGATCTTTGAGAAGAATTGTGCTCCTTATAACTGGTCAAACAGGTCATCAATACGAGGTAGCAGATACCTATTCTTGATGGTGACATGGTTCAATTCCCGGTAGTCAATACAAAGTCGCATACTCCCGTCTTTCTTCTTTACGAATAAAACAAGAGCACCCCAAGGAGATGTACTAGGACGAATTAAACTGATGTCCAACAATTCCTGTAGTTGGACCTTTAACTCCTGAAGTTCAATAGGAGCCATTCGAAATGGGATTTTAGAAATGGGCTTTGTACCAGGTTCGAGATCAATAAAGAATTCAACTTCACGTTATGGGGGGTAGACCGGGAAGTTCTTCAGGAAATACGTCAGAAAAGTCACTAATAATAAGAATATTATTCAAATCTGACGTGCCTTTATTCAAATCCATAACATAGGCTAAGAAAGCTTGACATCCATTTTTCAATAAACGAATAGCTTTATGACTTGATATGACAGTGATTGATTTTAGTGGTTTAGTTGCTTGAATTCGTACAACAGGTTGGTTAGGAATATGAAAACTAACAACCTTACGAAAATAATCAATTTTGGCATGATGAGTAGTTAACCAATCAATCCCTAAAATCACATCAAAAGTAAGTATCTTTAAAGAGATAAGGTCAACAGGTAATGTGATAGTGCTAACTTAGATCAAACAAGATTTTATGAATAGTGGATGTAATGAAAGTTTCTCCTAACGGAGTCTCTACAGATAAATCAAAGTCTAATTTCTCCGGAGTCAAGTTTAAACATTGAGCACAAGCAGGAGAGATAAATGAATGGGTAGCACCGGTATCTAGTAAGGTATAATCTTCACAAGAATTTATGATTAGCTTACCCGTGATCACCTCATTTGGATTCCTTACATTTTGACCAGTCACGACAAACGCTCTTCCAGGAACCGTTGACTTTGACTTTTCTGGGACAGCCTTTTGAGTCACTATCTCCACTTGACTTAATTTTGCTATCGTACAATCTCGATCGATATGTCCTTCCTTTCCACAATTATAGCATACCTTAACCTGTTGTGGACAGTTTGGGCTGATATGTCCCTCTTTTCCACATTTATAGCATACGACCGGTGGTCGTTCTCCTACCTTAGAACCAGTTGCTGCTGGTGCTGACGTCTTCACATTATTATTATTGAATCTACTCTTTTTAAAATCTCCCCCCGACTCGCTTCTTCTATTTTCATGGCCACGATTACCACCAGAGTGGTTACCGCTTTTGTCTGAATTTTTCTTTTCCCGCTGGTTATCGTTGCTCCGATGACTGCTATCACCAGTACGATCCTGGATGTGGTCCCTCGGTTGAACGTACTCGTTATCTCATTCTAATAATTGAGCCCTGTTGATAACATCTGAATATAGAGAAAATTTATGAGAAATGAGATACTGACGTATGTCGGGTTTCAAACCTCTCAGAAATATTCGCGTCATACATTCCTCATTCTCCACCAAATGAGGTGCAAACCTGGATAACTCTGCAAACTTCACCTCGTACTGGGACACCGTCATGTTGTTCTGCTCCAGTCTAATAAATTCCACCTCTCCTTCATATGGCGAATAATTTCAGGAAAGTGCTTGTTATTGAAAAGTTTTTGAAATGTCTCCCAAGACATGCTGAGTGCGGCTGGATGGGTACGCTTCACAGATTCCCACCAGTAATCTGCCTCATTATGGAAGATAAAGGTGGCAAATGGAACCTTCTGTTCCTCCGTGCATCCCATGACATCGAATATCTTAGTAATTTGCTTGACCCATGTCTCCGCCTTAATTGGATCCGGCTTTTCTCAGAATTCTGGTGGTCCCAACTCTTTGAACTGCATGGCCGTGACAAACCGAACGTTGCTATCATTTCCACCTGTATTTTGTACACGAGTCTCCCTCGTCTGATTTTGCATGAACTGCAAAAAGCTTCTAAACATTCCATCGTTCATCATCTGCTCAGTGATGTTGTTTACAGGAGGAACATTGTCGGCCTGTTGCACGTTCTCCTCGTTGGTGATTAATGGTGTCTCCACGGTCGCATTTACTCTATCGTTAATATTCTCACCTGCCATTCTTAAATACTGCCACAAAACAAGGGTTATTTAAAGAAATTGACATGCAACATAATAACCCTATACTCTAAACAACCAACAAATAAGCTTAGGCAAGACACACTAGCGAAGGATTTACTCATCTCTCCCCTCCTAGTTCTATTCCCCGATCTCCACCAGAGACCATATCCCTAAGCTCTGATAAGAACTGTGACGCCCCCAAAATAGGTATACACCACCCACTCTGAGTCGCCAAATACATGGTACAAAAACGACTACAACTTTATTAATACAATTGTCGTGCAAAATACGACAACACTTAACTGTGAGTTTAAAATACAACAATTGTCTTCTAGAAAATATCCACACTCAAATAAGTACTCATAACAATTATTGATACTTTATTTTACTAAAATGGTGAGGACTACTAAAACATTTTTTTAGAACCATCATTCCATACCCCGACTAGTACTCGCTGCATTCTCGCCTCCTAAGAAGAAAAATGGAACAAAAAGGAAAGGGTGAGCAAAATTAGCCCAGTAAAGAATATTATGATTAAGATAATATAGAACAAATTATATTTAGTCCTCAACAGGAAAAAATTTAATAGATTACAATAGATAACAAGTATTAAATCAATATTCGCAGCGAAAATAATAATTCATTAAAAGAGTTAAGTAGAGAATAAAATCTACTATCTTCTATTTATGAATTAAAAAGTTCATCGTCAATATTTTATCCCTGTAACATCAATCAATATATATATCTAGAATCAAATGTTCATCTTTGCACTACAGGCCAAAGATATTCATCAGTTGGTCATGTTCATCTCAACACCTGTTCATCTTTGCACTACGGGCCAAAGATATTCATTAGAAAATCATTCATCTTTGCATTACAGGCCAAAGATATTCACTAATATCATCATTTAGGACTGAGGATGATGAAAAATATTTTAAAGAAAACGAATCCAGTAAAACAAAAGAACAAATATTAAGGATTCGTACTTTAAACATTCCAAGTTTAAAAATACTTCATAAATAACCATAGTGAACTAAAATTTAAGAATGATCAAAATATGGATATAATCAAAGCTAATATCCATAATAGATATCTTGAAAAGAAAAAACGAAAATTTAATTTTTCGGTCAATAGTGTCGTATACGTGAATAGTAACCCCGACACTAAAAGTTCAAAATTTGATAAAAAGTTCAGATCAATATTTCGGCATAATGATATTGAAATACATAATATCATCTATAAAAAAAATAACATCCCTTACCTCGAAAAGACAGTACTTCTGATTGGAATACTGGATATAGTGATGAAGGGAACTTGCACCGTATAACAACACTCAAAGTATCAAAATACTCAGAAGATTACGCTCGATAATATAGAGAGAGAAAGAGAGAAAAATTTATTTCTGGTGTGATTTTTAATTCTAACCTAAGCACCCTATTTATAGGAAAATGCTTAGAACACCAAAGCATAAAATTTAATAAAATATTAATATATTTATATAACTTTCCTTAGCCCACCTTTTGACCAAAACATCAGCCACACATATGCTAAAAAAAAATAAAAACGTTTTTCTAAAAAAAACATTTAAAACTCCAAAATTCAATTTAGACCCGATATACCGGAACTTTAATAATTCACAATAAATAGCCATTTTATCAGATAAATTCGAATCTTATGTATATTCTATAGGAAATTCAATTCTCTACAACTTTGTAAGTTTAAGTTTTTCTAAATTCTAAACAGAAATTGACCGAAATCCACATACGAACGATTTTACAAGCTATAATCAAATTTCAGTCAAGAAATGAGGTACACAAACATGAAAAACATGCTTTAAATATTTTTAGTAACAAAAATACTATTCCTCCTCATTTATTCATATATTACACATTCATTGTAAAAATATCATCATTATTATATTATTAAAATATAATAATATATTTTATCAGAAAATATAAAATATCAATTTTCAACAATTGTCACATAAAAAAATTTTCTCCATCTATATCCACATAAAATGAGTATTTTTTTATCATATAAATTAATAATTAATTATTCACAAATAATATTACAGACTCACAATACTGACAACCAGGCCGTTCCCAGGAAAGAGGGGGCTTTCTAATAAGGATTTCTCCTTACTGGCGCGCAATTAGGTGACCAAACCTCTCCTTATGCAAAACTTTCTAGACATTGCCAATAATGCTATCTAATAATATTATTCAAATAATATGAATTATTGCTCCGATAATGGAAAATACTGTGCAGTGAAAATTATTGAAACAACAATAATATAAAATATTAACGTAGCAATTATTGAATCAATAAAATAAAATATTGAACAATAATTGCTGTAACAATTATTGAGTAGTGCCTTCTTACGTAAGAATCAATAATTGATGCAATACCGTGTGCTACTGTATTTTAACCACCGGGTATTCCAACAGTATTAACGGTAACAACTACGCCGTTACTTATAAACAACTTATACTTGTCATTTTTTTCATCCAATCGCTTTTCGTTATGGGGCCCACACAAGACTGCACCGTCGTACGAATATTTTCCTACAGTAAGAATATTCCACGACCAAACGAATATTCCCCGACAATAATGAATATTTTATAACCACTTGCTTATTTAAATATATTTGCGCATTTGTACCCATAACTAATCACATTAATCAAATCAACCCTTACTATTTTAAAATATTAAATAGAGGAAATTCAATTTCATTTATAATAATTTGGGGTCTTACAAAGTTGTATGCTTGATTTGAGTTTTATCTCAAAGTCTGTTGTAAATACCTGAGATGGTGTTCAACTTGGTTCATAGACTTTTGAACATGTTAACAAGTGTGGAAAACCAAATTTGTTCTAAACTCTGTCTTTATGTGTTTATTTTGTATTTAAAGGTATTAGTCTGCTAACAAGAAAACTGGATCCTTGAAAAGTTTAGTTCTGGTTTTGGCAAGGAGTAGCCATGCTGCAGAGTGGTCAAGAACAGTTTGTTAACTGTCTAGACTTTAGAGCATGTCTATATATATTCCTTAAGACTGTAAACGATGAAATAAGATTGTTTCGAAAGAATAAACATAAGAGTGGAATGGACTAGCAACATAGCTATCCTAAGAGTATACTGAAGAAATGAAATGAAACAATATAAAATTTGTTATTTCATTGAGAATATATGAATATATATGACTAATGGGTATGAATTCATGATTATACAATTGTGTAGGATTACACGAAGTGCAGATAGCTATAAGAAGTTAAGTTGTAGTTGATAATCTATGACAGGCAAGTCTTTCAGTTCCTATTTTTTATATGAAATTGATAACTGTAGGTTAAATTATATTTTTCCATGAGAATGTTGATTGATATATGAAATGCATATGAGATATGTATGAAAATTGAAAGTTAATCTACAATTATATGTTTAAGAAGTTAATCTCTATAGTTGTTATGTGAGAAGCATCATGCGTATTTAGTTTAAATGATTATAATGGTATAAATTGTGCATGATATTATGTCCTATGTGATGCATGAAAACTGCTAAAATTGTTGGGCTGTCGAGCTCACCCTTTTAAATAACCACTTTTGCAGGTTAATGACTCACGGTAAAGTTACGCGCTACTTGATTGATAGAGTTCAATAGTATCACAAGAAAATTGATTTGTTTACTAGAAGTTATGATTTTTAACCATGTTTTAGGTTTTAGATGATGTACTTGGTTACTGTTTAACTCTTGTAGAGTTGTAAAGATGTGTTATTCGATATATAAAGAACATCGAATAAAGATGTAAATTCTATAATGTAACTCTGATGAATCGAATCATCAAATAAATTTGATTCAAAGATATGTAAATGATGAAGGTTGTGATTCAGGGAAATGAATAAGGAATTCCAAAAAGTTTTAATTATTCCACATCTTATTAAGTACAACATCGAATATGATGTAAAGACAGGAAAGGTTAATGACCAAGATTTAAAATTTTCTTATTAAGGTTTTGGGATCGATTCATAGATCCTAGAAATGAAAAGAAATTAATATATTAATTGGTATCAAAGCTAAGTTGTATTCATTAAATTATAAATGGAAGTTATAAGTAATCAGATGATGATAGTACCGTAACGCATGTAGACACTCAAAATTTTGCATTTTTGTTACCAACCATGCTGAAGGGCAGAATCGTCTTCCAAAGACAACCCTGAAAGTCAAATCAAAGTCAAACCCTAGTGATGACCCCAAGAGATCTAAACCAAGCCCCAGATATAACCTCGAGACATCAACGCCAACCCCGGAGACAACCCCGGGACATCAACTCAAACCCCGACGACAACCCCAGGGAGATCCAATCCAGCCCCGAAGATAACCCCGGGAGATCAAATCCAGCCCCGGAGACAACCCCGGGACATCAACTTCCAACCCCGGAGATAACCCCGAGAGATCAAATCCAGCTCCGGAGATAACCTCAGGACATCAACTTCTAACCCTGGAGATAACCCCGGGAGATCAAGTCCAACCCCAAAGACAACCCCGGAAGACTTCAACTCCAACCCCGAGACATCCAATTCAACCTCAGTGATAACCCCAGGGGATCAAGTTCAAAGCCCGGAGTCAACCCCGGGTCAAACTAACCTTAGAGATAACCCTGAGGACTATAAGAATCAATAGTAGTCCAATCTCGGAGACAACCCTTAGAAAAGATAATTACAACTGCATCAAGACCAGAATCAACCTGGGAGGGATAAAATAGTAATTTTGCCAACTCAACATCAAATCAACTCATTTCAACTCAAATCACTTCAAAAGAAGTCCAGCAGAATAATAACTTCAATCCTGAGTGAAAATAACACAACATAGCTCAACGGATAGATTGCGAAGACTTGGAGATCTGGTCATGGACCCATCATCCCAAATCTGGAAAAGTCTAATCCCATGTCATTTTATAGCTCTTGTCAAAGGCTTTCCCTAAAGGTATAGCACACCTCCATTGGATGCCCGGATTGAAAGTTATGAATGTTCGAGCGGATAACGTGTTGTCCGAGTGCATGTACTTCGAGACAACAGGACCCGTAAGGCCTGGGGCAACTCGGGGAGCGACAGGTAGACCCGCAACTACCGCGGGTTGACCCGCGACCAACTTGGTCTATAAATAGACCCCCAACCAACTCATTTAAAAAAAAGAGAAAACTATGTCCATTTTAGCCTTTAAACCTCTTCTAGAGTGCTCCAAACTTGCATATTTTTCTTTCTAAACACTTGTAAGCTCATATTCTACAACATATCAAAATTTTAACAGGTGTATCGAGTTTTCAAGCTCCAAAAGCGATCTAAAGTCTTCTTGACAACCCACTGTAAGATTTTTTAGATTTTTAAGCTTTCAACTACTTTGATATATATATATATATATATATATATATATATATATATTCCACAGTCCTGCCTAAATTTCAAATTTGTGGCAATTGATCGTCTTTATATATATATATATATATATAACTATATATATACATTTATTACTTTTAAATATCTATTATAACTGCTTTTGTATCGTAAATCCTTAATATTCCAGCCTGTGGACTAGATTTTTAGAAGCATTACTCCTGTTATACAATTTTCATTCAATTGTATAGAATTGAGATTTAATCTTTGATTTAAATATCGATCACATTATCGTATTGAGATTTTAGTGAATCCTTATTGATTCGATTAATCCTTAATTGATGATAATTGAACTCTATATTACCCTTGAAGTTAATCCAAATTAAACTTCCTTTGGTGCATGCTCTAATGTCAAAGCTGAGATGAACAACCCCATTACGGGGGATTATATTACACAATAATGTTAAGATGTTGTGCAAATACGTGGTAATAAAGGCTGATCCCCCTAAGTACGAGAAGTAAGGTTCATATAGTCTTATAACTGTTAAAAGTTTAAAGTAGAAATAATTGATAACCTGGGACATAGTTCATGGTCTTATGACCCTCAGTTGTACTTTTGAATCATTTTCTAACCATGATTCACAAGCTGAGCTTTCTTTTGTTCAGTATCCATTGTTTACTCGCATGTTATTATTATTACTATTGTTAAACTTATGGGAAATTATTGCTCACTCTTGCATAATAAAATTGCAACTAAGGTTGAAAGAGTTGATAAGCAATCTACTAGTAAAGGCAAAGGCAAAGCAAGCAAGTGATGAAGACTTGTTTGTTATTTGATAATGTTGATGTTAAGACTTATTATATTGTGTTTAAGACTTATTTAAAATATGTTATGTTCCGCATTGATGTATTAAGGTTAGATTAGCAAGGATTGATTTGTTAAGCTGTTGTAACCCTTTATTGGGAGGATTTCTATTTCAGTTTTATTGTTATCTTTATTGGGTAGTAGTTGTTATTTATTTTGTTGAGTGAACACCAAATCTGTGGAAAATTCGAGTACTTGAATTTAGGGGTGTCACAAGTTGGTATCAAAGCTGTAAGTTATAAACCTTAGATAGGGGAAAAACCTTAAGGTAGTAGCCTTATGGGAGATCAAAAACATAGTAGTGATATATAAACTCTTATCGAGTTCTAAAAAATAAATTAAGGAATTCATTGAAGATAATAAACTCTATGTGCTTATGTAATATACCTATATGTCGTGAGTAATATCGAGTAGTAACTAAAACTTAAAACTTTGTTGTCAGGATGTTTGACGTTAGAGGATCCAGACATCCTAGGGAGCATGAGCCCCGAGTTACTAGAGAGGAGCCCCGAGACATTCAAGTCGTCCGGGAGGAGTTGGTACTGAGAGAGCCATCTCCATTGATCACTATTGTGGGTTAGGAGCATGAGCCTGAGTCTGATCCGGAGGAGGACCCTGAGGAGGAAGAAGAGTTTCCACTGAACTCTATTGCAGCTCAGATGTATGACGATGTGTACGACCGTAACATTGAGCTTTAGGATAGAGTCAGAGAATTAGAGGAACTGGCAGATGAACGCTAGACCATTATAGATCAGTTGAAGGTGAGGAAGGAAGATGTACCGAAGACAACATTCAAGACTCATTACGGTCATTACGAGTTTCTGGTGATGTCATTTGATCTAACGAATGCTCCTACAGCATTGATGGACCTAATAAGCAGGGTGTTTAAACTGTTTTTGGATAAATTCGTGGTAGTGTTTATCGATCATATTCTGCTATATTCTAAAATCAAGGAGGAGCATGTGTAAAATTTGAAGGTGACATTAGAGGCATTAAGAAGAGAGAAGTTGTACGCCAAGTTTTTGAAATGTAAAGTCTGGATAGAGCGGGTGTAATTTCATGGACACGTGATTGACAAGGACGGAATTTCGGTAGATCCATCGAAGGTTGAAGCTGTAATGAACTGGGATTAGCCGAAGACACCATCAGAAGTTAGAGTCTGAAATATATTGTCACACAAAAGGATTTAAACATGCGTCAGAAGAGATGGTTTGAGTTAATAAAGGATTATGACTATGAGATTTTATACCATTTAGGTAAAGCGAATGTTGTTGCTGACGCCTTAAGCAGAAAGGGTCGAGAGAAACTATCCATGTTAACCGCTCAGGAGGAACTAATCTCTGTGATGGAGAAGCTAGAGTTGGAGGTGAAATATCATAAGGAGTCGAACGAAAAACTGTTTCAATTGGGAGCCGGTCCAACCTTGGTGGATAAGGTTAAGGAAGCACAACTTCATTACGAGGAATGTGAAAAGATAAGGAAAAGAATATCTGAAGGTGATGAAGTGAAATTCAAAGTCGATACGGAAGGGTTATTGAGATTCGAGAAAAGAATTTAGGTTATGCCAATATCAGAGGTAAAGGAGGAAATTTTGAGCGGGGCCCATAGCTCAAGGTATTCGATTCACCGGAGGAGTATGAAGATGTACCTGGATATCCGACAGCATTTTTGGTGGCCGAATATGAAACAAGACGTTATCGATTGTGTGGCCAAGTGTTTGACATGCCAGAAAGTTAAAGCAAAACATCAGAGGCCGAGCAGGTTGTTACAATCATTAGAAATCCCAGAATGGAAATGGAAGCATATCACAATGGATTTCGTAGTAGGTCTTTCGACAACTCAGAAAGGTTTCGACGCAGTTTGGGTTATTATGAACCGCCTGATGAAATCAACACATTTCTTACCAATCAAGATAAGATTCAACCTAGATCAGTTGGTGAAGCTGTATGTGAAGGAGATTGTTTCAAGGCACGATGGTCTAGTGTCTATAGTCTCTGATCGAGATCTGCGTTTCACATCAGACTTCTGGAAGCGACTACAGGAATGCATGAAAACACAGTTAAGAATGTGTATCACATATCATCCTCAGACAGACAGGTAGAGTGAAAGGATAATCCAGACATTGGAGGATATGTTAAGAGCTTGTATAATGGACTTCAAAGAAAATTGGGATAATCATCTACCGTTAGTGGAATTCACTTACAATAACAGTTACCACGCAAGTATTAGCATGTCGCCTTACGAAGCGTTGTACGGCAGAAAGTGTAGAACTCTATTATGTTGGGATGAAGTTGGTGAACACTAATTGCTAGGACCAGAATTGGTACAATAGACCGCCATGATTGTCAAGATGATTAGGATAAGTCTGATTGATGCTCACGACTTACAGAAGAAATATGCAGATTAACATCAACAAAATCGAGAATTTTAATCTGGTAGCTTCGTTTTCTTGAAAGTATCTCCCTGGAAAGGAAAAATCAGATTTGGTAAGAAGGGAAAATTGAGACCAAGGTTCATTGGACCCTTTGAAGTATTGAGGAGAATTGGTGAAGTCATGTATGAAGTAGCCTTACCTCCTACATTAGAACATATCCATAATGTTTTCCATGTTTTCGTGTTACGACTCTATAAGCCCGATTACAATCATGTTATAGAGTATGAACCCCTACAATTTGAGAAAGATTTATCTTAATAAGAAGTTCCTGTTCAGATAGTCGACATGAAAGAACAAGTACTCAGAAATAAAATAATATCTTCTGTTAAGGTAATCTAGAGGAACCACTACGCTAAAGAAGCTACGTGGAAACTCGAAGAACAGATGACAAACAATTACCTCATTTATTTGCTTAATCTATGTTTATAGATTTTGGGGATAGAATCTTTGTAAGGGGGAGAATGTAACGAGATGAATTAATTGAGTCGTGATTCTAGGGACATAATCCTTTTAAGGAAGGAAAGATGTGACGAACGAAACTTTTTTAATTAATTTTAAATTTTTAATGAATTAAATAAATATTTTATTGATTTATTTATTGAGTTAAATAAATATTTGATAAACTTATTATAGATTAATTTAATTAAATGTGTCATATTAATTAAATTAATGATAAATAAGTTTATAGTTCGAAGTTATAATTTATTTTGGATTATAAAATTAATTGAGCTGTTAAATAATTATAATGTTGTTCTAATTAATTTAATAATTAATTAGAGGTTTAATGATTTGTCTTAACTAATAAATGAGAGTTTTAATTATGTGATAATTGATTTAACGAGTAATGTTGCCTTTAATTTAATTAAATTTAAATAATATAATTTGATTAATTAAAGTGTGATAAATAAACTATATAATAAACAAGTTAATTAAAATAAGCTAAAAAAGAGTTTTTAAAGCCAAGCCAAACATGGCCTTAAGAACATGGGATCAATTAAGGCCATGATGCGCTTAACTGATACCCATGTTGTGCCGGTTACCAAGTCTACGCATTATAATCAGTCTTTTTTTTTCTTCACGTATTTTATTTCCTAAAGCTAAGTCAGAGAAATCACAGAGAGAAAAAAAGATAACTTGAGAGGATTTGAGATTGAGGAAGAAAAATTGGAGAATCAAAATAGGGTTTTCTATCATCTAAACAAGAATAAAAGGGTGAGAATTCAAATTACAATATTTGTTTATTATGTTCTTGAGTTTTTCCATGAAAATATATTTTAGTTCTCTATAATTGAGTTTTCATGAGTAATTATTGTTGAAAAATTGTTTATATGCGTGTATAATCTAATATGTGATGTTTATAAACAACTTCTGGATGAATTAATCCATGAAATTTTGATTAAAAAGGAAGTTTTGAGTTTACAGTGACATATATATGATTTTGAAGTCAAAATTGGAGTTTTGGTTGATGATCTGTTCGAATAATGGTTATTTATGTTATTAGATGAATATAATTTGTTATACGTGGGTTGAAAACGATTTTTTGTATGAATTGATTTATGCAATCATGTTTTACAAAAAGAAGCTTATGTTTTATTATAACATGTACAAAAAGGCTGATTTTAAAATCAAAATTAGTGTTCAATCCATGTTGTAATCTATAAATTGATGATTGATTGTGTTAATATGTTTAAATACGAAAATAATGCATATTATATGAACTAATTTGATCAAGAAACGAAATTGTGGTGAGATAATTCGCTAAGGATGTCTAAAATGAGGTTTTTAGCAAGAATATGGATTTAAAGGAGTTAAATCTCATGAATATTATCATCTTATTGTCTAAAATCGATGTATGCATGTTTGGTGACGATTATGTGAAGTCTATGTCTTTTGGGTTTATTAAATTTACCAATTATATGTGAAATTCATGAGTTTTGGGCTAATAAACAGTATAGTCGCGAACTGCAGAATCTGATTCTTGGTAAGCTCGCCCCGGCGGGTGTTATCAGGGTAAACTGTGTCGCCCCGGTGGGGGTATCCAGAGTTGAGCTATTTTGGTTTTCTTTGTGTATAGTCCATTGCATATTAGTATAACCTAGTCTAATAAACATGATAATGTGTAGGACATGTAATAAGATGTTATATCAGATTGTTAACATACAAGTGGTGAGATTGCATGATGATTTAATAAGTTGTATAAGGGCTAATACATGATGTTCATGAGAAGGTGTAATATTGTTTAAACTTAAGATTTGACACTTCAATCTTGTAATATGTGATTGATGGTAATGAGCAGAACTTAAACTAAGTTAACAAGTTGTACTAAAAGTTGGAACTAAACCTATAAGGTTAATATTAGTGTAACTAATGAATGTTGTGAATACATATAGTATGTGTGTAGGACTTGTAGTGAGCGTGAGTAGTAATCGTTTAGCCTACGCACGAGGCAAGTTTCCTTACTCTATCATGATTACAATTACGCAAATTCTATAACTCTAAACTTTCATTGAGCAAGTTCTTAAACCTTATTATTATTAAGCAAGCTTCATATTCTTATTTTGAACTTTTCAAAGCTTATTTATTCAAGTTCATGATTCCAAATGAAATGTTCTAACTTTTTTAAAGTATTACTCCTATTATACAATGTTCATTCAATTGTATAGAATTGAGATTCAATCTTTGATTTAAATATTGATTACATTATCTTATTGAGATTTTAGTGAATCCTTATTTATTCAAGTAATCCTCAATTAATGATTATTGAACTCTAAATTACCCTTGAAGTTAATCTAAACTAAACTTTCTTTGGTACGGACTCTAATGTCAAAGCTGAGATGAACAACCCTGTTATGGGGGATTATATTACGCGATAGCATTAAGATGTTGTGAACAATAATGGTACTAAGGGCTGATCCCCCTAAGTACGAGAGGTAATGTTCATATAGTATTATGACTGTTAAAGGTTTAAAGTAGAAATACTTGATAACCTGGGACATAATTCATGGTCTTGTGATCCTCAATTGTACTTTTGAATCCTGTTCTAATCTTGATTCAAAAGTCGAGCTTTATTTTGTTCATTATCCATTGTTTATTTGCATGTTATTATTATTACTATTGTTAAACTTGTGGACAATCGTTGCTCACTCTTGCATAATAACATTGCAGCTAAGGTTGAAAGAGTTGATGAGCCATCTACTAGTTAGGGCAAAGGCAAAGCAAGCAAGTGATGAAGATTTGTTTATTATTTGAGAATTTGATGTTAAGACTTATTATGTTGTGTTTAAGACTTATTTAAAATATGTTATGTTCTGCATTGATGTATTAAGGTTAGACTACCTGAGATTGGTTTGTTAAGCTGTTGTAACCCTTTATTGGGAAAATTTCTATTTCAGTTTTATTGGTATCTTTATTGGGTAGTTAGATGTTATTTATTTTGATGAGTGAACACCAAATATGTGGAAAATTTGAGTACCTGGATTTGGGGGTGTCACATAACATGAAAACTATGCAAATTATAACCAACATGCATAAGTAAACTGAAATAAACATGCAACTACATTACAAAATGCACCCCCAAACTCAGAATCGGCAATGTCTTCATTGTGTAAATATCAAGAAGTTTGGGGCTTAGGACTTCCCCAAAGTTCAAGCGTCGTGCTCGACCTCCTCATCAATGTCTGAATCTGGTGGAGGATAGACCGACAATGGCTGTGGCTCAGGAAACTGAAGTGGTTCGGCGTTTGGGTTCATCCGCGCAAACATTTATGTCAAAGATGAATTATAGTTTGTCTGAGAGTTGAACATATGATCTTGCCTCTCTGTCGACCTTCTACTTTGTCTCTCCAATTGTTTAGCCCTTTCGTTTATAGGTAACCGCATATTTCAAAATTAAGTGCTAAACTTTGTCTTTTGTCGTAGTCTAGATGTTGTTGTTGCATCATCCAAATCTTGCTCCTCTTCTTCATCGGAAGGAGGGTGAATGATAAAACCCACTCCACGTGGATTCGACTGACCTCCGTCCCATACCTTGTAGCACGCAATCAAACCATGATCCAGTAGGTGCAAAGGCTGTTGTACAGTCTCATCAGCTCCCCTTCTAACACCAACATGATGACACAAGCCACAAGTGAGGGATGGATATGGAAATCCTCCTTGTGTATTACCCCTCAAATTCTGTCTAATGGAATATCCAATCACAGTCCCCACATTTATTTTGAAGTCCTTCACAATAGCATACAACAGTTGAGCCATTTCTATGGGTACATCACTTACGTGTTGAGATGGCAAAAGCTTGGTACAGAAGAAGGCATACGAAATTTTCCCATATCAACTCAGATCCTTACTAGGAAAATATGTAGCACCTCGTGCACCCTTTGATGTTCAAGTAGATCCAGGTTTACATAAATTAGTCACAATCTCCTCATAATTTGAATTGTCATCCATGTACTAGGAATACTGACAAACTTCTGGTGCCCTCAAATTATATAAGTCATTAATCGTATTGGCACTAAAAGATACCATTTTTCCCTCTCACCACTACCTCATATAGTGCCTTGTCCTCAGCATTAGCATATAATTCTTTGACAATTGCTACCACTGCTGGGTCTGATTGGTCTATGAATGTGTCCCAACAACATTTCAGTATTTAATGTACCATTTTGCCATCTAATAATTCATCTGGGCGAAGACCGCGCTCGGAGCTTTACCAGCTAGATACATGTCAAACCTGTCTGCCGTCGTGGCACTCACAAATTTCCTCCGGTCATAAGCCCATGTCAGTGTCGAAGTACCTTCGCCTCTGTGTCATTTAGGTGTCATATGCTAGAAACCTAAGACTATGTAACAAATTGTCAAAAACGTCAAAAGTTGGTCGAACCACTGCTCAATCAAACTAGCTTGGCTTTGCAACAATCTGTCGAACACTTGGCATGCCCTCACATAAAATCTATCTTTAATACTACCCCCAAACTCAGTTCTAACACAAATCTTTGGGTTTTATGGCATCATAACCACTATACAGAAGTAACAATTAAAACACATCCAATTGATCCAACACATTCAATTGGTCCAACAATGTAAATTCTATCCAAATTCAACAGTATATGATTACCCACTATTTCAATTGAGAAATCTAGGTTAAATACCTTGCCCGATGTTGGAATAATTTGTATTAGTTGCTTCTATTTGGGAGTAAGCCTTTTGAATGCTCAGTTTGGCAAAGACGTTGTTGAATTCGATTAAGAGAAGGAGTTCGTATGAAATCCCCTAATTGAGATGAGCAAACCCTAATGTGAAGATGAAATTCCGTGTTGGTATTGTTGAATTCGATCATAAAAAGTACAGGAGCTTGAATTCGTGTCTAATTTTTTTTAGGACTAGGAGAATGGCTTTATTTCGGTGTTTAAGGTTCGAGGGAATGAGTTTTAAATGGAGAAGAATGACTGCAATCGAGGTTCATGGTGTTTTTTTAAAAACAGAAATTCGACATTTTCGTCGAGGCGAACTCGTGTGGGCGTGTGGATTCGCCGGGGTGAAAAGGGGCAGAGCGCTACTCTCCAGGGCGAGTTTAGAGCTTGCCAGGCCGCACTGGGATAGTGAGGTGCTCGTTAGGGTGAGTTCATGTAGGCATTTTGGGCTCGCTGGGGCGAGCTCCCTATTTCCTTAAATTTTATTATTATTTATTTCAACTCTGCAGTCGCAATTTCTCTCACCTGTAATAATGCAACATAGCATGCGTTAGAATAACCAATTAAGAGCATGAGTGTAAGACCCCAACTTTTATGAATAAAGATTAATTTTTTTCTCGAAATATATTTTTAATATTATGGCATGGATTTGATATAATGTTATAGTTGTGGGTAATATTTATAAATTTTGTAAAGTAAGCAAGTTGCTATAAAATATTCGATTGGTCAGGGAATATTCGTTTTAATAGGAAATATTCGTACGACGACACAATCATTAGTGGACCCCACAATGGAATTACTGTCGGAGTTAGAAAACGACAGAAATAACTTGTTATAAAAATAACGGCGAAAGTTTTACCGTTAACTGCTGAAATACCCAGTGATAAAAGTACAGTAATACGCATGGTTGCATAGTAGCACACAGTATTGATTATTGATGCTTACGTGAGAAGTCACCCAATTATATTCAATTATTGCTACAGTAATTGTTGCATAGTATCTCACGTTATTGATTTAATTATTGTCACAATATTTTATATTATTAAATCAATAATTGAGACGACAAAGTTATTCATATTATTATTTACATTATTGATAATGTCTAGAAAGTTCTGTCGAGTAAAGGGGTTTGGTCACCTAATTGCGCTTCAATAGGGATAAATCCTTATCGGAAAGCTCCCTCTTTCCTGTGAATGATCTGGTTGTTAATATTGCAAGTTATATTATTGATGAATAAATATTGTTAAAAATATTGAGAGGATTTTTATAAAGTATTTGTTATAACTTTGACATATTATTTTGACCCCTACTTACTCATTTTTCAAAATTGACAGTAGAAAGTTATCTCAATTTATATGTGTGTGTGTGTGTGTGCATGTGAATATGGGGTGTGTGTGAATGTCGTATAAGACATGGTGTATGTGTGTGTGTGTGTGTGTGTGTGTGTGTGTGTGTGTATATATATATATATATATATATATATATATATTATAAGCTTTGTTTTATTAGATTATAAATAGAATATATTAAATTTTATTCAAAATTTTTGTTTTATTAGAATATTTTATTGCATAGTAATGAATAGTAAAAATCAAAATTTTCAGACGATTCGGCGCCCGTGAATCGGGCGACTGTTCACCATGAATTTTATTTTAAAATATTATCCTTCCATTCTCCTATAAATAGGATGCTTAGTTTAGAATTGAAAATCACACCAGAATTAGAGAATTCTTCTTCTATAATATTGAGCATATTTCTTTAGAGTTTAAGGAAGCTTTGAGCGTAGAAAACAGTACAAGTTTTCTTCAAGAATATCCCCGCTATACCAGACGGAATACTCTCTTTTTTAAGGTAAGGGATGTTATTTTTGTTCAGTATTTGTAAGAAATAATATTTTCTTGCATACTCTGTAGTATGTAAGTAATATTATTTCGCTTTAGATTCCAAATTCTACACTCGTTTTGTTAAAGTATTGCTTCTATAATCCGTGAAATTAGTAGAATATCCTTGAAATTTATGTTTCATCGAGTATCTTTTCATGAAAATATTCTTCTGAGCATTCTTGATAATTTTTAATCTTTTCATGTCGGGGTACTATTCACAGGATACTATTTACGAAGTACTATTCGTGGGATACTATTCACTCAGGTACTATTCACCCAAGATACTATTCATGACAAAAATTGATTTCTTTTCTGTCCAAATCATTTTTGATACAATATTATTCTTGAATTTTACTCCACAAAGCAGTATCATGTTAACAATTTGGACATTATTGAATTCTGGATAAATTAAATTATAAATCTTTAAAATTTATCCTTCCTTTCATTTAATTGAATTCTTATATCATTGTCATCATCCTCATGCTTATATTGTGATGAAAGTCATCTTTGGCCCGTAGTGCATAGATGGACTATTGATTGGTATGATTATGACTAGGGATTATTCGGTATAATCATGACCTGTGATGTTACAAATGATGTTGTAAAAGTCATCATTGGCCCATAGTGCATTGATGAACAGTTGTTGTCATGATCATGACAATTGGTGATAACACGAAATCCTTGGCTCGTAGTGCATGGATAATTCGTGGATGTGATACTAATGAAAATCCTTGGCCCATAGTGCATGGATAATTCAGTGATGTGAATTATTTATTAAGCTGAGTCTCAGCGATAAAATTGATGATAAACTTTTGAAATCATAGAAGATAGTAGATATCATGATCTACTTGACTGTTCTAATGAATTATTTATTTCGCTGCAGTTAAACTTGTTGTCTATTGTATTCTATCAGTTTAACACTGTTGAAGGCTAACGATAAATTATTCTGCATTATCTTAGTCATAATATTTATTACTGTGCTAGTTGAGCTCACCCTTTTTCTTTTATTGTTCTCTTCAGGAAATGAGACCATAGCCGGGACTAGTCGGAAAATGGAGTGACGGTCCGAGATGGTGGTTGTTGTAGTCCTCACTATTTTGTAAAATATTGTGATAATAATTATAATGAGGACTCCATTTGAGTTTGGATACTGTCTATGAGACAATATTTATGTTGAAACTCTCAGCTCATGTTGTATAATTAAGTTTATATTTGTATTCCGTACCATGTATTTGGTGACTCAGAATGGGTGATGTATACCTATTTTGGGGGCATCACAATGAGAACCCTTAAAAAGTAACTAAAATCCTAAAAATTAATAACTAACTACACTAATAAATTAAAATTTTGAATTATAATAAATGGAAGCTAAGATGATGATTGGGTTGCCTCCCATCAAGCGCTTGATTCAGAGTCTTTCAGCCTAACTACTCCCTATCTTAAACTTGATTGGCAAGAACAATTGAGGATTTCTGGCGATCGAAGTCACCACCCCAATAATTCTTTAAGCGTTGTCCTTTTACCTTGAGCGGTTTATCTTGATTTTGACCAACTATTTCAACGGCGATGTGTGGGAAAGCCTATTTGACTATTAACGGCCCTGACCACCTAGACTTGAGCTTCCCAGGAAATAATCTCAGTCTGGAATTGAATAAGAGTACAACTTGGCCTGGCTTGAACTTTTTACTGATAATCTTTTAATCATGCCATCTTTTGACATTCTCTTTGTAAATTTTGCATTCTCATTTTCCATCAGGCAAAATTCATCTAGCTAGTTAAAGTTGTAGAAGCCTCTTTTCCCCTGCAGCTTTGAGATCAAAATTCATCTTCTGAATAGCCCAGTAAGCTTTGTGCTCGAGTTCGATCGGGAGGTGATATGCATTGCCATAAATGAGTTGATATGGCGAAATTTTAATCTGCGTCTTATAAGTAGTTCGATACGCCTATAGAGCGTCATCCAACTTCATTGACCAATCTTTTCAACTTGGATTCACGATCTTTTCCTGAATTCGCACCTCTCTGTTCAAAACCTCAGCCTGACCACTAGTCTGAGGGTGATATGATGCTGCAAATCTTTGGGTTACCCCATACTTAGCTAGGAGAGCTGTAAAGTACTTGTTGCAGAAATGGCTCCCCTCATCACTAATAATTGCTCTTGGCGTGTCAAACCTGCTGAATATATTTTTCTGTAGAAATGTTAATACAACTTTTGCATCATTTTTTGGCAAAGCAGCTGCTTCGGCCCATTTTGAAACGTACTCTACTGCTAAGAGAATGTACACATTGATGAAAGATGTTGGAAATGGCCCCATGAAATCAATACCCTACATATCAAAGATTTCCACTTCTGATATTGTTTTTAGAGGCATCTCATGGCGTTTTGAGATATTACCTACCCTTTAACATCTATCACACCTTTGCACAAATTGATGGGCTTCCTTAAACAATGTGAGCTAGTAGAATCCTTATTGTAATACTTTAGTAGTTTTCTTATCACTTCCATAATGT
Organism: Panax notoginseng; assembly: GCA_016801055.1. NCBI lineage: Eukaryota > Viridiplantae > Streptophyta > Magnoliopsida > Apiales > Araliaceae > Panax > Panax notoginseng. Next base: position 177,973,461 of record CM029013.1, read on the forward strand.
CCTCCATAAACTAAATCATGACAATGATGTAAGATACTCTTAGTTTCGCTCTGCGGAACACACCTTCGTATCATTTTATCTGCATAATGCTTGAACAAAAACATTTCATCCCACATGTATCTCCTTACATCATGTAAAAACTTTTTCTTCTGATGGGTTTTTAAGTCCAGAGGAAATACGTTGCTCACTGAGTAGTTGACAAAATATTCATGCCATGGAATCTCAGTGTTAACCACGAACAATTGCCATCTGGGAAAAACTCATTAATTACCAACTTGTCTTTCTTATTCTGCTATGTATTCTCTAATCTTGATAGATGGTCAGCAAGCTGATTTACAGTACCCTTCCTATCCCGGATTTCCAAATCAAACTTTTGAAGAAGAAGTATTCATCTTATCAGCCTCAATTTTGCATCTTTCTTCAAAATCAGATATCGAATAGCCGAATGATCCGTGTAAACCACAACCTTAGTCCCAATGAGGTATGATCTAAACTTGTCAAATGCATACACAACTGCAAGTAGTTCCTTCTAAGTAGTCATGTAATTAAGCTAAGCATTAGATAATATTTTGCTAGCATATTATATTGCATGGAAAACTTTATCCTTGCATTGGCCTAAAACTGCACCAACCACATAATCGTTGGCATAACACATCAACTCGAATGGCATAAACATATCTAGTGCCACAATCACTAGTGTTGTCATCCGTTTTTTCTTCAACTATTCAAAAGTTGTCAAACATTCCTCGTCAAACTTAAAAGGCATGTCCTTCGCCAACAAGTTACATAACGGTTTTGTGATATTTGAGAAGTCCTTTATAAACCTGCGCTAAAATCCAGCATGATCGAGGAAACTTCGGATTCCCTTGATTGAAATTGGTGGTAGTAGGTTTTTAATTATCTCTATTTTGGACTTGTCTACCTCTAAACCCTTAGCCGACACTTTATGCGCGAGAATGATCCCTTCTTGAACAATGAAATGGCATTTTTCCCAGTTTAGTACTAAGTTGGAATCCACACACCTTTTTAGGACCAAGATCAAATAAACAACTTTCAAATGAATCACCGAAAACTAAAAAGTCTTCCATGAGAACCTCGACATTTTGTTCCACCATATCTAAGAAGATGGCCATTATACACCGTTGAAAAGTTATCGGTGTGTTACGCAGTTTAAAATACATCCTTTGAAATGAAAATGTGTCATACGGACAGGTGAACGTTGTCTTTTGTTGATCCTCTGAAGCAATAACAATTTGATTATACCCCGATATCTGTCTAAAAGACAATAGTACTCGTGCCCTGCTAATTTGTCTAGCATCTGGTCAATGAAGGGTAAAGGAAAGTGATCCTTACGGGTTGCTTTATTGAGTTTTTTGTAATCTATACAAACCCTCCATCCAGTCACTATTCTCGTTGGTATCAATTCATTGTTATCATTTGCTCCAATTGTCATTCCAACTTTCTTAGGGACACACTTTATGGGGCTCACCCATGTGTTATTGGAGGTGGGATAAATAATTCCAACATCGAGCCATTTTAGGATTTCCTTTTTCAACACTTCTTTCATAATTGGGTTGAGCCTCCACTGCTATTTTATTGTTGGTTTCACATCGTCTTCCAAGAGGAACTTATGCATATAGAATAACAGACTTATCCTATTAATATTTTCGATAGTCCATCCGATTACAATTTTGTATTCGCGAAGGACTCGTAACAACTTACTTTCTTGCAATTCGTTTAGTGAAGACGAAACAATAACATGCAAAGTAGATGAATTATCTAAATAAGTATAGCTGAGGTGGTTAGGAAGAGGTTTCAGTTCTAATGTGGGAGGCTCCTCTAAAGATGGTTTCATTTTATTTGAAGATTTTTTAGCATACTCCAGAGGCTCGAAAGGAATTTTAAATTTACTTACCCTTGGCACTACATCCAACAAATACAAATATTCTAACAATTTTGGTTCATCTGTGTCGGTATCCCCCAATAAAGTAGTTTCCAATGGATCAAAATTCAACATTGCTAACAATTTATCATCCACTGCCTCGTTGATCACATCCACACGAGAACATTGTAAACACTCAAAATTTCATTTTCCTTGGACTAACCTTTCAAGAGGGTAAAAGCATAATTTCACTTCAGAGACAACCCCGAAGAAGGGCAGAAACCTCATTTCACCCCGGAGACAACCCTGTGGAGAAATCAAAGTGCAACGACGCCCAAACATGACGCGGATAGAACGAGGATCGTAAAGCTGATGAAATGGCCACAAGAAGCCACCACAGTAATCATTAAACTACGAGCTATCGAAGACGAGCCGATTGACAATCCTCGGGAATCAAAAGATACCTTTTAGCTAATTACATCATCTTTCCGGACTCCAATTCAGTCATATTTGACCTTATTTCACAGCCTTCTGCAAAGACTTTTTTTTGGGATTTTTGAGTACAGAGCTCAACTTTCACCGGACCGAGACCGAAAGAACAAACTTCGAGATAGCATGACCCATGGGGCCCAACCTCAGGTATATTTGGGACTAGCTCGGATACCCTTAAGTCAGCAAGAGCAGTAAAGAAAAAAAAGGAAAGAAGAAAAAAGAAGAAGTTAGAGAGAGAGAATGTGACACCCCCAAATTCGGGTACCTTTAAACCCGAACCTGGTGCATACACGGTACTTTCACATTCATACAAATCTAGCTATACATAAGCTTAAATGACTTAAAAGTAATTACTACACTATTACATAATAACAACTTCGTTCCAGATTCTATAACCAAATACATTACCATTAAGTGAAATATTAAGTTTTTAACGAAAATATTATACTATTATAAAGGTTCTTATATTCATTCAGCTTCTGCTTTCCCTTATCCTTACTAGAACCTCCAACGCGTTCGATCTTAGCTAAAATCATATAATACGAGCAAGAATGAGCACTAAATTGCCCAACAAGTAAAACAGTTTAATAACAACTAAATCAAGAATCATATGATCATTATTCAACAACTGAACCAATAGTTGTGAAGTATTATGAATAACCAAAATAATACTTTTTGTTTCCTTTCAAACATTTTTGAAACGATGAACTGGTTATTTCCATTGAAATGGTCAGTAGTCTAAGATATAGTCTTTTAATTTCATTTAAAAAGAATAACCCGACATTAAAATCGTAAATTCGATATTACTTACAAGCACATATAGATGATCAGTCTATAGTACTCTATGTTCTACAACATTCATCCTGGTGAACGACTGTGCATTCAATTTTATGGACACCTTGTGTGTCAATCGATAAACTTGACCAAAACATTTAATAGTTCAACCTAATGTATACGTTTGAATCCGTACCAAAACAACTTGGTTTGGAAAGCTCTACTTAACAATAATAATATCTCAAAGTTGTAATATCAGTGCGGTAAAATAATTCAACAAGTGTTTAGCCGAACAAAAGGCTTTGACATTTCTTTAAACAATCTCATATCATAGAATAACTTGAATACTTGTAAAAATATTAAAGGATTTGCAAAAGTATAGATTTCACACAATCATGAAGATTTGTGTACATTTGATATTAAGAATATATCACATATAATTCATAAGAATTAAATCTGATGAAGTTAGAAAAGTTACCTTAAGCGTCTTCTATACCCTTTACTTTAACTCGACCTTTATATATCCTACACGGTTTATCATAATCACATACCAATTAGCCACAAATAGACTACACATACGGTTTACACTAACTTCCCCCTTCATCTTTCATTATCTGATTAATTAATTAATCTCAGATGTCTTTTACGTTATTTAACGTTCATTTCATTCTTCGATATTCATTAGATTTGTTATCATTCAATACATTCTTTAACGATTTTTAAGTTCGTTGATCAAACATTAACTCTTTATAATTCGTTATACTCTTTAATACTTATTATGCGTTGACTCGCATAATTATATTTTGCTTATACTAAACACTTATGGTGTTTAAAGTATCTTATGTTTATGTTTTAATTTACTTTCCTTTAATTAACTAACTTCTAACCATTTCTTAAGGTCCTTGGTCCATTATTATCGTAATATATGTGACGCCTCCAAATTTGGGTTCTCTAACCTCGGGTTCGGTGCTTACGATCTATCATCATCACAAGCATTCTATAAACTATTTCGGAATAAATAAACATACATTGTTCATTATATTAGATTCTACAGCATAATCCCAAGGTCTTCTTAACATTAACTTAAACATACCCTGTGACGCCCCGAAAATAGGTCCACACAACCCATTCTAAGTTGCCAAATACATGGTACAGAAAATAACTACAAACTTTATTATTACAATTGTCGTGCAAAATACGACAACACATGAGTTGTGAGTTTTAATACAAATATTATCTTGTAGACAATATCCAAACTCAAATAAAGTCTTCATTACAATTATTGATACACTATTTTACAAAGTAGTGAGGACTGCTATAAAAACCGCCTTGAACCATCATTTCACACCCCGACAAGTACCAGCTATATTCTCGCCTCCTGAGAAGAATAATGGAATAAGAAGGAAAATGGTGAGCTCAACTAGCCCAGTAAAGAATATCATGACTAAAGATAATTAAATTAGCAATATCGTTCGTCAATAATAAAGCAGAGATTTAGAGCATATGGTAGATGATAAAACTTTTTAACCATAGTTGCAGCAGAACGAACAATCCATTAGAAGAGTCAAATAGACCATAAAGTCAATTATCTTCTCGATGTTAAAAGTCCACCAAAAATATTTTATCCCTGTAACATTAATCAACAGTTCATGTCCACAATCATGTGAATAACTTATAATCATAATTGTGGTTCTAAATTCCTCTTCGCACCCAGGACGAAGATAATTTTCATCACATGTCTTTAATCATTTCAGAATTTATATAAACAATAATTATAACCATATTGATCAATTCACCTTTGCACTTAAGCTAAAGATATTCAATTGTAAATTCAATGGTCATGATCATACTAGTCAACAATTCATCTTTGCATTACTGGCTAAAGAGAACCCATAGTCACGATCTTACCAATAATCTACACATCTTTACACTCAAGTCAAAGAGAAATTTCATCACCAGGATTATAAAAATGTTATATATGATAATAAAAACAATATGATTAAAACATGAATTTAATTTCAAGAGTAAGATTCATAAATCAACGATAATTTGGTCAGAAAAAGAAACCAATTTTGTCGTAAATAGTACCCCGTGAATAGTAATTCGTGCATAGTACTCCATATTCGTAAATAGTATCGTATACTTAAATAGTGCCGTATACGTAAATAGTGTCATATACATAAATAGTGTTGCATATGTGAATAGTGACGTATACGTGAATAGTACCGTATACGTGAATAGTACCGTATACGTGAATAGTAACCCCGACATGAAAAAGATAAAGTTTCACAATAAAATTCATATCAATATTTCGGTATAATGATATTAAAAGAAATAACATCATTTACTTGAAAAAATAACATCCCTTACCTCAAAAGAATAACACTTCTAACTAGAATATCGGATATAATAATGAAGGAATCTTGCACTGTATAGCAACACTCAAGATATCTAAATATTCACAAAAACATGCTCGATATTATAGAGAGATAAACTTTTGATTCTGGTGTGATTTTCAATTCTAACATAAGCACCTTATTTATAGGAAAATGTTTAGAACACCAAAACAAAAAATTTAATAAAATATTATTATTTATAAAAAAAATTCACGCCCACTTTAAAAATCAGATTTCAACATTTACAACAAGCAAACGGACAAGTGTGGGGCCCACCTTCTAGAAATCTCCACCAAAAATATTTTAAATCATTTATAAATTCAGAAACTTCAATAATTCATAATAAATAGCCCTTTTATCAGAAAAATATGAATTCTTATCATCTTCATATGAAATTTAATTCTCTACAACTTTGTAGAATAAAGTTTTTCCAAATTTCGAACGAAAAAATGACCCGAATTTACATACGGATGAAATCTCATAGCATTCCATCCTTGAAAATTTACTTACGGATAAAATCCACCTCACACCTACTTTGGCCAACAAAAATTAGCATATTTCACACACAAGTGTGGCCCACTCAATCAGAAAACCCCCAAATATTTTACACGTTTTAATCCTCAAAAATACCATTCATACCCAATTTGCACTCTTCCTCCTCATTTTATTCATATGCCGTGAATTTAGTGTAAAAATATCACCATTATTATATTATCACATTATACATTTATAATGTAATATAATAATATATTTGAATGAATTATTTTATCGAAGAAGATAAAATATCAACTCTTAATAATTGTCTCTTTAAAAATTTATTCATTAAATAAATATTTTCTTATCATTTTTATCAATAATTAATTATTCACAGATAATATTACAGAATCACAATAATAACAACTGTAAGACCCCAACTTTTTATAAATAAAATTAAATTTTATCTAATTATTATTTTGAATGATAAGGTGTTAATTTGATATAATTCTTTGGTTATGGGTGAAATGTGCAAATTTTGCAAAATAAGCAAGTAGTTATAAAATATTCATTGTTGTCGGGGAATATTCGTTTGGTCGTGGAATATTCTTACTGTCGGAGAATATTCATACGATGACGCATCTATTTGTGGGCCCTATAATGGAAAACTATCGGATGAAGAAAACGATAAGAATGAGTTTTCTAAATATAACGGTGTAGTTATTACAGTTAACACTGTTGAAATACCCGGTGGTTAAAATACAGTAATATGCGTGATTGCACAGTAGTACACGGTATTATATAGTATTTTTAGATTATTGATTCTTACATAAGAAGGCACTACTCAATAATTGTTATAGTAATTACTGTTTAATATTTTATTTTATTGATTCAATAATTGCTACGTTGATATTTTATATTATTGTTGATTCAATAATTATCACTACACAGTATTTCTCATTATCAGATCAATAATTCATATTATTTGAATAATATTATTAGATATATAGTATTATCTGTAATGTCTAAGGAAATTCTGTCTAGAAAAGGTGTTTGGTCACCTAATTACGCGCTAGTAAGGAGAAATCCTTATCGGAAAGCCCCATCTTTCTTGGAAACGACTTGGTTGTCATTATTGTGATTCTGTAATATTATTTGTGAATAATTAATTATTAATTTATATGATAAGAAAATATTTATTTTATGTGGATATAAATGAAGGAATTAAAGCTGAGGTATTTTATCAGTATTTTATCAGAATGGAGATATTAAAAATCATCCGTATGTGGATTTCGGTCATTTTCTGTTTGGAATTTGGAAAAACTTTTTTCTACAAAGTTGTAAAGAATTAAATTCCTATAGAAAGGACATAAAATTCGTATTTTTCTGATAAAAGGGTTATTTATTATGAATTATTAAAGTTTCAAAAATAAATATTTTTATTAAAAACATGGGTGGACCCCACTTTTGGTTGTTGTGAAAAAATGTTGAATTTGGTGGGCCCTGTAAGGTTTATAATATTCATGAACGCAATTAAATTTCACAAAATAAGTAGAAGCATGGAAAAATAAATTTTAAAATTTTATAAACCACATACCCGGATCATCTTTTATGCACAATTATTAATTAAACGAAAAAGAAAGAACAAGAATCATAACCTTGAAGATTCGAGCTTCCTCAGGTACAAGTTCATCTCCAATCCTTTTTACGTTCAACTTGAATCCACCGGGTTTGGTTCTTTCCTTTAATCAATGTTAGTTACCCAAGTGTTTGGCCTCTAGAGGTGATCTACCAAAGAAGAAGAAAGATTCAAGAAGATGGGTGTTTGGCAAAATTCTAGTTTTCTATCTCTCATAGAAAATGGTGTACTCTCCAACAATTTGAATCACATATATTGATATCTGATATAAGACTCCTCTTATAAAGATATCAGTTAACCCTTCTAATATAATTAGAAAATAGAGTATTATTTAATTAATTAAATTCTTTTAATTAATTAAACTCCCTAATCTTATTAGGGATAATTAATTAAATTCTTTTAATTAATTTAACCTCTTAATCTTATTAAGAATATATGAGAGTACTTTTATTAATTAATTTTCAAACTCCTTAAGGAATTAAATAATAATAAGACTCCTCTTATTAATTTATATTAAATATTTCCAAAATATTAATTAATAAATATTAAACCATTTAATTTATTCTATCACCATAGATTAAATTAAACACACTTAACTTATTATTACGACTATGCCATTAACTTCTTAAATAATTATTCTTTATTTTATGGTGTGACCCTTTAGGTTCTCCATATTAAACCGGTTGTGAATAAATCAATTAGAGCAATTTTAATCTTATTTAAATAAATAAATTAAACTATTAATTTATTTAAATAAATAATATTTATTTTACAATAGGGATAAGCCTCCCTAGCGATTAACGACTTTCTAGATAATATAGATTTTAACATTAATCATAAAAGAACCTTTGAGTAAATAGTTACTGTACAATTCAATCCTTCCACCATATAATGTCCCAATTAAATATAAGACATGGAATTACTGTCAAGTCTTATTTTATTTAATTATATGTATTTCGACTCTTAAATGCACAACTCCAAATAATGCAAATTAGAAACTCCTTTCTAATTTTATTCTACATTGGCCAAGGACTACTAGGTTATCATTTATTGAATCACATAGGACATCTCTCTTCTTTTACTAAAAACGGTAGATTCTTTATTGATCATACATTATCTCTATCTATAACTTATTATACCTAAGTATACTCTTTGATATACCCTAAGGGTCTTAAAGAATAAGTCAAAGTATAACTCATCATACATAAGATACTATGATGATCTCAAGTCCAAAGATCACTTGTACTACTATCACTACAGGAATTCCTATTGACAGGCAAGTAAAACTCTAATAGGTATTCCTTAGCGAGCCACGTTCAGTGAACTTATTCTCCAATAAGCACCTACATACTTGCTTTAGTGTCTCCACACAAATGATCATGCGATCAATCATCCTCATCCAATGAGCAAGCAACATATGTATCAATCTATCTGGATTCACTCATTCCCAATTTAGTAATCCAACGATTGGAAACTATTTTAGTTTTAAGCTTTTTAAGATTTTAGATCTCATTACAATGATCATCATCATTATTCTAAAAGCATTACTTAAAACTATGGATTTATCACATATTATAAAATAACATCATGTAGATAATTAAAAGCCTTTAATAAATTAATACTTTTTATTAATAAATGAATAAGATTGTTACAAAGTATATGCTTTATCATCAAACATGGTTGGCTTGTGTGCATACTACTTTCAATATCCCACTTGCACTAAAGCCAACCGCCATGGTATATCATACCCTTCTTCTCTAAGTGACGATTATCATGCTATTGGATAAGCTTTAGGTAATGTATATGTAATGTTGTTCTTGAGAGTCCACTATCTTTATAGTGATTTTCCATCTTTCAATGATTCCTATAATCAAATGAAAGTGCCACAACATATGTTTAGATCCAAGTTGAGACTTAGGAACTATTCCTAGTTCTTTAATGAACTTTTATCCAAATAATCAACTTGCAACTTCATTTACAGCCATATACTTTGTCTTTATCACTAAACCAGCAATTATTTGTTGTTTGAAACCTTTCCAATTCACTGCACCACCATTCAAGGTAGCACTTTACCTTAAAGTGGATTTACTGTCGTCTTGGTCTGTTTGAAAAACTTGAGTCTATTAATCCTTCTAGTTTTAATTTAGACCCATCATAAATATGATCACATCCTTAGTTCTGGTTAAGTACTTTAAGATGTTTTTCACTATCTTATAGTGAACTTCTCCAGAATATGACCGATCAACATCATGTTACATATATTTCATTGTATACATGATTATTACTCATGTGATCTCTTTTTTCAGGAGTCTATGGGTACTATAAAGAGAGATACACTCCATGACTCATCAACATGAGACATCTCTTAGAGTTTGTCATGCTAAACGACTTTAGCTTCAAATGAATATATGTTCCTTAGGTTAAGTCGAGCATCCTTTTAAATCTATCTATATAAATTTTTATCCCCAATTATGATACTTTTCCCAAATCATTCATGGAGGAATTTTTAGACAACTTTATCTTTACTGATTGTAGCATTGGTACGTCATTCCTTATCCGTAGTATATCAACATATAGTACTGGGAATGTCACGACGCTCCCACTGACCCTTTTGTACACACTAGGTTCATTCTTATTTTTGATAAAATCAAACTCTTTTGATTGTCTCATCAAAATGAATGTTTCATATTTGAGAAGCTTGCTTCAATCCATTTATCTGAGTGTCTACAACTCTTACCTCATCGTATGTAACTGGATCATCATCTTCTATTATGTGTACGTCATCATCATCATCATCTATGATGAATACATACCTCCTATGTATCTTTGGTACTATTCCAAATTTACGATTCGGTTGTGGTACAATGGTCTATCTACAGGTTCCTCTTATTTGACTTATAGTATTTTGTGGTTCTTGAACTCTCCAAGATCTATTATCATCCCACTAGCCCCTTCAATGATAAACATTTTTATCTTAGAAGGCATCGTGTTTCGCAACAAACACATTTTACTAAGTAGGATTATAGAACATATATACCTAAACTTACTTTAGGATATCCCACAAATCTATACTTGTCAAATCTTGTCCCAAGCTTATCCTTTGAAACCTTTTCACATAAGTTGGATAACCCATTATCTTAACATACTTAAAATTAGGAATCCTTCCTGTCCATAACTTTTATGGAGTTTTGTGGCCGAATTTTGAGGTTACCTTTTTCGTAGATATGCATCCATTTCTAGGACAGTATCCCTGAAGGATACTAGAATGTCGGTTAAATTATTTTGGACCGCACCATGTCCAATAAGGTACGATTTTTCTTTCAGATACATCAATCAATTATTGTGTATCAGGAGGCATCCATTGTGAGAAAACCATTTGAGATGATCTAAAAACTCATTGCACAATTATTCCTTCCTTGATCCGATCAAAGAATCCTAATACTTTTCCAATTTGTTTCATTTCTGAATTCTTTGAACCTTTCAAATAATTCACAACTGTATTTCAGCAAATACACACATTCAACTTTTTGAATGATCATCTCATTTTCTTATACTAGTATGTTCAATTTGCAAAATAATTTTTACGTAAGTCAAGTACAAAAAATTCATTAAGTAATATTTCAGTTCTATACAAAATATTATTATTAATATAAATAAAAAAATAATTGTTCTTAAATATAATACCAAATATTTCATTGTCCAACAATAAAATGGAAATAATGTTTTCAACGAGAACTGGAATACAATAACAACTTATTAACTTAATAGACTTGCCCATAGACTGTGCTAAACTATAAATTCATATGGCTGATGCAGCAACCTTTGCTTTATTTCCACATATAGGATTACTTATCTCTTGTTTAGATTTCTACTTCTGCTTGGTCCCTTCATAAATCTCTATTTATGATAACCAAAGCTGATATCCTATACCCAAGTAGAGCCTTGACTTAAATTTTTTTTTATTTCAGTCATGAATAAAAAATTATATTTGTAACTGAAGCTTCACTAAGCTTCTTTGGTTAGCCTCTGCAGGATGCTTCTCGTAGTTTCCTTTCGATGTCCAGGCTTATTGCAGTGGAAGCAAACTCCTTTGATATCCTTATCAGTTTTGTTCTTATTATCCTTTATTTTTGCCTTTCTATTTACTTTCTTTGAATCGTTCTTCTTTTCAGAAGATCCTTTGGCCCCTACTAGTAAGACTCGGTCTTTCTTGGTTGGAAAGTGACTCTCAGCTGTTTTTCAACATGTTAAGCAAATCAGCGAAGCTGATATCTTGCTTGTTCATATAAAAAATTCACAACAATTATGAAAAGAGTCTGGGAGTGAGTGCAAGATTAAATTTTGGCTCAACTCTCCATCTATGACAAAACCTGTTGTCCTAATTGATTAATCAAATTGATAATGTTAAGGACTTTTATTTGTACCGTAGTGTCATCGGTCATTCTAGATCGGAAGAGCTCCTTAGATATCCGATATCTATTAGTCCTACTTTCCTCACCATCATATACTTGATGTGCAGGAATATAGTAAGAGCATCTATAGTTTCATGCTGACATTGAAGCTCGTTACTCATGGATGCGAGCATGATGCATTGAGCCAACTGTGCATTATCTTACCACTTTCTAAAAGTAGCAATATCTTTCTCAGAGGCATTGTCTGCAACCATTGCAGGGATAGGCATATTAAGGACATAAGATAGCTTTTCAGCCGTGAGAACTATTCTCAAATTCCTTAACCAATCCATTTAATTCGGTCCAGTTAAATGGCATCTAATATGCTTCGCAGTGATAGTAATTTAGACATTGTAAAATTCTGTAAATGAATTTGTAATTAACAACATTTTAGTATACATTCTTTTATTAATTACCAAAATAAATTAGGTCTTGTTTTAAATTGGTATCTCCCACTATTTTCTTCAAACTATATTACCCTCAATTTATATAGTTCGGTGATATCTAATTAAAGATATGCTAGTGAGAATAAGGATCCCATTTTAAATGTATATAACCTTGTGTGTGCACAACAAACTATATATAAATAAATAGGTAAACAACTCTTGTCAATTATATCAACTATGTAACTCCTTGTATTTTGCCTCTTAGATCATAATTAGACCTGGCAAACTTGGCCCAAGCCCGCGGGCCGGGCCGGCCCGCCCGCCACGGGCTGGGCTATGGGCTGCAGTTTTCTAGTCCAGGAAAAGCTGGGCCGTTTTGGCCCGGCCCATTTTTGGCCCGGCCTGTGATGGCCCGGCCTGCAGCCCGTAACTTTGTTTTTTTTTAAACAAAATGTTGCTACTTGTGGGGCTTGAACACATGACTTGTAAATAAATAAATAAGAGTTCAAACCAACTGAGCTACAATAATTGTTTATTTTTAATGCAATCTTTAATATATTGTTTCTTTACTTTTGTTCAAATTTACTATTCTTAAAAAGTAAAACTTAAATCGTGCATTTATAATAGAAAACTAAACAATTAATGCTTACTTAAATCGTGCATTTATAATAAGTAAAACTTAAATAATATACTTTATTTATATAATTTTTTATATTAATAAAGTGTATTATTTTAGTAATATATAATTATGTAAAATAACATATAATTGCACAACAATATTAAATTAACAATTTATTATTTTGAAAGCATACAAAAAACATAATCTTAATATTCATACATATAGTTTTTCATTTTTGTAAAATAGCGTGAGCGTCTTTATAATATAGTATTATATTTTATTTCATGTATTTATTAGTGTATAACAGTATCTCTTTAAGATTGTGTCATAATTTTTCTTTATGTCGCTATAAATTTGATTTTATTGTAATTTTATTATTCTTAATTAATAATACTAATTTATAATACTATTAAAATTTTAATTGATTGAGATATGTAGTAAATAATTTTAAAGTATAAAACTATTAAACTAACAATTATTAGTTTAAGTTAGATAATATAATTATAAAAATTTAAAATTATCTATATATTAGTATTAATTACAGTATTTATTATTTTTAAAAGTTAAATAAATTATATTAATTTTAAAGAATCATATTGTAGTAAATTTAGAAAGTAAATCAATCATTATCCCTTAATTATGCATTCCCCTACTTATTTAGAAAGTAAATCAATCATTATCCCAAATCATGCCTTTAGAATAATATCTAAAATTATAATACTATTAAAATTTTAATTGATTGAGATATGTAGTTAATTTAAGTAATTAGAATTATTGTTTATTAATTTTAATATTTATTATTATTACTATTTTTGGTGTATCAAGATTTTGCAAAAAAAATATAGGAAAAAGCCCGCGGGCCGGGCCGGCCCGCCCAACCCGGGCCACGAGCTTAAGAAATTTGGCCCGCCAAAACCCGGGCCTTTTCGGCCCGGCCCGCGCTCGGCCCGGCCCAGTCCGGCCCGACCCGCCCGTTTGCCAGGTGTAATCATAATGGTCAAGTGTGTGCACATCCGAACTAAAATGATCTAAGTTAAGTCATACCTAGCACTCCATATATTCAAAAAAAAATATTGTCCTTGTGTGTGCACAACAAAACAGCATTGTTCAGTCTATTTATAAGCATTAAATGTGATAAAACAATATCTTAAATATTTAGTACTTGTCTTGTATGTGCACAACAAACTTATATTAAATATTTAATACTCTATTGTTTTACCATGATAGAAGGCGACAATAGATATTCCAAATATCTTTGAACGTTACAACATAATATAATTTATTTGAGGGTTTTGTTATTAATTTGTCTCATCTTGTTTAGCGTGCATGTACACACACACACACACACACACACACACACACACACACACACACACATATATATATATATATATATATATATATATCCTATATGTTTTAGTAATTAAACTGTTATATTATTTGCACCTCCGATTCCAGTTTACTTGATTCCGCCTCCAATGGTATCAGAGCCATGTTGTTTCTGTTCTAGTTGCCAGTAAGATATTAACAACTGTTCATCTGCAACCGTTTTCAAAATTTCTCTTTTATTCTTATTCAGAAGTCACCTGATTTACTGTAGTCCACCTTGTTCTTGTCAAACTTTTGTAAGTCTCTTGGGTGAGCAGTGTTGGTTTTTGAACATAGGTATGAGTCTACCTAAGGTAATAGGGTATGAATGGAAGAATAATGAATAAAAATTTATTTTGAGCTTGGTAAATATGAATAGATTGTTTAGATCTAACTCCTCAACTAGTAACCGGTCGACTTTGCCTCCTTTTCCAGACATAGTTAACCAAGAAATTCACAGTTATGAAAACATCAGTCAAGCCTTGCACAATTGGAATATACCTAGGGTCTCCCATAAGGAAAGAACTATTACAAAGTTACTATTACAAAATAAATGATTACAGACAAAAGTTACTATTCATGAACAGTGCTGACTTTTTTTACTATTCATCGACGCGTCTGGCAACTTTTGACAAAGTGGCCACAACTTTTGACTTGAAAGATGCTTTCGGTGGAAAGGAGATGCTTTCGGTGGAAAAGACGAATCTGCTTTCGGCTGAGGGCATCTTTTGACTGGCTGCAGGGAGCAGGTGCATGTGACTGAGAAGAAATGTCAGGCAAATGGGTCCTGAGCATCCTGTAGATTGATGGTGCCGTAAGGGTCATCATCTTCATCATACTGACTATGGGAAGCTGATGAAGAACCTGTAGAGGCATCCTCATGAAGCTCATCGATTCTTTTATTTAATGCCTGGGCAATTAATTTTAACTCTTTCCAGAACAATCTTTAAAATCAGAAATGCTACGGGAACAAGTCGAACCAGTGGGACTGACTCTAGACTCTTTTGATTTTTTACTGACACTTGCCTCTTTTGATTTTTGACTAGAAGGTTCTGCTGTAGAGACTGGGAGAACCTTGAGAGAAGCAGGGAATTCTAACTGGACTTGACCTACAATTCTATTGACGTCAAATTTATCCCACCATTTGACAAACCATTGGCGAGTGACTAGGGGAAAAGGATATGCCATTGGAGATGTAGGGGAAGCATTGTGACTGATTTCACTGGTGGAGTTTTGAATGCTGTATTCCCATCGGAGAATCCAGGGAATCTTATATTTACTTACAAACTGAAGAAGGACTGGGACACCTTCATATGCTGAATCTAATTTTTTGTGATTGCAAAAACGATTGAGTTGGACTTTCAAAGGATCGGGAAGAAGGTCATAGGTAGAACCAAATCTCGACCACCAATGGGAAAACCAATATGGGAAATGACTTTTGAATTTATGGTCAAATTGAACAAACCAAGAATGACTGTGTGACTCATTTTGATGGAGGAAAACTTTATACCAACCTTCCATATAATCATAATAACAAAAAGAGTTATCCTGATTCGAAAGCTGCATAAGATCAGAGGGATATTTTTCCCATTCGGACATCTGAATAAACTGTTTAATATACAACGAATGGTAAAGAACTTTGGCTTTATCATTATTGGCATAAATGGGTTTAATAAAAATTGACTCTGTTTCGACAAGAATGTCCTTATAATACACAAGGGATTTATAAGGAGCAAAGGGCATGAAATGCCAACCAGAAGGGAAAAACTGGGAGGTCAATTTTACTGGGTCATTTCTGGGTTTCATGTGAGGCTCAATATGAAATAAGAGATTGGTCCATCTAAGCATATACTCAGAGGGAGGATTACTGGGATTTGAACTAGAGGCTTTTGGCTGAAAGGGGTCGACGGGAATTGGGTTACTAGCCAAAGCTGAACTATAGGGCTTGGGCATTGTCCCAAGGACAGTGAACTTGTTACTGGTTTGATAAACTGGGTTAACTGGATGAGGAACCAAGGTTCCTCTTGGCTGATTACTAGGGCCAGTAGGGCGACCCGGACCACGAGAGGTTGATGCACCGCGGATACTCATGAAGGATGCACGGTACATGTGTTAATAAATTCCCGAGTGAGAAAATCAGGAATAGAATTGTTACTACCTTTAATGTATTCAATATCAAAATCAAAGATACTCAAAAGGGCTTGCCATCTAGCAAAGGAGTGTTTAGAAGCTAAGTTTTCAACATCTTTTTCTAACACATATTTCGCCGATTTGCAGTCAATTCGAACTAAAAATTTTTGATTTAATAAATCAATTTGAAATTTATTAATACATAACACAAGAGAAAGTATTTCTTTTTTTAATAGTACTGTAATTTAACTGTGTACTATTCCATGCACCGGAATGAAAACGGACGATTTGTTCTGGGGAATCTGGAGTTAACTTTTGCTTGAGAATACCTCTGAATCCAATATCAGAAGTGTCAGTTTCTACAATTTTAAATGCAGAATCATTGGAAATACCAAGGCAGGGCAATTCCTTGATGTATTTTTTAACTTGTTGGACGACAGAAGTATGAATGTCAGTCCAGGGAGGAGGATTGTCTTGCAAACGCTGAAAGAGATGTTTACAAATTTTCCTGAGGTTTTTATAGAACTTGCCAATATAATTGAGCGAGCCCAGAAACCTCTGCAGTTGGGTTTTATGGGTAATTTTATCTGGGAATCTGTCGGCGAATTGAATAGCTCTATCAATTGGCCGTATGAGTCCGTGATATATAATTAATCCAAGTAACCGAACTTTAGCTTGAAATAAGCTGCATTTGGAAAGCGAAAGAACAAGTACATTGTCTTTAACCGTTTTGAAAAACGATTTCAAATGTTTGACATGTTCTTCAATGGAATTGGAAAAAATAAGAATATCATCGATATACACAACAATAAAATGACTAAACGGATTCAAAATGTCCTTGAGGATATTCTGGAATTCACTGGGAGCATTTTTTAAGCCAAATGCTTGGACATTCCATTCGTAATGACCGAATGGAGTGGTGAATGCAGTTTTGTATCATCTGTCATCTGGGTGAATAGCAATTTGCCAGAAACCAGATTTGAGGTCGAATTTACTAAAAATGGTGGCATTACTTAGTCGGTTAATGAGGTCATCCTTATTAGGTAGGGGATATCTAATCCATTCTAGGACTTTGTTTAATGGCTTGTAATTGATTACTAACCTGGGAACACCTCTTTCCTTTTCTGCTTCATTGTTAACATAAAAGGCAGGACATGACCATGGGGATTTACTAGGTCTAATTAATTTTTTACTAAGGAGATCATTAATTTCCTTTTTACATAACTCCATCTGTTCGTGATTCATTTGAATAGGCCTGGCCTTAGTAGGAATCAAATGTTCTTTGAATTCCTTAGCGTAAGGGAGCCTTACAACATGTTTTTTCCGATGCCAAAAGGCATTAGGAGAATCAGAACAAAGGTGGTCTTTTAAATAAGATTTTAATTCTTCAATTTTCTCAAGGACATCTTTATTTTGAAGTTGTTCTTCAATTCTTTTGTATTTAATTTCTTCTTTTAAAAAATTTAAATGGGTGGATTTACAATTTAATAAATTTAATGATTTAGAAATGGACTCTTCTTGAATAAATTTTAAATCTCTCTCTTTTGGTTTAATAAGAAATTTAAATGTAATTCTTTTACCTAAATGTTTACAGCTTAATCCTTCATTACTGGTAGTAAATGGATATAATAAATATATAAATGGTAACCCTAAAATGATTTTATCAGTAAGATTGTGAATTAAAACAAATGATGTTTTAAAACACATATCATCTTGACAGATATGCACATTAGGCAATTTATATTTTATTTCCATCTGACTACCATTAGCTGAATTTAATTTTTCATTAGTCTTCTTATAGTACTTGGTTGGAATAAGACCTTCTTGGATACAATTTAAATCCGCACCAGTATCAACTAAGGCGGGAAGTTTTATTGAAAAGGTTTTATCAACAACCAAATTAATGGAGATATACCACTTTTGAATGATAATATCTTTTACTCTTTTAAGAGAAAGACCTTGAACGAATAGATCTGGCTCATCTTTGATTCCTGAAGATTCTGGCTCATCGTGATCTTCATCACTAGAGGAGGAATCATGAACTTGAAGATCAGATTTCTGACTCTCTAAGTCTTTTCTTAAATTAGAGACTTCAATTTTTAAATTAGAGATTTCCTTTTTAAGTTTATTAACTTCTTGATTTAACTCTGGAAGGGTAACTTCTTTAACTGGGGTTTTAAATCTTTCTAGAGTTTTATTAAGGCTGAATATCGGTTTATCTTTAGCTTTAAAAATCTTGTCTTTAACTCTAGTATCTTTGGTTAATAAATATTTTAATTGCTTAGTATATTGAACTTTAAGTTCAGGGTCAGAAATTTTACTAATTAAGTCGATTAACAAAGAGCTTTCTTCATCTTCTTTGGTAATAACACTTAATCTTTTAGTGCAACAATTTTCATTGCAGTTATTAGCACAAATAGTGACTTCCTCTTCGTTACTATCAGACTCATTGTTGCTGGTACTGCTATTAAAAGAATAAGGGATGTCAGATCCTTCATCATTATCTACATTGTTTTCTATTCTCATTAACTCTAATAATTGTTCTGTATCTTCAATAGAGATATTTAACTGAGATAATTTTTGTTTTACTTTACATTCACTTTTGTAGTGGCCTTTTTGCCCACAATTGTGGCAAACGATTTTACTCTTATCATATTTTTTAGTACCTTTATTATATTTTTTATTAATTGGTTTAGGTTTATTATAATAATCGTTTTGATTATTATTCTTTTTATGAGCATGTTTACGTTTGTAACGTTTATGTGTTTTAGGATGATCAATATGCGGTGTTTATGCTTTCTTCTAGAGGGAGCAATTGGAGGCAGACCATATTGTTCACAAAATGTTCCTAACTCATATTTTTCTTTTTTCTTATCTTTACTAGCTTGTTTCCTTATTCTATAAAAGGAAACCGAACTTAGTTATTGAGGCAGACTTCGAAAGACTCTGGGATCCTTCTCAGATGAATCTTTAGCCTCTACCGCTGTTAAGCCTTTCTTAGCCCCTCCTTCTGCTATTCTACCTTTCTTAAATGTTCTAAGTAAGTCAAGTTAATCCAATTTGTAATTTTGTAATTTGTAATCAGTTTGTACATTTGTAAACCGTTTTATTTCCAATCAATAAAACTATATTGGAGGCGGAATCAAGTAAACTGGAATCGGAGGTGCAAATAATATAACAGTTTAATTACTAAAACATATAGTTTTATTGATTGGAAATAAAACGGTTTACAAATGTACAAACTGATTACAAATTACAAAATTACAAATTGGATTAACTTGACTTACTTAGAACATTTAAGAAAGGTAGAATAGCAGAAGGAGGTGCTAAGAAAGGCTTAACAGCGGTAGAGGCTAAAGATTCATCTGAGAAGGATCCTAGAGTCTTTCGAAGTCTGCCTCAATAACTAAGTTCGGTTTCCTTTTATAGAATAAGGAAAGAACTATTACAAAGTTACTATTACAAAATTAATGATTATAGACAAAAGTTACTATTCATGAACAGTGCTGACTTTTTTTACTATTCATCGACGCATCTGGCAACTTTTGACAAAGTGGCCACAACTTTTGACTTGAAAGATGCTTTCGGTGGAAAGGAGATGCTTTCGGTGGAAAAGACGAATCTGCTTTCGGCTGAGGGCATCTTTTGACTGGCTGCAGGGAGCAGGTGCATGTGACTGAGAAGAAATGTCAGGAAAATGGGTCCTGAGCATCCTGTAGATTGATGGTGCCGTAAGGGTCATCATCTTCATCATACTGACTGTGGGAAGCTGATGAAGAACCTGTAGAGGCATCCTCATGAAGCTCATTAATTCTTTTATTTAATGCCTGGGCAATTAATTTTAACTCTTTTCCAGAACAATCTTTAAAATCAGAAATGCTACGGGAACAAGTCAAACCAGTGGGACTGACTCTAGACTCTTTTGATTTTTTACTGACACTTGACTCTTTTCATTTTTGACTAGAAGGTTCTGCTGTAGAGACTGGGAGAACCTTGAGAGAAGCAGGGAATTCTAACTGGACTTGACCTACAATTCTATTGACGTCAAATTTATCCCACCATTTGACAAACCATTGGCGAGTGACTAGGGGAAAAGGATCTGCCATTGGAGATGTAGGGGAAGCATTGTGACTGATTTTACTGGTGGAGTTTTGAATGCTGTATTCCCATCGGAGAATCCAGGGAATCTTATATTTACTTACAAACTGAAGAAGGACTGGGACACCTTCATATGCTGAATCTAATTTTTTGTGATTGCTAAAATGATTGAGTTGGACTTTCAGAGGATCGGGAAGAAGGTCATAGGTAGAACCAAATCTCGACCACCAATGGGAAAACCAATATGGGAAATGACTTTTGAATTTATGGTCAAATTGAACAAACCAAGAATGACTGTGTGACCCATTTTGATGGAGGAAAACTTTATACCAAGCTTCCATATAATCATAATAACAAAAAGAGTTATCCTGATTCGAAAGCTGCATAA
This sequence comes from Panax notoginseng, assembly GCA_016801055.1. Lineage (NCBI taxonomy): Eukaryota > Viridiplantae > Streptophyta > Magnoliopsida > Apiales > Araliaceae > Panax > Panax notoginseng. Next base: position 177,994,558 of record CM029013.1, read on the forward strand.
GATCAGAGGGATGTTTTCCCCATTCGGACATCTGAATAAACTGTTTAATATACAACGAATAGTAAAGAACTTTGGCTTTATCATTATTGGCATAAATGGGTTTAATAAAAATTGACTCTGTTTCGACAAGAATGTCCTTATAATACACAAGGGATTTATAAGGAGCAAAGGGCATGAAATGCCAACCAGAAGGGAAAAACTGGGAGGTCAATTTTACTGGGTCATTTCTGGGTTTCATGTGAGGCTCAATATGAAATAAGAGATTGGTCCATCTAAGCATATACTCAGAGGGAGGATTACTGGGATTTGAACTAGAGGCTTTTGGCTGAAAGGGGTCGACGGGAATTGGGTTACTAGCCAAAGCTGAACTATAGGGCTTGGGCATTGTCCCAAGGACAGTGAACTTGTTACTGGTTTGATAATCTGGGTTAACTGGATGAGGAACCAAGGTTCCTCTTGGCTGATTACTAGGGCCAGTAGGGCGACCCGGACCACGAGAGGTTGATGCACCGCGGATACTCATGAAGGATGCACGGTACATGTGTTAATAAATTCCCGAGTGAGAAAATCAGGAATAGAATTGTTACTACCTTTAATGTATTCAATATCAAAATCAAAGATACTCAAAAGGGCTTGCCATCTAGCAAAGGAGTGTTTAGAAGCTAAGTTTTCAACATCTTTTTCTAACACATATTTCGCCGATTTGCAGTCAATTCGAACTAAAAATTTTTGATTTAATAAATCAATTTAAAATTTATTAATACATAACACAAGAGAAAGTATTTCTTTTTTAATAGTACTGTAATTTAACTGTGTACTATTCCATGCACCGGAATGAAAACGGACGATCTGTTCTGGGGAATCTGGAGTTAACTTTTGCTTGAGAATACCTCCGAATCCAATATCAGAAGCGTCAGTTTCTACAATTTTAAATGCAGAATCATTGGAAATACCAAGGCAGGGCAATTCCTTGATGTATTTTTTAACTTGTTGGACGACAGAAGTATGAATGTCAGTCCAGGGAGGAGGATTGTCTTGCAAACGCTGAAAGAGAGGTTTGCAAATTTTCCTGAGGTTTTTATAGAACTTGCCAATATAATTGAGCGAGCCCAGAAACCTCTGCAGTTGGGTTTTATGGGTAATTTTATCTGGGAATCTGTCGGCAAATTGAATAGCTCTATCAATTGGCCGTATGAGTCCGTGATATATAATTAATCCAAGAAACCGAACTTTAGCTTGAAATAAGCTGCATTTGGAAAGCGAAAGAACAAGTCCATTGTCTTTGACCGTTTTGAAAAACGATTTCAAATGTTTGACATGTTCTTCAATGGAATTGGAAAAAATAAGAATATCATCGATATACACAACAATAAAATGACTAAACGGATTCAAAATGTCCTTGAGGATATTCTGGAATTCACTGGGAGCATTTTTTAAGCCAAATGCTTGGACATTCCATTCGTAATGACCGAATGGAGTGGTGAATGCAGTTTTGCATCTGTCATCTGGGTGAATAGCAATTTGCCAGAAACCAGATTTGAGGTCGAATTTACTAAAAATGGTGGCATTACTTAGTCGGTTAATGAGGTCATCCTTATTAGGTAGGGGATATCTAATCCATTCTAGGACTTTGTTTAATGGCTTGTAATTGATTACTAACCTGGGAACACCTCTTTCCTTTTCTGCTTCATTGTTAACATAAAAGGCAGGACATGACCATGGGGATTTACTAGGTCTAATTAATTTTTTACTAAGGAGATCATTAATTTCCTTTTTACATAACTCCATCTGTTCGTGATTCATTTGAATAGGCCTGGCCTTAGTAGGAATCAAATGTTCTTTGAATTCCTTAGCGTAAGGGAGCCTTACAACATGTTTTTTCCGATGCCAAAAGGCATTAGGAGAATCAGAACAAAGGTGGTCTTTTAAATAAGATTTTAATTCTTCAATTTTCTCAAGGACATCTTTATTTTGAAGTTGTTCTTCAATTCTTTTGTATTTAATTTCTTCTTTTAAAAAATTTAAATGGGTGGATTTACAATTTAATAAATTTAATGATTTAGAAATGGACTCTTCTTGAATAAATTTTAAATCTCTCTCTTTTGGTTTAATAAGAAATTTAAATGTAATTCTTTTACCTAAATGTTTACAGCTTAATCCTTCATTACTGGTAGTAAATGGATATAATAAATATATAAATGGTAACCCTAAAATGATTTTATCAGTAAGATTGCGAATTAAAACAAATAATGTTTTAAAACACATATCATCTTGACAGATATGCACATTAGGCAATTTATATTTTATTTCCATCTGACTACCATTAGCTGAATTTAATTTTTCATTAGTCTTCTTATAGTACTTGGTTGGAATAAGACCTTCTTGGATACAATTTAAATCCGCACCAGTATCAACTAAGGCGGGAAGTTTTATTGAAAAGGTTTTATCAACAACCAAATTAATGGAGATATACCACTTTTGAATGATAATATCTTTTACTCTTTTAAGAGAAAGACCTTGAACGAATAGATCTGGCTCATCTTTGATTCCTGAAGATTCTGGCTCATCGTGATCTTCATCACTAGAGGAGGAATCATGAACTTGAAGATCAGATTTCTGACTCTCTAAGTCTTTTCTTAAATTAGAGACTTCAATTTTTAAATTAGAGATTTCCTTTTTAAGTTTATTAACTTCTTGATTTAACTCTGGAAGGGTAACTTCTTTAACTGGGGTTTTAAATCTTTCTAGAGTTTTATTAAGGCTGAATATCGGTTTATCTTTAGCTTTAAAAATCTTGTCTTTAACTCTAGTATCTTTGGTTAATAAATATTTTAATTGCTTAGTATATTGAACTTTAAGTTCAGGGTCAGAAATTTTACTAATTAAGTCGATTAACAAAGAGCTTTCTTCATCTTCTTTGGTAATAACACTTAATCTTTTAGTGCAACAATTTTCATTGCAGTTATTAGCACAAATAGTGACTTCCTCTTCGTTACTATCAGACTCATTGTTGCTGGTACTGCTATTAAAAGAATAAGGGATGTCAGATCCTTCATCATTATCTACATTGTTTTCTATTCTCATTAACTCTAATAATTGTTCTGTATCTTCAATAGAGATATTTAACTGAGATAATTTTTGTTTTACTTTACATTCACTTTTGTAGTGGCCTTTTTGCCCACAATTGTGGCAAACGATTTTACTCTTATCATATTTTTTAGTACCTTTATTATATTTTTTATTAATTGGTTTAGGTTTATTATAATAATCGTTTTGATTATTATTCTTTTTATGAGCATGTTTACGTTTGTAACGTTTATGTGTTTTAGGATGATCAATATGCCGGTGTTTATGCTTTCTTCTAGAGGGAGCAATTGGAGGCAGACCATATTGTTCACAAAATGTTCCTAACTCATATTTTGCTTTTTTCTTATCTTTACTAGCTTGTTTAGCTAATTTAAAATCAATGCACATTTTTAAACCTATTTTTTGAATATAACTGATTATGTCACCATAAGTGAGATTATCATAATCAATATATCCTAAGTTTTTACTCAACTCTTCTCTAACTTTATGAGCGAATAATGAAGGCAAACCATTTACAAATTTTTCTTTCCAGAAAGGCTTGTTGCTATCATTTCGCAGCATAACTCTAGAGGTAAACACATCCTTGTACCACCTGAAGTCACTGAGAGGGGGACAAGTGAGATTACTGAGTTGATCATGAATTCTTTCTGTTATGTTACTAGGGGTTCCTACAAAATGTTTTATTATGGTAAAAATTAGAGTATTTACTCCATCTGGCGGACCAACACCGACATCTTCATCAAAGATGGGGTTACCGTCATCGTCTAACTGAATAGCATGAATAATAGATAATCTAGTATCTTCCGTGAGATGTCTTTCCCACCAAGATCTGAGAATACCCGTGAATCCACTAGCTATTAATTCAACGATTTCTGGTTGTGACAGATTGTTGAATTTAGTGATATAGCTATTTGCTACCATAGACATGTGATTTAATTTGTTTAAAATTTCTTGTTCACTAAGACCATCAATGTTCCATTCATAAATTTTATTAGCTGAAACCGAAAATTGTTTATCTAGGTTTCTCTCTTCGAATTGCAGATCCGGAGGAGTAGGTCTAGAATACCAATTCCTGGTTAAACTAGTGTTTTGGACTGTTAACTTATTCAATTGGTCATTTAAATCTGGGTTTGAAGTAGAATTAGAATAGTCAGTTTGACTATCACTTTCAACTTCAGTTTCAACTTGATCTAAAGTAGAGACGGTACCACTTGGACCAGATTCTGTTTTTAGTTTTTTGAATAACTTGTCAATAGATTTAATTAAGATGCTATCATCATTAGGTAAACCTAATTTACTTCTATTTTCAGGTAAGTTAATCAAGGGATGTTCAATTTTTACATCAGGCCGTTTTATACTTGTTTCTTCAAATTTTTCTTCAATTCTATCAAGCTGTCTTCCAACAGTTGCTAGATATTGATTACTAAAATTTAATTGTTCAATAATTTTTTTATCATCTTTATTGCCATCAGAAATTTTAAAGGGGCTGGCAACAACAGATGTGTTTTTAACTGGGATAAGGATCGTCTCTAGCGGGGGATGACTAGAACAGACCTTAGACTTATCTTCTTTTATCCATTGACTTTTTGTTATAACATTACACTTACTTTGGTATTGATCGTACCAATCAAAAAAGGTAATGTTTATTTTTTTCATTTTTTATGAATCGTTTCCATCTATTAACAATTTTATCTCGCTCCTTTTCTGTTGGATGGATTGAACGAAATAAATGTCTTTTATCTTTAGTATTTTTGGAATTAAAATCTTTTACAAGATTATCTCAATCAAGAATAAAATCTTTTTTAATAACTCTTAACTGATTGTTAATCGGAATTTCAAAATCAGACTGAGTGAGAAGCTCAGAAGAAGTAGGAGAGGGAGAACTCTCTTCTTCTACTAGATCCTTTTGAGTATAACATGGGTGACTAGCTTGACCTTGATTTAAAATACCTTTTAATTTAAGATCTCTTAAAGAAGGGTTATTAAGAATTTCAGTGTCTCTTCTTGAAGATGCTATTGTACTAGCAGAGTCTTCAATAATAATCGGTCTTTTACTGCGTTCAAAACTTATTTTTACGGTTCCATCAGAAAATTGTCTAACATTTTCAAGGTTTATTAGATTGTTAACTACAGGTTGTTCAGGTATTTCACTAGGTAAAGTCCATTGACTAGGGAGAGTAATATCTTTCCAGAGAATGGTTCTCGGAATTTGAATATTAGCATCACTAGTTGAACTTTGAATTAAGACAGTTTGATCTTTCGGACTTTTATTGAGAGCATGAACGTTTAGGTTAGTTTTCATGGTCTTATAATAAATCCGGTAAATCAAAGCTATCGGCTGAGAACCCTCAATCATTTGGGTAATTTCTCCAGCAGTTTTAATATTTAATGTCAAGGCTTTTAATAAATTTTTATCACTTAGGCTCAATGTGAAATCAGGAAAGCAATTGAAATGGATAGGTCCATTATGCAGACTAGATTCCATTGCGCCTATCATGCTAGGATAATAATTCAAGAATCGTGCATCTCTAAGACAGAGATAAATACTTGAATTAATTCCTTTAATGTTTAATGGTTTAACAGCTACTTGAACTAATCCAATGTGAATAAAATTATAACCTTTCTTTTTATGTTTTTTAATGACTTCGGGATCCAAAAGACTACAATTTTCATATTCTTTATTAATGGCATAAACCTTTTCAACAGTTTTGACATTATAATCTGTTTTAAAATTGTCCAAAAATGTTGACTGATAAATTTCCTTAGGGGAGACCCTAGGTATATTCCAATTGTGCAAGGCTTGACTGATGTTTTCATAACTGTGAATTTCTTGATTAACTATGTCTGGAACAGGAGGCAAAGTCGACCGGTTACTAGTTGAGGAGTTAGATCTAAACAATCTATTCATATTTACCAAGCTCAAAATAAATTTTTATTCATTATTCTTCCATTCATACCCTATTACCTTAGGTAGACTCATACCTATGTTCAAAAACCAACACTGCTCACCCAAGAGACTTACAAAAGTTTGACAAGAACAAGGTGGACTACAGTAAATCAGGTGACTTCTGAATAAGAATAAAAGAGAAATTTTGAAAACGGTTGCAGATGAACAGTTGTAAATATCTTACTGGCAACTAGAATATTATATTCTACCTGGATTGATTATGGACTTTATTCTAGTTTGGTTCACTAGAGCCACCAAGTGAACCAAAAGGTCAAACCTAAGGTGTAAGATTTAAATTTAAATATAACTATTACATTTAAATCTCGGGCTCTATTACAAACGGGTCTTCAAGCGCTCATTGCTCCTTGATCTCCAATTTTTTAAAATTAATTCTAACTATTACTATTACAAAATAAATAGAAACCTTGATCAACAGTCAAAGGGAAGTACATATGAGGGGATAGAATTTACATTAAATTTTTTTTAGAGAAGACGAGGTACGCAGACCCCATTTAATAAAACTCATACATTCATTCATCCAACTAAAATAAAATCCAATCACATTGGTCAATAGTCCATAATCAATCTCATTTATTATCATACACATCACCATATGCATGAATAAATAACATTCATATCACGAATAATAAACATTTAATATATATATTGATATCATTTAATGGGCAAATTTAGTTAGCATAAAATCTAATTTTGAATAAAAATAAACTCATTTTTTAATCCAAATTTAAATCAAAATAAACTTATTTTAATTTAATTTATCCAATTTTGAATAAAATAAACTATTTTATTTTAATCAAATTTTTTAATCAAAATAAACTCATTTATTTTAATTAATTATGAAATCCAATTCCAAGTAAAAATAACTCCTTTATTTAAAGGAAATACGGATTCTCTTCCCTATTCACAAATAAACTCATTTATTTTGAATAATATAAAATCTTATTCCATATCTAAATAAACTCATTTATTTAAGGAAATACAGATTCTCTTTCCTATTCACAAATAAACTCTTTTATTTTGAATAATATGAAATCTTATTTCATATCTAAGTAAACTCTTTTATTTAAGGAAACATATAATTCAATTTCAACTCCAATTAGTTATAATGTAATCCAATTCTAACTCTAATTATTAAGCATGAAATCTAATTTTAAGATTAAATATATTTTAATTCACTTAGTTAACTATCATATATATATATATATATATATAAATTATATATATATATATATATATATATATATATATATATATATATATATATATATATATATATATATATATATATATATATTGTATTAACAAGTAAAGATCCAGGAATATTCTACGTGAAAAATTGCAGAGAGCTTCACAGTTTTTTTTAATTTTATTCAACAAAATTATGCCCAATTAAATTGTTTTAAGCACATATCAAATTAAAATAATTAATAATTTGCATAAAGGTTTGGCTTTGATGCCACTGTAAGGTTTGTAATATTCATGAACACAATCAAATTGCACAAAATAAGCGGAAGCATGGAAAAATAAATTTTAAAAATTTACAAACCACATATTTTGATCATCCTTTATGCACAATTATTAATTAAACGAAAAAAAAAGAACAAGAATCATACCCTTGAAGATTCGAGCTTTCTCAGGTATAAGTTCACCTCCAATCCTTCTCGCGTTCAACTTGAATCCATCAGGTTTGGTTCTTTCCTTTGATCAATGTTATCCACCTAAGTGTTTGGCCTCAAAAGGTGATCCACCAAGGAAGAAGAAAGATTCAAGAAGATAGGTGTTTGGCAAAACCTTAGTTTTCTATCTCTCATAGAAAAGGGTGTACTCTCTAACAATTAGAATCACATATATTGATATCTGATATAAGACTCCTTTTATAAAGATATCAGTTAACCCCTGTAATTTAATTAGAAAATAGGGTATTATTTAATTAATTAAATTTTTTAAATTAATTAAGCTCCATAATCTTATTAGGGATAATTAATTAATTTAACCTCCTAATCTTATTAGGAATATATGAGAGTACTTTTATTAATTAATTCCCAAACTCTTTTAAGAATTAAATAATAATAATAAGACTTCTCTTATTAATTTATATTTAATATTTTCAAAATATTAAATAATAAATATTAAGCCATTTAATTTATTCTATCACCATAGATTAAATTAAATATACTTAACTTATTATTACGACTATGCCATTAACTTCTTAAATAATTATTCTTCCTTTTATGGTGTGACCCTTTAGGTTCTCCATATTAAATCGGTTGTGAATAAATAAATTAGAACAATTCTAATCTTATTTAAATAAATAAATTAAACTATTAATTTATTTAAATAAATAATATTTATTCTAAAATAGGGATAAGCCTCCTTAGCGATTAACGACTTTTCAGATAATATAGATTTCAACATTAATCATGAAAGAACCTTTGAGTAAATAGTTACCGTACAATTCAATCCTTCCACCATATAATATCCCAATTAAATATAAGACATGAAATTACTATCAAGTCTTATTTTATTTAATTATATATATTTCGACTCTTAAATGCACAGCTCCAAATAATACAAATTAGAAACTCTTTTTAATTTTATTCTGCATTGGCCAAGGACAACGGGGTTGTCATTTATCGAATCACGTATGACATTTCTCTTATTTTACTAGAAGCGGTAGATTCTTTATTGATCATACATTATTTCTATGTATAAATTATTATACCCAATCATACCCTTTGATATACTCTAAGGGTCTTAAGGAATAAGTCAATGTATAACTCATCATACACAAGATACTATGATGATCTCAAGTCCAAGGATCACTTATATTCCTTAGCGAGCTACGTTCAGAGACAAGTAAAACTCCATTAGGTATTCCTATTGACAGGCAAGTAAAACTCCATTAGGTATTCCTTAGCGAGCTACGTTTAGAGAATTTATTCTCTAATAAGAACCTACATATTTGCTTTAGTGTCACCACACAAATGATCATGAGAACAATCATCCTCATCCAATAAGCAAGCAACATATGTACCAATCTATCTGGATTCACTAATCCCCAATTTAGTAATCCAACGATTAGGAACTATGTTAGTTTTAAACTTTCTAAGAATTTAGATCTGATTAGAATGATCATCATCATTATTCTAAAAGCATTGCTTAAAACTATGGATTTATCACATATTATAAAATAGCACCATGCAGATAATTAAAAGCCTTTAATAAATTAATACTTTTTATTAATAAATGAATAAGATTGTTACAAAGTATATACTTTATCATCAAACATGATTGGCTTGTGTGCATACTACTTTTAGGCCCCACTTGTGGTGTGCTGATAATTTGGTCAAGGAGGTGTGTGTAGAAATTTTTAAAAATATTATTTTATTAAATTTACTCTATATTGACGTTCTGGCATTTTCCTATAAATATAGTGCTTAGTTAGAATTAAAAATCACACCAGAATCAGAAGTTTTCTCTCTATATAATTTCGAGCGTATTTTGTGAGTATTTAGAGTTGCTATTCAGTGCAAGTTTCTTTCAGCATTATATCCTATATTTTAGCCAGAAGTACTATTATTTTGAGGTAATGGATGTTATTTTCTTCGTAAATGATATTATTTTGTTCAATATCATTATGCCGAAATATTGGTATGAATTTTTCTTTTGAAATTTCTACCTTTTTCGTGTCGAGGTTACTATTCACGTATACGACACTATTCACAAATACGACACTATTCACAAAAAATAAAATTTTCTCTTCTTTGTTCAAGATGTCTATTATGGTTACTATCTTTGATTGTATCTATATTTTGATCTTCATTCTTTAATTTTACTCCACTATGGTTTATTACGGAGTATTTTTGAACTTGGATTATCTAAACTACGGATCCCTAATCTTTATCCTTTTATCTCACTGGATTCATTTCCTTAAACTATTTTTTATCATCCTCAGCCCTAAATGATGATATAACTGAATATCTTTGACATGTAGTGCAAAGATAAATGCTTACCTAATGAATATCTTTGGTCCATAGTGCAAAGATAGACAGGTGTTGAGATGAACATGACCAACTGGTGATATAAATGAATATCTTTGGCCTGTAAAGCAAAGATAAATATTTGGTTCAAAATGTATATTGATTGTTGTTAAAGGGATAAAATTTTGATGGACTTTTAAATCATAGAAGATAGTAGATTTCATTCTCTACTTAACTCTTCTAATGAATTGTTTTTTCTGCTTCGAATATTGATCTAAAACTTGTTGTCCATTATATTTTATCTAAATTATTGAAGGCTAACGATAATTTGCCCTACATTATCTTAGTCATAATATTCTTTACTGGGCTAATTGAGCTCACCTTTTCCTTTTTGTTCTATTTTTTTTCTCAGGAGGCGAGAATATAGCGTGAACTAGTTGGGATGTGGAGTGATGTTTCAGGGTAGTTGTTTTAGCAGTCATCACTATTTAGTAAAATAATGTATCAATAATTATAATGAGGACTTATTTGAGTTCGAATACTGTCTAGAAGACAATATTTGTATTTAAACTCACAGCATATGTGTTGTCGTATTTTGCACGACAATTGGAATAATGAAGTTTGTAGTTATTTCTGTACCATGTATTTGGCGACTCAGAATGGGTTGTGTGGACCTATTTTGGGGGTGTCAAAGTTGGTATCAGAGCTTAGGGATATGGTCTCTGGTGGAGATCGGGGAATAGAACTAGGAGGGGAGAGACGAGTAAATCCTTCGCTAGTGTGTCCTACCTAAGCTTATTTGGTATTTAATTGGTCGGTCAGAATATAGAGATAATATGTGGTATGTCAATTTCTTTAATTAACCTTTGTTTTATGGCAGTATTTGAGAATGACAGCTGAAAATGGTAACAATGGAGTTAATGAGACCGTTGAGACATCTTTAATCACCAAACAGGGGAACGTACAACAAGAAGACAATATTCCTCCTGTAAACAACACCACCGATCAAACGATGAATGATGTGATGTTTAGAAGCTTTTTGCAGTTCATGCAAAATCAGACGAGGGAGACTCGTGTACAAAATACAGGTAGAAATAATAGCAATGCGCGGCTTGTCACAGCCGGATCTGATCAAGGCAGAAACGTGGGTTAAGCAAATTACCAAGATATTTGATGTCTTGGGATACACGGAGGAATAGAAGGTTTCATTCGCCATCTTTATGTTTCGTGGTGAGGCAGATTACATGTGGGAATCTGTGAAGCGTACCCAGCTTACCGCACTTAACATGTCTTGGGAAACGTTTTAGAAACTGTTCAATGACAAGTATTTTCCTAAAAGTATTCGTCATATGAAGGAGATAGAGTTTATTAGACTGAAACAGAACAGCATGACTGTGTTATAGTACGAGGCTAAGTTCTCAGAGTTATCCAGGTTTACACCTCATTTGGTAAAGAATGAGGAACATATGACGCAGATGTTTCTGAGAGGTTTGAAACTCAAAATTCGGCAATATCTTATTTTTCATAAATTTTCTCTATATTCAGATGTTGTGAACAAAGGTCAATTGTTAGAGCGAGATAATGAGTATGTTCAACTGAGGGACCACAACCAGAGTCATACCGGTGGTAGCAGTCATCGGAGCAATGACAACCAGCGAGGAGGAAAATATCCGGATAAAAGCGGTAACCAGAGTGGTAATCATGGCCAGGATAATAGAAGAAGCGAGTCGGGGGGAGATTTCAAAAAGAGAAGGTACAATAATGACAACGCGAAGACATCAGCACCAGCATCAACTATTCCTAGGGGAGAAGAACGATCACCGGTCATATGTTATAAATGCGGGAAAGAGGGACACATCAGCCCAAACTTCCCACAACAATCCAAGGTGTATTATAACTGTGGGAAGAAAGGTCATATAGCTAGAGATCGTCTTGTAGGGAAACCAAGTCCAGCGGGAATAGTGATTCCAAAGGCTGTCCCGGACAAGACAAAGTCAGTGGTTTCTGGAAGAGCGTTTGTCGTGACAGCCCAAAACACGAGGAACCCGAACGAGGTGATCACGAGTAACCTAATCATAAACTCTTGTGAAGTTTATACCTTATTAGATATCGGTTCTACCCATTCTTTTGTCTCTCCTGCTTGTGCTAAATTTTTGAACTTGACTCCGGAGAAATTAGACTTTGACTTATCTATTGAGAATCCGTTAGGAGAAACTTTCGTTACATCACGGTGTATAAATCTTGCTTGATTCAAGTTGGTACCATCACATTAACTATTGATCTTATTTCTTTGAGAATACTTGCATTTGATGTGATTTTAGGGATTGATTGGTTAACCACTCATCATGCCAAAATTAATTATTTTCGTAAGGTTGTTAGTTTTCATATTCCTTATGACGCCACCAAAATAGGTCCAATCCATCCATCCTATTCTGAGTCGTCAATTACATGGTATAGAAAACAACTACAACTTTATTACTACAATTGTCGTGCAAAATACAACAACACATATGTTGTGAGTTTTGATATAAATATATACCAATTGTGACTCATGTCTCAACCGTGGATAGCACGTTATAATGGCACCTTACATAAAGGTATAGTCAATAACTGATTTAGAAATTAAAATCTTCAAAAAATACTCAAGGAAATCTTCGTACATGGGAGGCCATGCGTCTAGGTTATGATAGTTATCATATGCCCACAGAATTATCCTTGGTTGACCCAATAGACCCCAAAGAAAAACGAAAAGATTACTATCATATTCTGTCCAATGGTGAGTCTTCTCTTGGCATATAAGTATCTTCATTCTCTCCAATTGAGAATTATATTTTAACCAAACTCCAAGATTGTATAGGTAGTGCTCGTAGATATACTCAGCGAGTGGATGTGCACAACCCTGTCTTATGATGACACGAGATTATATGTCATTAGACATCTTGTATGATAGTGACAAATCACCCTTCCAAAGTTGGGTTCGCCTCACCCTATATGATTCACCAAATATAACTACTAAATGATGTATAAAATACAACACACTATTCCAAAGTTCTCAATAAAATTATTTTCATACTGTTTAGGGAGAACCTCCACAGCTAGAGACCACCGTTCTATTCTCCTGTTACCCTCGTTCGACTCAGCTACACTCTTATTACCTGAAAGGAATTGTGAAGCAAAAGGGTGAGCACAAATAGCCCAGTAAAGAATAACATGACTAAAGATAATTAAATTATCAATAACCTTTATCATTAATAAATCAGAGATTTAGAACATATGATAGATGATAAAACTTTTCAACCATAGTTGTAGCAGAACGAGCAATCCATTAGAGGAGTCAAATAGACCATAAAGTCTATTATCTTCTCCATGCTAAAAATCCACCAACAATATTTTATCCCTGTAACATCAATCAACAATTCTTGTCCACAATCATATGAATCACTCATAATCGTAATTGTGGTTCTAAATTTCTCTTCTCATATAGGACAAAGATAATTTTCATCACCTGTCTTTACCTGAAACATCAAAGATCATGGTTATACCAAATCACAGTTCCTGTTCATAATCATACTAATAAATTCATCTTTGCACTACGGCCCAAAGATATTCGTCAACAGTTCATCTTTGCACTACTGGCCAAAGATATTCAACAACAGGTCATCTTTGAACTACAGGCCAAAGATATTCAACAATAGATCATCTTTGCACTACAAGCCAAAAATATTCAACAACAGATCATCTTTGGACTACAGGCCAAACATATTAATATCTCAAAAAAATATATAATCATCTCAGAATTTATATAAACAATAATTATAAATATGTTGATCAATTCACCTTTGCACTTAAGCTAAAGATATTCAACTATAAATTCAATGGTCATGATCATACCAGTCAACAATTCAACTTTGCACTACTGTCCAAAGAGAACTCATAGTCACGATCATACCAATAATCTACCCATATTTACACTCAAGTGAAAGAGAAATTCCATCACCAAGGTTGTAAAAATGTTATATATGATAATAAAAATAATATGATCAAAACATAGATTTAATTTTAAGAGCAATATTCATAAATCAACGATAATTTGGTCAGAAAAAGAAACTAATTTTGTAGTGAATAGTACCCGTGAATAGTAACTTATAAATAGTAACTCGTGAATAGTAACTCGTGAATAGTAACTCATGAATAGTAACTCATGAATAGTACTCCGTATTCGTATATAGTACCGCATACGTAAATAATGATATATACGTAAATAGTGCCATATACATGAATAATGTCGTATACGTGAATAGTGTCGTATACGTGAATAGTAATCCCGACATCAAAAAGGTAGAAATTTCACAATAAAATCCATACTAATATTTCAGTATAATGATATTGAAAGAATAACATCATTATGAAGAAAATAACATCCCTTATCCCTTACCATCCCTTACCTCAAAAGAACCGTACTTTCGGCTGAAATATCAGGTATAAGGCTAAAGGAAACTTGCACTGTTGAATAGCAACTCACAAAGTATCTAAATACTCACAAAATACGCTCGATAATATAGAGAGAGAAAGAGAGAAAACTTATTTTTGGTGTGATTTTCAATTCTAACTCAGCACCCTATTTATAGAAAAATGTTAGAACGCCAAAGCAGACTTGACCTGCAACCTGATGGCTTTACCTGCTACTATTCTCACCCACCAAAAATTAGCCATCTTCCTCAACAATCAAAAGTGGGGCCCACCCATATTTTAATAAAAATATTTTAATTTTCGAAACTTCAATAATTCATAATAAATAGCCCTTTTATCAGAAAAATATAAATTTTATATCCTTTTCATAGGAAATTTAATTCTCTACAACTTTGTAAGTTTAAGTTTTTTCAAATTCCAAACAGAAAATGCCCAAAATTCACATACGGACGATTTTTAATGCCTATAAAAATTCATAACAAATCATACGTTAATTTTTAATAGTTCAAAATTTGTGGGCATAAACTCAACTTATATATGTATAATATATCCAAAAATTATAACAATCCAACGGTCGGATTAAAATTACAACTCAAACAATAGAGCTTTAAGAACACTGATTTGATTTTCAGACTATAAGTCCCTCGTACCAGTTTCACTCAAACAGTCACCATGAAAATTTCACAAAGAATAATTGGGTGATTCAAATTTATGCGTTTAGCTTACTTCCAAGGCTTTCTTTTGATATATGACTAATCTCCTAACTCATTATACACAAAGAGTTATGAATTTTACAAAATCAAGTAATAAACTAATTTTTTTGAAAATTCCATATTTGGTTCTTCTTTTGATTTCTAGATTTCTCTCATTTAATTTACGCACCGTGAATTTAGTGTGAAAATATAACCATTAATATATAATTTTATAACCATATTATACATTTATAATGTAAGGTAAAATATCAGTTTTCAACAATTGACACTTTTCTAAGAATTCCTCCATTCCGACAAAATACTGATAAAACACCTCAGCATTAATTTTTTCATTTATATCCACACTAAGTAAATATATCTCTATCCATCATTTATATCCACATAAAATAAATATTTCCTTATCATATAAATCAATAACTAATTATCCACAAATAATATTACAAAATCACAATTATGACAACCAGCCCGTTCCTAGGAAAAATGGGGCTTTCCGACAAGTATTTCTCCTTACTGGCGTGCAATACCATTCCGACAAAATACTGATAAATCAATAACTAATTATTCACAGAACTTTCTAGACATTACCAATAATGCTATCTAATAATATTATTCAAATAATATGAATTATTTATCTGATAACGGGAAATACTGTGCAATGATAATTATCGAAACAACAATAATATAAAATATCAACGTAGCAATTATTGAATTAATAAAATAAAATATTGAACAGTAATTACTGTGACAATTATTGAGTAGTTCCTTCTTACGTAAGAATTAATAATTTTAAAAATACTATGCAAAACTGTGTGCTACTGTGCAACCACGCGTATTACAGTATTTTAACCACCGGGTATTCCAACAGTTAAGGGTAACTACTACGCTGTTATTTATAAAAACTCAAACTTATCGTTTTCTTCAATCGACCATTTTTCGTTATGGGGCCCACAAATGACTGCGCCGTCGTATGAATATTCCCCGACAACTAGAATATTCCACGGCCAAACGAATATTCTCCGACAACAATAATTATTTTATAACCACTTGCTTATTTTGAAAAAAAATTCACATATCACCCTTAACTTTAACTTTTTATCAATTTAACTATTTACTAAATAGAAAAACTGAATACTTTTATTTTATAAAATTTGGGGTCTTACATTCCTAACCAATCTGTTATGCGAATTCAAGTGTGACGCCCCCAAAATTAGGTATACATCACCCATCCTGAGTCACCAGATACATGGTACAGCATTCAAATACAACTTAATAATACAACTGTCGTGTACAATACGATAAAACATAAACTGTAAGTTTGAATACAAATATTGTCTTCTAGAGAGTATCCATACTCAAAAGGAATCCTCATTACAATTATTATCACACTATTACATAGAATAGTGAGGACTACTAATGCTATCATCCGGTCCATCACTCCGTTTCCCGACTCGTCCCAACTATATTCTCATTTCCTGAAGAGAACACTGAAAGAAAGGGTGAGCTCAACTAGCCCAGTAAGAAATATTATGACTAAGATAATGCAGAATAAATTATCATTAGTCTTCAACAATGTTAAACTGATAAAATATAATTGACATCTAGTTTAACTGCAGCGGAACCGGCAATCCATTAAAAGAGTCAAGTAGAGAATAAAATCTACAATCGTTTAAGATTTAAAAGGTTTTTCATGACTTTAATCGCTGGGACTCAGCTTAATAAATAATCCACATCATCGAATCACCCTTACACTACGGCCAAGGATATTCTTTAGTATCATGACCATGGATTATCCATGCACTACAGCTAAAGATAATCATGTTTTCATCAACGGTCCTGATCATGCCATAAAACAATTCATCTTTGCACTACGGCCAAAGAGAATCCATAGCCATAATCATACCAAAAACTGTCCATCAATGCAGTACGGGCCAATGAGGACTTTTTCCACATCATTTGTAACATGACGGTCATGATTACACTGAATAATCCCTGGTCATAATCATACCAAGTCCATCATGCACTACAGACCATAGATGACTTTCAACAAAATATAAACATGAGGATGATGACAATGATATAAGAATTCAATAAAATAAGTTCAAGAATTAGTTTATCTAGGAACTGATAACGTCCAAATTGTCAACATGATACTGCTTTGTAGAGTAAAATTCAAGAATGCTCAGCAGAATATTTCCATGAAAAGATACTAGATGAAGCGCAAAGATCAAGGATATTCAACTAATTTCATGGAGTATAGAAGTCAAAGTTTTAACCAACTGAGTATAATAAAGAATGGAATAACAAAAGAAATCACCATGCATGCGATAGACCGCACAGACAGGTTATTCCAATAGAAAAATAAATAGTGGAACCAGGTCATGCGTAAATGCACCGACATGATATTCCGACAGAATAATAAATAATGGAACTAGGTCCGGCGTAAACGCACAAACATGATATTCCCACAGAATAATAAATAATGGAACCAGGTCCGGCGTAAAGCACAGACAGGATGTTTCAACAGAATAATAAACAATGGAACCAGGTCCGGCGTAAAGCACATACATGATGTTCCAACAGAATAATAAAAATGTAATAACAGAAGAATTTCTCCAAGTATAGGGTAGCCCGCGTATACAGGTTATTCCAACAGAATAATAAAGAATAGAATAACAGAAGTTCTCTTCATGAATAAGAAAGAAAGAATACCGAGTACAACAAATAATATCCCTTACCGTAAAAGAAACTTGATATCGGAGTAGTGAAGTAGCAGAATACTTTTCTTCTTTCTCTCTATAGTTTCTCTCTCTAGAGTTTCAGTGAATTCGTAAGCAAATAATGAAGGAATGAGCTTCTATTTATAGAAAAATGGACTGCATAGTAACTAACTCATGAACGGTCTAGATTGATTTACTTTAATCTGACGGTCCATATTTAAAGCAAAATCTTTTAAATAAAATATAATATATTCTAATTATAATCTAATAAAATGAATAACTTTATAAAAGATTTTACTATGCAAACACTATGTAGGCACTATGCAAATACTATGCATAATAAAATATAATATATTCTTATTATTATCTAATAAAATAGATAACTTTATAAAAGTATTCTGTTTTATATAAAAAGATTTTACTATTAGCCTAATAAAACGAATAACTTTGTAAAAGTATTCTGTTTTATATAAAAAGCTTTTCTGTTTTATTACATTAATAATACCAATAAAACAAAACTGAGTGATTTATCACGTAAGCTTTAATAACCAATACAGTATGCTACTATACAACCACAAGTATTACTATACTTTTACTACTGAGTAGTTCAAAAGTATTAACGATAAAACTTTCGCCGTTATTTTTAAAAAATATTTTTGTCGTTTTCTCAATCCGACAATAATTCTGTTGTGGGGTCCACCAATAATTGTGCCGTCGTACGAATATTCCCCGACAAAAATAATATTTCCCGACCAATCGAATATAGTTCAACAACTTGCATACTTTGCAAAATTTATAAATACTACCAACAACTATAATATTATCTCAAATTCACATCATAATATTTAAAAAATATTTCAAAAAAAATAAATCTTTATTCATAAAATCTGGGGTTTCACAATCTCCCCTCCTTATAAAATTTCGCCCTCGAAATTTATGTACGTACCTGGTATGTCGAACAGATGAGGATACCTTGACTTCACTTCAAATTATAACTCTTGAGGTATAACCTTTGAGCGTCGAATATGATCTTTCTTATCCAAGATGTTAACACATATCTTCTCATGCGTTAAATCTTCTACAATCTCGTCTAGTTTTAATTCAATAATGTGGTTCAGGTCGTCCACATATTTACGTAACATCGATACGTGAAAAATGTTATGAACACGCGACATATTTGGCGATAAAATGAGTCTATAGGCCACAGTTCCTACTCGATCAAGGATTTCAAATGGGCCAATTAAATCGAGGGTTGAGATTTCCTCTCTTCGTCGATTCTTGCTTCTAGAATAACGCCCTCTTGAACCTTCTTCTTCACATTCATCAGCTCTGAGTATGTAGCTTAAGCGGCTTTAACTTTATCAATTAAAGTTGATTCTACTCGTATATTCGTTATCTTCACGTGGGTTCGTATATTCGCACTTGTAACCGCATACGATCTTCTACTCAACGCATCAGCTACCACATTCGTACTTCCACAATGATATTGAATGGTACGATCATAATCTTTAACAGCTTGAGCCAACGTCTTTGGCGCATGTTAAGTTCGTTTAGTTGAAGAAATATATAAGGGTTTTAGAAATGGGTTTTGTACTGGGGTCAATACAAAATTCGATTTCACGCTCTAAGTAGACTAGGAAGTCTTCAGGGATACGTTAGGAAATTTATTAACAATAGAAATATTATTCAAAACTGTGACTCTCATCCAAGACTTCGATAGTATGTCACATTGATACCTATCAACTTGCTATCGTCATTCACGACGTCACCTACAGAAAGTCTGGCTTCGGTGCATTCCACATAAGGAAGTCAACAACAAAAGGATCGGGGCTCTTTACTTATGGCTTGATATGACAATGATTGACTTTAGTGGTTTGGTTACTTTGAATTCGCATAACAGGTTGGTTAGGAGTATAAAAGCTAACAACCTTACAAAAAGTATGATGAGTAGTTAACCAATCGATTCCTAAAATCACATCAAAGGTAAGTATTTTTAAAGAGATACGATCGACAGGTAACGTGAAAGTGTTGATTTGAACAAGATTTATAAATAGTGGAGATAACGAAGATTTCTCCCAACGGAATTTCAACAGATAAATCAAAGTCTAACTTCTCCGGAGTTAACCTCAAACATTGAATACAACTAGGTGAAATTAAAGAGTGAGTAGAACCTGTATCTAACACGGTATAGACTTCACAAGAGTTTATGACTAACATACCCGTGATAATTTTATTCAGGTTCCTTGTCACGAAAAAAACGCTCTCTCTTAAACTACCGGCTTTGACTTTTCTAGGACGGCCTTTGGTGCCTCCATCCTAGTTGAACTTGTCTTCGGTGAACGACAAAATTGGGCTAAGTGACACTCTCTTCCACAATTATAACATGCTTTGGACGGCATCGCGCAGTTTGGACTGATGTGTCCCTCCCCTCCGCATTTGAAACATATGATAGGTGGTCGTTCTCCTTCCTTAACAACGGGTGCTGGTGCTGACGTTTTTCCATTATTGTTGAATCTCCTCTTCCTGAAATGTCCATTCTTATTGTTTTGACCATGATTACCACCGAAGTGGTTACCATTTCTGGCATGTTGATTCCCTCCATGTTTATTGTCACCGCTTTGATAACTGTTATCACTGGTATTATCATTTTGCCGGCTGCTCTCTTTTGGTTGCGTTGACTCGTTATTGCGCTCCACTAACTGAGCCCTATTTACAATATCTGAATGCAAACACAGTTTATGAGAAATAAGATATTGACGTATCTCCAGCTTCAAACCTCTTAAAAATATCTGCGTCATTCTCTCTTTATTATCAACCAAGTGGGACGCAAATCGGGATAACTCGGCAAACTCGGCTTCGTACTGCGACACGGTCATGTTGTTTTGCTCCAACTTGATAAATTCCACCTCCTTCATGTGACGAATGCTTTCGGGAAAGTACTTGTCATTGAACAGCTCTTGAAACTTTTTCTAAGACATCTTAAGTGCGTCAGGCTGGGTGTGTTTTATAGATTCCCACCAGTGATCTGCCTCTTCACCCAACATAAAGGTGGCAAAGGGAACCTTTTGCTCCTCGGAGCATCCCAAGACATCAAATATCTTGGTGATCTGCTTTAACCACGTCTCCGTCTTAAGTGGTTCTGGCTTTCCCAAAAACTCCGGTGGTCCCAGCTCCTTGAATTTCTTAGCGGTGACCAACCGTGGGTTGCCATTGTTTCCTCCTACATTATGAACAGGAGCCGCCTTCGCCTGATGTTGCATGAATTCTAAAAAACTCCTAAACGTACCGTCGTTCGTCAATTGATCAGTGTTATTGTTTACATGAGGATTATTGTCTTCCTGTTGCACATTGCCCTGATTATTGATCTGTGGAGACTCAACGGTCTCCTGTGCTCCATTGCTTATCTCAACATTTTTAGATGTCATTTTCAAATACTGCAACAAAACAAGGGTTAATTAACATATCACATAATATCCCAATACTCTAACCGACCAATTAAATACCAAATAAACTTAGGTAAGTCATACTAGCGAAGAAATTTCCCGCTCTTCCCCCCCAAGTTCTGGTCTCACATCTCAGCCAGGGATCATATCCCTATGCTTTGATACCAACTGTGACGCCCCCAAAATTAGGTATACATCACCCATCTTGAGTCGCCAGATACATGGTAAAGAATTCAAATACAACTTAATAATACAACTGTCATGTACAATACGACAAAACATAAACTGTGAGCTTGAATACAAATATTGTCTTCTAGAGAGTATCCATACTCAAAAGGAGTCCTCATTACAATTATTATCTAACTATTACATAGAATAGTGAGGACTACTAATGCTATCATCTGGTTCATCACTCCATTTCCCGACTCGTCCCAACTATATTCTCATTTTCTGAAGAGAACAGTGAAAGAAAGGGTGAGCTCAACTAGCCTAGTAAGAAATATTATGACTAAGATAATGCAGAATAAATTATCATTAGTCTTCAACAATGTTAAACTGATAAAATATAATAGACATCAAGTTTAACTACAGTGGAACCAACAATCTATTAAAAGAGTCAAGTAGAGAATAAAATCTACAATCTTTTATGATTTAAAAGGTTTTTCATGACTTTTATCGCTGGGACTCAGCTTAATAAATAATCCACATCATCAAATCACCCCTACACTACGGCCAAGGATATTCTTTAGTATCACGACTACAAATTATCCATGCACTACGACTAAAGATAATCATGTTTTCATCAACGGTCCTGATCATGCCATAAAATAATTCATCTTTGCACTACGGCCAAAGAGAATCCATAGCCATAATCATACCAAAAACTGTCCATCAATGCAGTACGGGCCAATGAGGACTTTTTCCACATCATTTGTAACATGACAGTCATGATTACACCGAATAATCCCTGGTCATAATCATACCAAGTCCATCTATGCACTACAGGCCATAGATGACTTTCAACAAAATATAAACATGAGGATGATGACAATGATATAAGAATTCAATAAAATAAGTTCAAGAATTAATTTATCTAGGTACTGATAACGTCCAAATTGTCAACATGGTACTACTTTGTAGAGTAAAATTCAAGAATGCTCAGAAGAATATTTCCATGAAAAGATACTGGATGAAGCGCAAATATCAAGGATATTCAACTAATTTCATGGAGTATAGAAGTCAAAGTTTTAACCAACTGAGTATAATAAAGAATGGAATAACAAAAGAGATCACCATGCATGCGATAGACCGCACAGACAGGTTATTCCAACAGAAAAAT
Organism: Panax notoginseng; assembly: GCA_016801055.1. Lineage (NCBI taxonomy): Eukaryota > Viridiplantae > Streptophyta > Magnoliopsida > Apiales > Araliaceae > Panax > Panax notoginseng. The sequence goes on from CM029013.1 coordinate 178,017,275, forward strand.
AAATAGTGGAACCAGGTCATGCGTAAATGCACCGACAGGATATTCTGACAGAATAATAAATAATGGAACCAGGTCCGGCGTAAACGCACAGACAGGATATTTCGACAGAATAATAAATAATGGAACCAGGTCCGGTATAAAGCACAGACATGATGTTCCAACAGAATAATAAATAATGGAACCAGGTCCGGCGTAAAGCACAGACGTGATGTTCCAACAAAATAATAAAAATGTAATAACATAAGAATTTCACCAAGTATAGGGTAACCCGCGTATACAGGTTATTCCAACAAAATAATAAAGAATGAAATAACAGAAGTTATCTTCATGAATAAGAAAGAAAGAATACCGAGTACAACAAATAATATCCCTTGCCGTAAAAGAAACTTGATATCAGAGTAGTGAAGTAGCAGAATACTTTTCTTCTTTCTCTCTATAGTTTCTCTCTCTAGAGTTTCAGTGAATTCGTAAGAAAATAATGAATGAATGAGCTTCTATTTATAGAAAAATGGACTGCATAGTAACTAACTCATGAACGGTCTAGATTGATTTACTTTAATCTGACGGTCCATATTTAAATCAAAATCTTTTAAATAAAATATAATATATTCTATTTATAATCTAATAAAACGAATAACTTTATAAAAGATTTTACTATGCAAACACTATGCATGCACTATGCAATCACTATGCATAATAAAGTATAATATATTCTAATTATTGTCTAATAAAACAGATAACTTTATAAAAGTATTCTGTTTTATATAAAAAGATTTTACTATTAGCCTAATAAAACGAATAACTTTATAAAAGTATTTTGTTTTATATAAAAAGTTTTTCTGTTTTATTACATTAATAATACCAATAAAATAAAACTGAGTGATTTATCACGTAAGCCTTAATAATCAATACCGTATGCTACTATGCAACCACACGTATTACTGTACTTTTACTACCGAGTAGTTCAACAGTATTAACGGTAAAACTTCCGCCGTTATTTTTATAAAATATTTTTATCATTTTCTCAATCCGACAATAATTCCGTTGTGGGGTCCACTAATAATTGTGCCGTCGTACGAATATTTCCCGACAAAAATAATATTCCCCGACCAATCGAATATAATACAACAACTTGCATACTTTATAAAATTTATAAATACTACCCACAACTATAACATTATCTCAAATTCACACCATAATATTTAAAAAATATTTCAAAAAATTAAATCTTTATTCATAAAATCTTGGGTTTCACATCAAGCAACCAAACCACTAAAGTCAATTACTGTCATATTAAGCCATAAAGCCATTCGTTTATTGAAAAATGGATGTCAAGCTTTCTTAGCCTATGTCACAGACTTGAACAAAAATACGTCAGATTTGAATAATATTTTTGTTGTTAGTGAATTTCCTGACGTATTCCATGAAGAACTTCCCGGTCTACCTCTAGAACGTGAAGTTGAATTCTTTATTGACTTTGAACCTGGTACAAAATTCATTTCTAAAACCCCATATCGAATGGCTCCTATTGAACTTCAGGAGTTAGAGGTCCAACTACAAGAGTTGTTAGATATCAGTTTCATTCGTCCTAGTACATCTCCTTGGGGTGCTACTGTTATATTCGTAAAGAAAAAAGACAGGAGTATGCGACTTTGTATTGACTATCGGGAATTGAACCATGACACCATCAAAAAAAGGTATCCACTACCTAGCATTGATGACTTGTTCGACCAGTTTTAAGGAGCATAATTCTTTTCAAAGATCGATCTTCGTTCTGGATATCATCAGCTGAAGATTAAAATTGATGATATTCCGAAGACTGCCTTCAGAACTCGATACGTGCATTATGAATTCTTAGTCATGTCTTTTGGATTGACTAATGCTTCTGCTGCTTTCATGGATATGATGAACATTGTGTTCAAGGAATATTTGGATCAGTTCGTTGTTGTCTTTATTGATGACATCCTCATCTATTCCAAAAGCCGTGAAGATCATGACACTAGTACAAAGTAGTAAATAGACAACACTTAAACCACAACGTTTTTATAAAAAATGTTGTTGTATTTTTTCACAATATTTTTTTACAAAACGTTGTAGATATATATGAAAAAATGTTATCTATTTAAAAAGATATTTTTTACTTTTAATTAGGTAACATTTTTTTTAAAACGTTATCTATCTAAAAAAACACGGAGCTTAAAAAAAATCTCGCGTAAGTGAAAACTTAAATAATAATTATCACTCTTATCAGTATTTTTCTCCCATTTTGCCCTAGCCCGCTCCCAGTCTCCAGGCCAGATCTAAAATCTCGATTTTGTTGCTTTCTTCCTCGCCGTCGCCAGCAAGGATATCGACGACGTCGTGGCCTCTCTTCCCCGTCGCCATCCCTCTCTTCCACCTTTGCCGTCCCTCTGCTTTTCTATACTACTTTGCTCCATCTCTCTATACTACTTTTCTCTCTCTACAGTCTTTCAGTATTATCTTCAGAACCATGGGTATGATCTTACTGTTACTTTCTTTCTTTTATTATGAAAGTTTTCATATGTCTTTCTCCTTGTAATCATCTGATTTGTATGTGTTTTTTATTTTCTATATGGGTTCAGCCAAGATCAAGATCGGAATCAACGGTATTAGATCTAGTCTCTTATCATTGTTTATTCATTTTTACTGGAATTTACTTATTTTACTTAGGTTTTGTTTTGATCATGGAAATATAATGTAAAGGATTTGGAAAAATTGGTCGATTGGTGGCCAGAGTGGCTTTGCAAAGAGACGATGTTGAGCTCGTTGCTGTTAATGATCCCTTCATTATAACTGATTACATGATATGCATTCAACTTTTCATTCCAGTTGCTTGTACGTTATGGTTCCGTTTGAATGAATTTATTTGAATTTTCACTAGATCTTACTGACATGGAAGTTCTAGTTGGCTAATTTAACTTTTATGGCTTTTTTTCTCTCAAGATTTTAGGATTTTAACTGAGGTTGCATCCATAGAGAATTTGGTATTGATAGATTATACATGAAAGATATGTAAAACCAATTTTAATGAGCCGTTTATATACTCTGCGGAGCTATATGGGGTACATTCTATATCTGATCATGTCCCACGCTTTAATATTTAATAGTGTGATGTTTAATGGGAACTATAAATTTTGGATTAGAGGTAGTATAAGAGAATCAGCTCTGGCAATATCCTAGTCGATTTAGTACAGTTTTAAAATTATGAGTGGGTATAAAGCCAATTAGTGTTGATCATTGGCTAGGTTGGTTTATTTCAATCTTAGTTTGTTGTTTGTTTGGTACTTTAGATTAACAATTTTTTATTATTTGTTTCAGACATACATATTCAAGTATGACAGTGTCCACGGTCCCTGGAAGCATCATGAACTAAAAGTTAAGGATGAGAATACCCTTCTTTTCGATGAGAAGCCAGTCACGGTCTTTGGTTTAAGGTATCAATCACAATGCTGTAATATATTTGATACAGGTTGGATATACACCTGATTATTTGTTTCTTCTGCAAACAATTCTTCGATTAGATTCTCAGGTATGCAAATAATTAAAATAATTGGATAAATTTTTATTTATGTATGAAGTTATATCTATTCCATACTAGTGTGTCTCAATGTCAATTGGTACTTTGTCACATGCATATGTTAAATGCATATGTCAATTGATCATCATTTACTACTATTAACAGACTTGTCTCATTGGTACTATGTCACATGCATATGTCAATGAGCCAGTCAACATCTATGCAACATTAATTTAATTGGGGAGATTTCTAACGAGTTGCTTATTCTGAAAAAAGCAATATGCAATTATTCAAAGTATATTCTACAGTAGATAAATCATAATTTGTCTAAGGCTTGTACTGAAGTGTTTAAAGAACTGGGAGATGAGGTAGGTAGTTATACTGATACAGGGGACTTGCTCATGCCAATTTGCCAATCTTCGAGTGCAATTGAGCAGTCTATTTCATATAGATTTCTTGCTGATTTGCATGCAAAGGTAAGTGGAAAAGTTTGTGATGATACATATATACGTATGATCCTTTTCGAGTGATTCAGTGTAAATTTATTTAACAGTTTGCTAGGAGAACAGCTGTTGGTGATCCATGCCTCAGTGAGAGAAAATATATGTACCTTAACAAGCCCTAACTACAAGAAGCTTTACATGCCAACATAACGTTCACCCATCTCTCTGTGTCGACACTACAGTAGTGAAGGAAAACTCGGGAGAACTTTTTCAGTTTCTACTATATATTCTCTTTATCTGTTTTTTAACTTTTCAATCAGTCAGATTAGTACATAGTGTCGATTATATGTTACATAGTGTTATATTTTTATTCGAGTCTGAATTCATATGATATGAACCAGCAGGTTCTCTTTTGTAGCACATAGAATGGGAGAACATCTTTTGTTCTGTTTGGTAACATTGGTCTCTCCAATCATTTACTGAATATGATAACTTAGCTACACCTTTATCTAAATGAATTGGAAATATGAGTAAGAAAATAGTAAGCATAATGAATTAGAAATCAAGTACATCTCTTATTGCAGCATTGCATCTAACTTTTGGCTTTAACTTTTTATTAATTATAGAGGTTTATAAGATATCAACTTCACATTTCATTAATGAAGCTTGAATGAACTGCCTCGAACATTATGAGCTATCCGTCCTTGGAACAGTTCTTTGGATGCGTTTGACTGGCAAATTCGTAATGACAAACAATTTCTCACTTGTATTAGACTTATTTAATGTGTATCATACTCTTATCTTCAGTTCATTATTGCTTGATGTCCTCTGCTGCTCTCGCTACAGTTGTTGACTTTCAGATTGAGAGTCCAGTATGACTTGCTACACTAGTTCAAGAAAAGAACAGTTCTTTGCTGGATGTTTGTGCAATAGATTGGTTCACTTTTTCCTCATTGTGAACTGTGAACTTTTATGAGTTCATAGTTAGACTTGTCTGTAGCTTATGTTAAGGATATACCATTAATTTCAATGCTATTGCTATTTATATACTAACAAACTTTGTTTTGAATCTGTAGGATTTGTGAGGCTATGTGAGGGTCAGAGAATTATTAACCAGAGAGAGGAAAAGGCAAATGAAATTGAGAGGGCTTATAAGCAGAAAGAGAAGGAACTTAAAGAAGCTCAGGTGAAGATTGATTTGACCAATTCAGTTTTGAAGAAAATGCAAAAGCAACATTGCATTTATTCTTTTCATGTTCTACCAACAAATTGTATAAGGGGTTATTGTAGAGTATAGAAGCTTTCTAACTTGTCATTATATGCAATTACTTAAAATAGAGAGGCTCTATACCTTTCTCCCAATTTATATATATATATATTTGTTTTTCTGGAATTTTTGAAATTTTCCTCTATTTGCTAATGTCCAGTCATACTTTGAAGATAAGAATGTTTGTCAAAATTGTAGAATTGTGTGTGGTTGGATTACTTGGAATCTTTGATAAATGATTGAAGTTACAACTCTTTTAATCTTTTAGGCTACAATATGCTAATCTTTCAGGCATTAACATATTGCAGGTGCATACAACCTTTTTTTTAAATATACAACATTTTAAAAATTTTGTGTAAATGTGCCTAAACGTTGTCTGATATATTAAACTACGACATTTTAATCTAGAAAACGTTGTGGAATCATACATTCTACAACGTTTTTAAGCATCTGCTAATTTATGGAAAACAAATCTACAATATTTTTTTCTTAAAAAACGTTGTGTAATGTGCTTAACTATAATGTTTTAAAAATGCTGTGTAAGGGTGTCAAATAGATGACACCCTTAACCACGACGTTTTTCTGACTGAAACCAAAATATTTTTTTCGCGTTGTCTATTTACTGTTTTACAGTAGTGTGAATGCCATTTGAAGCTGGTACTTCAAAGGCTTCGTGATAATAAGCTATATGCCAAGCTGAAGAAATGTGAGTTCTGGCTTGAGGAAGTAGCATTCCTTGGGCACGTGGTGTCAAAATAGGGAGTATCTGTTAACCCGGCGAAGATTGAAGCAATAAAAAGTTGGGAGCAACCGAAGTCGGTGACCGAAGTACGTAGCTTTCTAGGCTTAGCTAGTTATTATCGGAGATTCGTGGAAGGGTTTTCTTGAATTGCTATTCCGTTAACTCAGCTGACTCGAAAAGATACAAAATTCGTATGGAGTGAGGAATGCGAGAAGAGTTTCCAAGAACTCAAGAGGAGACTCATTTCGGCATCTGTTCTGACAATACCATCTGGTTGAGATGGGTTTGTTATCTATAGCGATTCTTCAGACAAAGGGTTAGGAAGTGTTCTCATGCAACATAGGAAAGTAATAGCCTATGCCTCACAATAACTCAAAGAATATGAGAGGAATTATCCTACTTACGTTCTAGAGTTGGCACTAGTCGTTTTCGCGTTGAAGATCTGGAGACACTACCTATATGGGGAGAAAGTGGAGATTTATACGGATCATAAAAGCCTCAAATATTTATTCACCCAAAAGGAACTCAACATGCAGCAACGACGTTGGCTTGAGCTGTTGAAAAATTACGATCATACCATCCAATACCATCCTAGAAAAGCGAATGTAGTAGCTGACGCATTAAGTAGAAGATCATATGCGGGTACGAGTACGATATTGTTAATGCAAAGGCCCATTTTGTATAACTTACAAAGGATGGAGATAGAGTTAAAGGCTCCAAGTACCCACGTGATGATATCAAATATACGAATAGAATCGACTTTAATCGATAAAGTTAAAGCTGCTCAAGCTACGGACCTAGAGCTTATGCGTATGAAAAAGAAAGTGCAAGAAGGTGCTATTCTAGAAGAAAGAATCGACGAAGAAGGAATACTTTGAGTCAACTCCAGACTTTGTGTTCCTAACGATTCTGACTTGAAGCATAGAATCGTGATGGAGGCACACAACACACCTTTTGCAATCCATCCTGGGCGTACCAAAATGTATCATGATCTTCAACATACATTTTGGTGGAGAAATATGAAGAGAGAGATCGCAAAGTTTATCTCGAGGTGTTTAACTTATCAACATGTAAAGGCGGAGCATCAAGTACCAAAGGGTTCATTGCAACCACTTGAGATTTCGAAATGAAAGTGGGAACACATTACCATGGATTTCATTACATGTCTTCCCAAGGTTTCTCAAGGCATAAGTACGATTTGGGTTATTGTAGATAGATTAACCAAGTCTGCTCATTTCTTGCCGATACGGGAGACTTATTCCTTTGAACGTCTTGCTCGTATATACGTAAATGAGATTGTGAGATTGCATGGCGTGCCAGTATCCATAGTTTCGGATCGTGACCCAAGATTCACTTCACGATTTTGGGTTAGCTTGCAGAAAGCTATGGGCACAAACTTACGATTCAGTTCGGCATACCATTCTCAAACGGACGGGAAATCAGAAAGGACTATTCAAACTCTTGAAGATCTATTAAGACTTTGTGTCCTAGATTTCAAAGGGAGTTGGGATAAGTACCTACCATTGGTGGAATTCTCTTACAACAACAGTTATCAGGAAAGTATAGGTCTGGCTTCATTCAAAGCATTGTATGGACGAAAGTGTCGCTCTCCAGTATGCTGGGATGTGGTGGGAGAAGCAACATTGTTGGGACCAAAATTGGTACGTATAACTACAGAAAAGATCCAAATGATCCGACAACGTATACAAACGGCACAAGATCGATAAAAGAGTTATGCGGATCTTCATCGAAATGACGTGAAATTTAATGTTGGAGATCATGTATTGTTACGTGTTGCTCCATGGATGGGAGTTACAAGATTCGGGAAGAGAGGAAAGCTTAATCCATAATTTGTTGGTCTTTTTGAAATTCTTGACCGAGTAGGAAATGTGGCCTATAAAATCGCATTACCTCCAAGCATGTCTTGTGTTCATAATGTTTTTCATATATTTGTGCTTCGTAAATATGTGAAAGACCCAAACCACATTATTGAGTTAGAACCAAACGAGACAACTGAAGATTTAACGTACGAGGAGGTACCTGTCAAGATCTTAGATAGGAAGGAGCATGTCCTACGCACAACAATTATACCACAAGGTACGTACGTCAATTAGATAGGAAAGAGCATGTCCATGCTATTGAAGAAATGACCTGGGAGTTGGAATCAGAAATAAAAATGAGGTAACCTCACCTTTTCGAAACACCAGGTACGTACGTCAATTTTGAGGACGAAATTTTATAAGGAGGGGAGGTTGTAGGACCCCAACTTTTTATAAATAAAATTGAATTTTCTCTAATTATTATTTTGAATAATAAGGTGTTAATTTCATATAATGCTTTGGTTATGGGTGAAATGTGTAAATTTTACAAAATAAGCAAGTGGTTATAAAATATTCATTGTTGTCGAGGAATATTCGTTTGGTCGTGGAATATTCTTGCTGTCGGGGAATATTCGTACGATGGCGCAACCATTTATGGGCCCCATAACGAAAAACTGTCGAATGAAGAAAACGACAAGAATGAGTTTTCTAAAAATAACGACGTAGTTGTTACCGTTAACACTGTTGAAAGACCCGATGGTTAAAATACAGTAATACGCGTGGTTGCACAGTAGCACACGGTATTGCACAGTATTTTTGGATTATTGATTCTTACGTAAGAATGCACTACTCAATAATTGTTACCGTAATTACTGTTCAATATTTTATTTTATTGATTCAATAATTGCTACGATGATATTTTATATTATTGTTGATTCAATAATTATCACTGCACAGTATTTCCCATTATAAGATCAATAATTCATATTATTTGAATAATAATATTAGATAATATTATTGGCAGTATCTAAGAAAGTTATGTCTAGGAAAGGGGTTTGGTTACCTAATTGCACGTCAGTAAGGAGAAATTTTTATCGGAAAGCCCTCTCTTTCATGGGAACAATTTGGTAGCCATTTATTGTGATTCTGTAATATTATTTGTGCATAATTAATTATTGATTTATATGATAAAGAAATATTTATTTTATGTGGATATAAATGAAGGAATTAATGCTGAGGTATTTTATCAATATTTTGTCGGAATGGAGATATTAAAAATCATCCGTATGTGAATTTCGGTCATTTTCTGTTTGGAATTTGGAAAAACTTTCTTCTACAAAGTTTTAGAGAATTAAATTTCCTATGGAAAAGACATAAAATGCATATTTTTCTGATAAATGGCTATTTATTATTAATTATTGAAGTTTCAGAAATAAATATTTTTTATTAAAAACATGGGTGGGCCCCACTTTTGGTTGTTGCTATATTTGGTGGACCCCACTTATGGTGTGTTGATAATTTGGTTAAGGAGGTGTGCGTAGAAATTTTTGAAAATAATATTTTATTAAATTTAGTCTGCTTTGGCGTTCTGTCATTTTTCTATAAATAGGGTGCTTAGTTAGAATTGAAAATCACATCAGAATCAGAAGTTTCTCTCTCTTTAATATCGAGCATATTTTGTGAGTATTTAGAGTTGCTATTCAGTGTAAGTTTCCTTCAGCGTTATATCCGATATTTCAGCCAGAAGTACTATTCTTTTGAGGTAAGAGATGTTGTTTTGTTCGTAAATGATGTTATTTCGTTCAATATTATTATGCCGAAATATTGGTATGAATTTTATTATGAAATATTTATCTTTTCGTGTCAAGGTTACCATTCACGTATACGACACTATTTACGAATACGGTACTATTCACGAAGTATGATTTTTCTTGTGAAATTTCTACCTTTTCGTGTCGGGGTTACTATTTACGTATACGGCACTATTCACGTATACGACACTATTCACAGAAAAATGAATTTTCTCTTCTTTGTTCAAGATGTCTATTATGGTTACTATCTTTGATTTTATCCATGTTTTGATCTTCATTCTTGAATTTTACTCCACTATGTTTTATTACGGAGTATTTTTGAACTTGGATTATCTAAAGTACGAATCCCTAATCTTTGTCCTTTTATCTCACCGGATTCGTTTCTTTAAAATATTTTAAGCATCCTCAGTCCTAAACGATGATATAACTCAATATCTTTGGCCTGTAATGCAAAGATAAATGATTACCTGATGAATATCTTTGGCCCGTAATGCAAAGATGGATAGGTGTTGAGATGAACATGACCAACTGGTGATACAAATGAATATCTTTGGACCATACAGCAAAGATGAATATTTGTTCAAGATGTATATTGATTGTTGTTACAGTGATAAAATATTGATGATCGCCTTTTAAATCATAGAAGATAGTAGATTTCATTCTCTACTTGACTCTTCTAATGAATTGTTATTTTCACTACGAATATTGATCTAAAACTTGTTGTCCATTATCTTTTATCTGAATTATTTAAGGCTAACGATAATTTGTTCTACATTATCTTAATCATAATATTCTTTATTGGGCTAGTTAAGCTCACCCTTTTCCTTTTTGTTCCATTTTTCTTCTCAAGAGTCGAGAATATATCAGGAACTAGTCGAGGTGTATAGTGATATTTCAAGGCAGTTATTTTAGCAGTCCTCACTATTTTATAAAATAGTGTATCAATAATTGTAATGAGGACTTATTTGAGTTTGAATATTGTCTAGAAGACAATATTTGTATTTAAACTCACATCATATATGTTGTCATATTTTGGACGACAATTGTAATAATGAAGTTTATAGTTGTTTATGTACCATGTATTTGACAACTCAGAATGGGTTGTGTAGACTTTTTTTGGGGGCGTCACAACAACCAGGTCATTCTCAGGAAAAAGGGGGCTTTCCGATAAGGATTTCTCCTTACTGGTGCGCAATTAGATTAAGTAACCCCTTTCCTAGACAGAACTTCCTTTGACATTGCCAATAATGCTATCTAATAATATTATTCAAATAATATGAATTATTGATCTGATAATGGGAAATACTATGCAGTGACAATTATTGAAACAACAATAATATAAAATAATGTACAATATTGTGTCCTACTGTGCAACAATGCTGAAATTCAGATAAGGCACACTTAGAAGGGGGGTTGAATAAGTGTGAGAGCAATCTATGACCAATTTTTGAACTTTAAACCAAACTACTAAATTCAGCCTACTATATTGTTGAATGCAGCTTGCTGAATTAATATGGCCTACCGAATTGACTATTTGATTTTAAGAAAATTTCTTGCTGAAATTATATCTTAGAAAAGAATATTTGGTGTTATTGAATTATCTCAAAATAATGCAAATATTCAAACTTAGATAAAATAATTATCTAGCTTTAGTGAGTAAATAAAGTAAAACCAAGATTTTTTACGTGGTTCAGCTATTACCCTCTATAATAATAGCCTAGTCCACGTCTAATACCAACTAGTATTGGAGACTCACTTTTATTTCTTTAAAAATGACCCTTGTTATAAAACAGATTCTATCAAATTGAATTACAATAATTCATTTGAGCATTATTTGTCCTTGAGCACCAATGCACTCCTTAAGCACATATGCTTCCTTGAACCTGTTTGTAAACAAATCTTAATCCACCTGGATTAAATTTCTTTAGACAACACTTAGTCTAAAAATATAAGATTACAAATATAGAGGTCTAATGATAAAAACAAATAATCAATTTAACAATGCAAGGCCCAACTAATGAATGAAATGATCAAGTAGTAAAAGAGATATCACCACTATGAAACTCACGAAAATAGCTGAGAAATAATCTGAATATTAATTGCACAGAAGCTGAGAATTTGCACCAAGAATAATGGAATATATTTTCAAGTGTATGAGTGGAGAGATTAATTCAAGTGTTGTATTATTTCACTGATACAAGTTCTTCTTTTATAGCCCAATTGTTATCGTTAGATCTGTTGCATGAAAATTTTACGTTGCCAACAAATTTTTTTAAGAAGATAAGTAACGTTCCAATTATATTTCCATTGGAAAGAGATAGAAAAGATCAGTATAATTGAAACAGTGTATATCACTTGGGCACTCAAAATTATATCAGTTAGAAACAAATATCCGTGTATATCTCCGTTCCTTATATAATAGACTTTTTCAAGCATAATCCACTTAAGGAGATATCACACTAACATATCACAATATTCTTTTTAAAACAAAACACTTAACAGAGTGTTAGATCCGTAATTCTTGCAAAGTGCCAACTAAGAGACATCAAATTCTTTTCAATAGAATCATTATCTTATATTTCCAAGAAATATGCAATTAATCTACTAACAGATAATGATATCATCTCTACTGCAAAAAACTAAACAACTTTTAAGTTTCCAAACAAAACTGATGCACATGTATATAGTATCAGAATTCTCATAAAATCTCCTAACACATGACACCAATTAATTCGGACAATAATTATAATTTTATTTCAATTGTTTTTTACGCATGCATAATATATAAATACTAACCATCTAAAATCGGTCATATAATAACAGTTAGCATAATATATAAAATTCTTAGGCATGCACAAAATATTAATACACACATAAAATGTCCTAGAGCCTTGTATTGAAAAAATTAAGTATTTGCAATGACCTTACATAATTTTTTTAGGACACAAATCTTCAAAGTCTTTAGACAACAATCCTTTCATCAACTTCCTAAAATTTCATAATAAACAAATTAGTCCAAAATATAAGTCATCATCAAAACAATAAGGTTAGAATATTAACAAGTCAACAAACGTGTATCACTTTACATTACCCACCGGGTATTCTAACAGTTTTAACGGTAACCGTTACGCCGTTATTATTAAAAAACTCATTTGTTTCATTTTCTTCATCCGACAGTTTTTCGTTATGGGGCCCACAAATGGATGCGCCGTCGTAAGAATATTCTCCGACAACAAGAATATTCCACGACCAAACGAATATTTCCCGACAACAATGAATATTTTATAACCACTTACTTATTTAAAATATTTGCGCATTTTACCCATAACTAACCACATTAATCAAATCAACGCCTTATTATTCAAAATAATAATAAAAGAAATTAAATCTTTATTCATAAGAAGTGGGGGTCTTACAACCTCCCCTCGTTATGAAATTGCGTCCTCAAAACTGATATACGTACCTGGTATGTCGAAGAGTTGAGAATACCTTACTTTCATTTCAGATTCCATCTTCCCTGTCATCATGATTTCTCCATTGCTCATTCTAGAATATAGCATCAAAACAAAGGTTAATTGACATATCACAATTTGTCAACTTATCAAGTAAGAAATTTTAGCTTAGGTAAGTCACACACTAGCGAAGTATATTACTCGTCTCTCCCTTCCTAGTTCAAGACTCAGATCTCCGCCAGTGACCATATTCCTAAGCTCTGATACCAACTGTGACTCTCCCAAAATAGGTCCACACAACCCATTCTGAGTCGCCAAATACATGGTGCAGAAAACAACTACAAACTTCATTATAACAATTGTTGTGCAAAATACGACAACACATGAGTTGTGAGTTTTAATACAAATATTGTCTTGAAGACAATATCCAACTCAAATAAAGTCCTCATTACAATTATTGATACACTATTTTATAAAATAGTGAGGACTACAATAAAAACTGCTTTGAACCATCACTCCACACCCTGACTAGTATCAACTATATTCTCACCTCCTGAGAAGAACAATGGAACAAGAAAGAAAAGGGTTAGTTCAAGTAGCTCAGTAAAGAATATCATTACTAAAGATAATTAAATTATCAATAGCCTTTGTCAGTAATAAATCAGAGATTCAGAACATATGGTAGATGATAAAACTTTTCAACTATAGTTACAGCGGAACGAACAATCCATTAGAAGAATTAAATGGACCATAAAGTCTATTATCTTTTTCATGTTAAAAGTCCACCAACAATGTTTTATCCATGTAACATTAATCAACAGTTCATGTCCACAATCATGCGAATAACTCATAATCATAATTGTGGTTCTAAATTTCTCTTCGCACCCATGACGAAGATAATTTTCATCATCTGTCTTTACCTGAAACATCAAAGATCATGGTTATACCAAATCACAGTTTTTGTTCATAATCATACTAATAAATTCATCTTTGCACTACGGGCCAAAGATATTCATCAACTGTTCATCTTTGCACTACGGACCAAAGATATTCAACAACAGATCATCTTTGCACTACTGGCCAAATTAAGATATTCAACAACATGTCATCTTTGCACTACAGGCCAAAGATATTAATATCTCAAAGAAATATATAATCATTTCAGAATTTATATAAACAATAATTATAACCATGTTGATCAATTCACTTTTGCACTTAAGCTAAAGATATTCAATTGTAAATTCAATGGTCATGATCATACCAGTCAACAATTCATCTTTGCACTACTGGCCAAAGAGAACCCATAGTCACGATCATATCAATAATCTACCCATCTTTACACTCAAGTAAAAGAGAAATTTCATCACTAGGATTATAAAAATTTTATATATGATAATAAAAACAATATGATCAAAACATGGATTTAATTTCAAGAGTAAGATTCATAAATCAATGATAATTTGGTCATAAAAAGAAACCAATTTTGTCGTGAATAGTAACCCGTGCATAGTATCCCATATTTGTAAATAGTACCGTATACGTAAATAGTGTCGTATACGTAAATAGTGTCATAAACATGAATAATGTCGTATACGTGAATAGTATCATATAACGTGAATAGTTACCCCGACATGAAAAAGATAAAGTTTCACAATAAAATTTATATCAATATTTCGGTATAATGATATTAAATGAAATAACATCATTTACTTGAAAAAATAACATCCCTTACTATCACTTACCTCAAAAGAATAACACTTCTGACTGGAATATTATATATTATACGGAAGGAAACTTGTACTGTATAGCAACACTCAAGATATCTAAATACTCATAAAAATACGCTCGATATTATAGAGAGAAACTTCTGATTCTGGTGTGATTTTTATTTCTAACCTAAACTCCCTATTTGTAGGAAAATGCTTAGAAACCAAAGTAAAAAATTTAATAAAATATAATTATCTATAAAAAAAATCATGTCCACTTTGAAAATCAGATTTCAGCATTTCCAACAAGCAAAAAGACAAGTGTGGGGCCCAAAAGTATTTTAAATCATTTATAAATTTAGAAACTTCAATAATTCATAATAAATAGCCATTTTATCAGAAAAATATGAATTCTATGTCCTTTTCATAAGAAATTTAATTCTTTACAACTTTGTAGAAGAAACTTTTTTTAAAATTATGAACGAAAATTGACCCGAATTTACATACGGATGAAATCTCACAGCATTCCATTCTTGAAAATTTACTTACGAATCAAATCCACTGCACACCCACTTTGGCCAACAAAAAATAGCATATGTCACACACAAGTGGGGCCCACTCAATTAGAAAAATCCTCCACCAAATATTTTACACTTTTTAATCCTCAAAAATATCATTCAGACCCAATTTGCACTCTCCCTCCTCATTTTATTCATATACCATGAATTTAGTTTAAAAATATCACCATTATTATATTATTATATTATCACATTATATATTTATAATGTAATATAATAATATATTTGAATGAATTATTTTATCGAAGAAGATAAAATATCAACTCTTAATAATTGTCTCTTTAAAAATTTCTCCATTAAATAAATATTTTCTTATCATTTTTATCAATAATTAATTATTCACAAATAATATTACAGAATCACAATAATAACAACCAGGTCGTTCCCAAGAAAGAGGAGGCTTTTCGATAAGGATTTCTCCTTACTGGCGCGCAATTAGATTAACTAACCCCTTTCCTAGACAGAACTTCTTTAGACATTGCCAATGATGCTATCTAATAATATAATTCAAATAATATCAATTATTAATCTGTTAATGGAAAATACTGTGCAGTGACAATTATTAAAACAACAATAATATAAAATAATGTGCAATACCGTGTACTACTGTGCAACAACGCCTATCACTTTACTTTACCCACCGAGTATTCCAACAGTTTTAACGGTAACCGTTACGCCATTATTATTAAAAAAAACTCATTTGTGTCGTTTTTTTCATCTGAAAGTTTTCTATTATGAGGCCCACAAATGGTTGTGCCGTCGTACGAATATTCTCCGACGACATGAATATTCCATGACCAAACGAATATTCCCCGATAATAATGAATATTTTATTATCACTTGCTTATTTAAAATATTTGCGTATTTTACCCATAAATAACCACATTAATCAAATCAACATCTTATTATTCAAAATAATAATAAGAAAAATTAAATCTTTATTCATTAAAAGTTGAGGTCTTACAATCTACCCTCCTTATGAAATTTCATACTCGAAATTGATATACGTACCTGGTATGTCGAAGAGTTGAGAATACCTTACTTTCATTTCAGATTCCATTTTCTCTGTCATCATTATTTCTTCATTGCACATTCTAGAATACAGATTCAAAACAAAGGTTAATTGACATATCACAACTTGTCAACTTATCAAGTAAGAAATTTTAGCTTAGGTAAGTCACACACTAGCGAAGTATATTACTCGTCTCTCCCCTCCTAGTTCTAGACTCAGATCTCCGCCAGCGACCATATCCCTAAGCTCTGATACCAACTGTGACTCTCTCAAAATAGGTCCACACAACCCATGTTGAGTCGCTAAATATATGGTACAGAAAAAATCTACAAACTTCATTATTATAATTGTTGTGAAAAATATGACAACACATGAGTTGTGAGTTTTAATACAAATATTATCTTGTAGACAATATCCAAACTCAAATAAAGTTCTCGTTATAATTATTTATACACTATTTTACAAAATAGTGAGGACTGCTATAAAAACCGTCTTGAACCATCACTCTACACCCCCGACTAGTACCATCTATATTCTCGCCTCCTGAGAAGAACAATGGAACAAGAAAGAAAAGGGTGAGTTCAAGTAGCTCAGTAAAGAATATCATGACTAAAGATAATTATATTATCAATATCCTTGTCAGTAATAAATCAGAGATTTAGAACATATGATAGATGATAAAACTTTTCAACCATAGTTACAACGAAACGAACAATCCATTAGAAGAATCAAATAGACCATAAAGTCTATTATCTTCTCCATGTTAAAAGTCCACCAACAATGTTTTATCCCCGTAACATTAATCAACAGTTCCTATCCACAATCATGTGAATAACTCATAATCATAATTGTGGTTCTAAATTCCTCTTCGCACCTAGGACAAAGATAATTTTCATCACCTGTCTTTACCTGAAACATCAAAGATAATTGTTATACCAAGTCACAGTTCCTATTCATAATCATACTAATAAATTCATCTTTGCACTATGGGCCAAAGATAT
Organism: Panax notoginseng; assembly: GCA_016801055.1. Taxonomy (NCBI): domain Eukaryota; kingdom Viridiplantae; phylum Streptophyta; class Magnoliopsida; order Apiales; family Araliaceae; genus Panax; species Panax notoginseng. The sequence continues at coordinate 178,034,645 of CM029013.1, forward strand.
TCATCAATAGTTCATCTTTGCACTACGGACCAAAGATATTCAAAAACAGGTCATCTTTGCACTATAGGCCAAAGATATTCAACAACATGTCATCTTTGCACTACAGGTCAAAGATATTAATATCTCAAAGAAATATATAATCATTTCAGAATTTATATAAACAATAATTATAACCATGTTGATCAATTCACCTTTGCACTTAAGCTAAAGATATTCAATTGTAAATTCAATGGTCATGATCATACCAGTCAACAATTCATCTTTGCACTACTGGCCAAAGAGAACCCATAGTCACGATCATACCAATAATTTACCCATCATTACACTCAAGTCAAAGATAAATTTCATGTCCAAGATTATAAATTTTTTTTATATGATAATAAAAACAATATGATCAAAACAAGAATTTAATTTCAAGAGTAAGATTCGTAAATCAACGATAATTTGGTCTGAAAAAGAAACCAATTTTATCGTGAATAGTACCTCGTGAATAGTAACCCGTGTATAGTACCCCATATTCGTAAATAGTACCGTATACGTAAATAGTGTCGTATACGTAAATAGTGCCATATACATGAATAATGTCGTATACGTGAATAATGTCGTATACGTGAATAGTACCGTATACGTGAATAGTAACCCTGACATGTTAAAGATAAAGTTTCATAATAAAATTTATATCGATACTTCGGTATAATGATATTAAAAGAAATAACATCATTTACTTGAAAAAATAACATCCTTTACCATCCCTTACCTCAAAAGAATAACACTTCTGATTGGAATATCAGATATAACACTGAAGGAAACTTACACTGTATAGCAACACTCAAGATATTTAAATACTCACAAAAATACGCTCGATATTATGGAGAGAGAAACTTCTGATTCTGGTATGATTTTCAATTCTAGCCTAAGCACCCTATTTATAGGAAAATACTTAGAACACCAAAGTAGAAAATTTAATAAAATATTATTATTTATAAAAAAAATTCACGCCCACTTTGAAAATCAGATTTCAGCATTTCCAACAAGCAAAAAGACTAGTGTGGGGCCCACCTTCTTGAAATCTCCACCAAAAATATTTTAAATCATTTATAAATTCAGACACTTTAATAATTCATAATAAATAGCCCTTTTATCAGAAAAATATGAATTCTATGTCCTTTTCATAGGAAATGTAATTCTCTACAACTTTGTAGAAGAAAGTTTTTCTAAATTCCGAACGAAAAATGACCTGAATTTACATACGTATGAAATCTCATAACATTCCATCCTTGAAAATTTACTTACAAATCAAATCCACCGCACACCCACTTTGGCCAACAAAAATTAGCATTTTCACACACAAGCGGGGCCCACTCAATTAGAAAAATCCTCCACCAAATATTTTACACGTTTTAATCCTCAAAAATACCATCAAGACCTAATTTGCACTATTCCTCATTTTATTCATATACAATGAATTTAGTGTAAAAATATCACCATTATTTATTATATTATCACATTATACATATATAATATAATATAATAATATATTTGAATGAATTATTTTATCGAAGAAGATAAAATATCAACTCTTAATAATTATCTCTTTAAAAATTTCTCCATTAAATAAATATTTTCTTATCATTTTTATCAATAATTAATTATTCACAAATAATATTACAGAATCACAATAATGACAAACAGGTCGTTCCCAGGAAAGAGGGGGCTTTTCGATAAGGATTTCTTCTTACTGGTGCACAATTAGATTAACTAACCCCTTTTCTAGACAAAACTTCCTTAGACATTGCCAATAATGCTATCTAATAATATTATTCAAATAATATGAATTATTGATCAGATAATGGAAAATATTGTGCAGCGATAATTATTGAAACAATAATAATATAAAATAATGTGCAATACCGTGTGCTACTGTGCAACAATGCGTATCACTTTACTTTACCCACCGGGTATTCTAAACAGTTTTAACGGTAACCGTTACACCGTTATTATTAAAAAAACTCATTCGTGTCATTTTCTTCATTCGATAGTTTTTCATTATGGGGCCCATGTCGACGTCGGGATTTTATTTGTCCCTTTTCTGTTCTTGTTCTTTGGTGTTCTCATGTTAGGTGAGATTTGTTTTGAAAAAATAAGTTGTGAAAAGGTCCGACATTTATATGTCGATGATTTGACTATAAGAGTAGCCAGTTATTTTCTTAAATGGTTGTACCAACACAACCGAGAAAAGGTTTGCACATTGACCCAGTAATGTGACACTGCTTAACGAGTCTGTGAAATCGAGATTCATTAGGGTCCGGGGACTTGCTTATGCGGAGGGAAGGTGTTAGGCACCCCCCGACATCCTTGTTACCACGGTGATCGCCACTTTTCAATAAACTATTATATGAATGTTTGTGTCTGTGTGTGGATCAATATGCAATTATTTGGAAGTAGTGCTATGCCTCGTTTGCACCTATATACAAAGGGTTTAAATTTATATAAAAATTCAGTTTTAAACAAGATATAGCTGTGATGTTTTGTAAAAAGAGATTTTTCAAACCCTTATGCTCAATAGTAATTGAGGCCTTTGATACTTCCATTTTATTAAATGTTCGGCTTAATTACTTTTATTTTCGTGATCTGAAGCATCTTCGAGAAAATAATATACATAGAAGTGCCGAACTCCTTGTGGGCATGAGAGCTATCTAAGGAAGTTTTAACAATGCGACTAATTTACAAGCCATGTACAGCTGAAAATGTCCACTATGGGAATCAAATCTAGATTCAGTAGACTGAATCTGTGATCACATGATTCTTAGGCTCACATGATGTAGTAATTTATATGAAAGCTGTAAGCAATTATATATATAAAAGCTGTAAATATATATATATATATATATATATATATATATATATATATATATATATATATATATATATATATATATATAGACATGATCAACCACCACGAAGCACCTCCATGGAGGATCGAAAATGTAAATATATAAAAGCGATAAATATATATATATATATATATATATATATATATATATATATATATATCTATATGTGTGTGTGTGTGTGTGTGTGTGCAAACAATCAACCACCACGAAGCACCTCCATGGGGGATTGCAAATGTAAATAAAGCAATAAAAAACCAATCAACCACCACGAAGCACCTCCATGGGGGATTAGAAAATATAAATAAAGCAATAAAACGATCAACCGCCTTGAAGTAAACTTCAGGCAGGATGAAATGTAAAGAAAGCAGTAAAAACGATCAACCGCCAGAAAGTAAACTCCATATGGGACGAAATGTAAATAAAGCAGTAAAAACGATTAACCGCCACGAAGTAAGCTCCAGACGGGACGAAATGTAAATAAAGCAGTAAAAGGCCACGAATTAAACTCCAGGCCTGACAGAAATGTATATATATATATATATATATATATATATATATATATATATATATATATGCGGTAAACACATAAACACTCTGAACGTGAATCTAGGCTCACTGAACGTGAATCTAGGCTCAATCAAGGCATAACTCGACAATGTTAGTCCATATATATATATATATATATATATATATATATATATATATATATATATATATATATATATATATATATATACAAAAAGAAATAAAAGCCACGAACCGAAGTCTGGGCATACACACGTAACACGACTCTCAACATGCAGAACTGTGTGTGCACAGTAGTGGCGAAAGGCTTTAGAAAGTGTAAAAAGGCTTACAGTGGACTGCCAAAGAATACTTCAATGACTTTAAATGGATGACCACTCGGCTCCCGCCGGTAAAAACATAACAATATATAAGCTCACAAGTGTTTGATATGAGAAAGCACTCAATTTAGGGTGTGTACAGAGCAAATTGGATAGGCCTTCCTCGCCTTTTTTCTCCTTAAAATGGCTTCCCCAAGCCCACTATTTATAGAGGGGGAGCCGCAGGTGTACCTGCGGTAGCTGCAGATGCACCTGCGGCTACCCGGGGTGCCCCAGTTTTTGCGGGTCCTACCGTCTCGAAGTACGTACACGCATGTAACGTGATGTCTGCTCGAACTTTCAAAACTTCAATTTGGGCATCCGATCGATGTGTGTAAGACCTTTTTTGGCATGCTGTTGTCGAGAGCTACACAATGACATGTGATTAGAGGTTGTACGAAGTCAGGAAGATGGGACCATGCCCTTGGTCTTCAAGCTTCAAATTCTATCCGGTGTGCTGTCTTGTGCAGTAGTCACTCAGGATTGGAACTCGGTTCTTGTAGGACATTACTGTGTATGTATGTATGAATGTTGAGATGGCACAAAATGGGATTGGGATGGCAAAATAATGGTGCTGCCCCTTACCAGGGTTATCTCTGGTTTGAGCTATTTTAGCAGTCGTTGCTCAGGGTTATCTCTGAGATTGGACTGCTGTAGGTGTTGACCATCCTCAGTGTTATTTCTGAGATGTGCCTGACTTCCCGGGGTTATTTTTGGACTTGGGAAATGAGTGCCTATGGGCCATTATCGAGTGTTTGAAGCTGATTGCATGGGTTTAAAAAAAGCATTTTTGGGGTTATCTCTGGAACTGCAACTGCAACTGCATGCCTCGAGGTTATCTCCGAGGTTGACACTGTCTTTCCCGGTGTGATTTCTGATATTTGAACTGCATTCCTCGGGGTTATCTCCGAGGTTGATACTGAAACTCCCGGTGTTGTTTTCGGGGTCGAGGTTGAAACTTTCGGTGGTATTTTTGGGACTGAGCAGGATGTCTCGGGGTTATCTCTGAGATGGTAATACTGAATATCCCAGGGTTGTCTTTGGGATTGAACTGAGCTGTCTTCCAGGGTTATCTCTGAAAGATGATTCTGCCCTCCTGCAATGTTAGTAACAGGAATGCAAAAAATTTTGAGTGTCTACATATGCCCCTCTTTATCATATTCATGCAATGCAATGGCATGGATAGGATAAAGAATACGAGACACTTGAAATGCAGCAAGATAATTATGATGCAATGTACATCAGCACGATGCAAATATATATGGTTTGTTGGATTATTCTCTAACATGGTAAGATGATTGTCGGTTCCCCTTGACTTCTACTAAATCAGGGTTATTCATGACCACCCTGGTAATCTTTTGCATGTATAATCCAAAGTTACCACGAACTTCCAAGATGTTGACGTTGGGATTGTCACCAAAGCCCTTAATCCTTGGTACAGACCTACACTAAAGATGTATCTCTCATATACAAGAGACTCTATAGGGATGCATTTTGTCTGTTGAGGATGTGTATAACATATTCCATCATTGGTCCTCCCCGATGAGGTTGCTTTGTTGGAGTTACTGCCAATAGTCTGTGTTGTCAGGATCACCTGACCCTTGCTGAAATGTATATCAACGGATGAAATCTCTGCTGGGAAAATGTCAAGGCTGCTTGACCTTTGTTGACTTGTGCATCAATGGCTGAAATCATCGGATGGCTTCCGACGCTTCGTTGGATTTACTTACCAACGACTGAAGTGATGTCAAGGTTGCTTGACCCTCGCTGACATGGGCATCAACGACTGGAAATGCGTGATACCCCCGCCGGGGATTGTATTTTGGTAGATGAAGATGTGTGATACCCCCGCTGGGGAATATGTACTTTGACATATGAAAACGTGTGAGACCCCTAGTTGGGAATCTGCTTGATCTTCGCTGATGTGTGCATCAACAGCCAAAATCATTGGATGGCTTCCGACGCTTCGTTGGATTTACTTGCCAACGACTGAAGTGATATAAAGGTTGCTTGACCTTCGTTGACATGTGCATCAACATATGTTAATGCGTGATACCCCCGCCGGGGATGTGAACATCTACAGATGACAACGCGTGATACCCCTACCGAGGAAGGTGTATTTGAGAATGCATGATGCCCCCACCGGGGATTGTGCATCAACGGATGCAAATGCGTGATACCCCCGCCGGGGATTGTACTTGAGAATGACGACCCCAAATTGACGGCGTTGGACCTTTGTGCGGTATTGTCGAATGTGATTTACAGCTGCTGAGATTATCAATATAGTATACCCTGTGTTTGGGTGAATACCAATGAATAATATGAAAGCCACAGTCTAACCCAAGAAAACCAGGATTTCAGGCTATTCTGCTCAATCGCGTAGCGTTTTTATCCCTAATTTGGCCTTTTCAACTTGTGAGAACTACTTTGCAACTCAAATTGGACGGAGTCAGAGGGGTGGACCTCACCCAGGGGAGTCGCAGGTACACCTGCTACAACCGCAGGTGGACCTACGGTCAGCCGAAGATGTCCTTAAATGGACTGGTTGCTTTCACAAGTCATTTTCAAGTTGCGCCGCGAAGGAAATCTAAGAGTTCTTCTTCAGATCTGCTGAGTTCGGACGTCTTTCTGCAAATTCTGTCACCGTACAAGTGTTCTACACTATCCTGGTAATGTATGCATGCCTTTTTTTTCAATTTTTATCCGTTGGAAAATGACTTTTTATATGAAATGCGTTTAAAAACATAGCAGTGAATATGCATGCTCATGTCTTGATAAAAAATATTCAACATAGTAAATGCTAGTATTAAACCATGAAGAACATAATGATTTAAAAAAAATTTACTTTTGAAATAGTCAAATTGGCACCTTTTTCTACTATTTCTTATCCTATTTGAGGACAAATGAGCAAAGGTAATAAAGCAAAGTAATTCTGGTAATTAGACTACCCTTATGGATTGATGACTTTGACTTTTTAATGCAAATAGTATGTATATGACTGTGGACATGTGTGCTACTGAATGGCCACATGGTCATGCCTATGTGCATATGGATAGTCCTATTTATATAGGGAACTATGGCAAAAAAAAATTAAAATGTAGGCATTGGGTAGTCATGCATTTTTAACTCTACTATAGGTGTATGTTAAAATAATGCATGCATGCATATAGTCATTAAATACATTTTGAAAAACTCCAAGTTAAAAAATATCACACCCTTTCTAAGGTGATTTGGAGACTTGTGTCCAGATATTATGGATCCAGATCAGCCGAGCAGTTCCCGCAGGACCACTTCAGGTGTGCAGAGGAGGGCTTTTGAAGTGGCTCGACCCCATTCAGTTAGACAGCCTCGTCGTCTAGCGGACGCGGTTATTCATCCTATCCAGGTTGATATACCAGATGTCGAGAACGAGGAGGAGGAGGTACCGGTAGCGGCTTCAGCTCCTGCTGTTCATATTCCCCGTAGGGATTTCCCAGGCATTTAGGTGGCTATCCCAGATCTTCTGGGTGATTTGAGTCGCCACCCCTCAGTTTACTTGCATGCAAACGAGGTAACATCTGGATTTGATCTTCCTTTTTCCTATTGAGGAGGAGCAAGGATTTTAACATTGATTTGCATGTGATGTAGGTCCCTGGCTTTACACAGCCTCGAGGGAACTAGTTCAACATACACTCCCTGTATCAGGCTCTGCATCCAGATTACCAAGGTATAGTGCATGATTGGGGCTTTGGGTCGTTCTTTTCCATTCTACCCCGACGTTGTCCCGGGGGTTACCTCAGGGCATTGTCTGAGCACTGGTTTCACCAGACTCAATCTCTTTATTTGTTGGATTGTGAGGTGATGATGACGCCGATGGATTGACGATTTATCACCGGTATGGAGTTTGGAGGGGCGTCAGTGCCATGTACGGCGGATATTATCCCGACTGCCGTCAAATCCTTATTGGGAGTTCCGGCTGAGGCGCTCAAGGGTAGGATCGTCCGTACGGGTCCTTTGAGCGTAGATGCTATGAGTGGGCTGTTGAGTGAGCCCATGCCCGCTGATGTGAGAGTCAGGGATCGTATTCTTTGGCGATTATTCATGGTTATCATCAGGGGTTGTTTCATAGTAGATAACTCTTCTACGGTGTCATTCGCTTTGATCAGCGCCACGCGGGAGGTGGACCATATCAGAGAGTATGATTGGGGTTCATACACCTTCGCCTACTTCCTCAGGGGAATGTGCATGCGTTCACAGGGCTTGACCGAGGCTTGGCTAGGATTTTACCCATTTTTGCTGGTGAGTATTTCTCTTTTGATTTCCCATATACAAGTTAAGAGTATTCATTGACAGCAGATGTTTTGCCTTTATGTTGGCAGTTTTGGGCCTGTGAGAGGCTTCCATGCTTGCGTCCTGTGAGTGTGTTAGGTTTAGATACCTATCCACGAGGACAACGATGGCATCACTCCATTTTGGCGGAGGGTTTCACCCATTATCACTTACAGTTGGAGTTGTTGACTGCTGATGTCATCACTTGGGTTCCCTATTCTGAGGAATATTTGACCGTTGGATTTGAGGATGGATTCTCGACTGGTGTCGAGTACATGGTATCCACCCGTAGGATTCTTCTTTTCACAGTTGGAGGATGGGAGCTCTATTTAGGAGAGCGTGATATTAGGAGCACCACAGGAGAGATTCGTATACTGATCTTACCTCATGCCAGGCGTTATTGGCCTGTGTTGCAGTCACCCGCCGATGACATCCCATTGATGGGTATAGACGGATATACTTTGTCAGAGGGTTCACATACTCACGATTCATTCCATCACTGGTGGTCCCCTCGTACCATTGGAGCCCAGACCCGCGCCACTCGGTTTATGGGGGATATGGTTCCTGGATCCGTGATGATGATGGATTGGCTGACCTGTGTCCCAGATCTGACTCATGTGACACAGATTGATCGTTTGACCTGGCAGTTGGATCGGGCATATTTTTTATCCGGCACTTAGGTAGAGATCCTTCAGAGGCAGATACTTTTGATCTTTCCAGCTCAGGCGCTGGCTCCTCAGGTGACCCATATGGCTTTGCCGGTATAGATCCTCCCTTGTATAGGCCTGACATCCCTGTTGAAAGAGATCCAGTGACTTAGGAGGAGTTACATTAGGTGGACAGGATTGATGATGTAGATATTGACACCATTATCTTCTTCTGATGTGTATTCTCGTTATCTCTTTTGATAGGCATTTTTTAGATATTATGTGGTTGTACCCCATTCTAGCTATATATTTTGATAAGACTCTATTTGTAGTAGGGCGTATGTGCCCCATTTTCCTGTATTTTTAGTTGTACAAAGATGATGTATGTAGATGATGATGTATTTAGGAAAGTATGTACTGTTTTCCATTCCCTACATCATATTGTCATTTGTTATTTATCATGCATGTGTCATGTTATGCATATGTATGTATGTCCAGAGATATTCAGCATTAACCCCTGGATAGTCTTATGATACGGCCTACACAGATGTATTCTTCGACAGTTAGCCGCATAGATCACACCCCACCGGTGTTGATAGCCTCCCGTCTGAGGTTGTGGTATGATAGTATGTCACCTACAGATAGGGTGACCGTAGATAAGCTATTGTGGCATTCTATGACCCTTTGAATGTTTCAGGTTCCCGCAGGCTTTGTGGAGGGTATACTGGAGCAATGGATACCGGAGAGACAGGTTTTCCAATTTGGTTCCCAGGAGTTGACTCCTACATTGGAGGAGTACGAGCGGTTGATGGCCCTGCCCTTAGACAGACCTTGCTCTCATATGGCTGTCGGTGATATGCGTTAGCAGTTCATGACCTTCACCTGGATATGGCGTAGAGTAGTAGATGATGAGATTACATCCGGCCATGTATTACCCCACCGCTTCCTTATAGACAGATTTGGCTCGGTGGACAGCTACACACGACATTCTGGGGATTTTACCTCACAATGGATCAGTGGCATTTGGCTAGAGTGGATGTACTCGTGATGTACGTGGTGGCGTATGTGTACATGCCACGGTGTATGGACGAGATGGACATATGTGTCATCATGGTAGTAAGAGCTCTCAGGGAGGGTCATACCATTATCCCGATGATCGTGGTTGAGACGTTGAGGTCGGCCACGTTTTACAGCACCTACCCTGTAGGGGTATTTACAGGTAGTTCGGTTATGTTATACGTGTGGTTTATGTCACACTTGAGATCGATTGGCACTTTTCGCACATAAGTGTACTGCTTTACCCATGATATAGCTATGTCTTACTCTTTTCAGCCATCGGAGTGTACAAACACTATATCTTGGTCGGTTTTCTTGGTAGGGATCAGAGATCCATTTGGCATATTACCGTGTTCAGGGCTCAGGTCACACTATAGCTTCATTACTCATGCTCTTGGCATGGATTATCTCCCTCTGGCTGGTTTGGGCGGCATGACTACCTACCACCCACTGGCCGTGATGTCACAGTTTAACCAGTTCTAGGACTTTCATCCGTTTGATAGGGGCGTTAGGTTAGCGTTTAGCTTCTCGCCACTTGTCAGTCGAGGACCGATCCCTGGTGTATACTTGTTGGGATTAGCGTGAGATAGCTGCTTTTACTGTTAGCCATCCAGGCTATTCGCCAGAGTATTCTGAACGGATGGAGATAGAGACTTCATCGGCTGCGGTAGTATCCACAGTACCGAGTATTAATTCAGATGGTGAAGAGCCCATAGAGGACGTTGATTCCCACACCGAGGAGGAGCCATTACCTGGGTTTCCAGCAGCTCGTTTAGATTCTCTTAGTACTACCACTGTCGTGATCCAGCATTTAGCACAGTATTTTGAGCAGAGTCTTCATCTGATGACCTTTGAGAGAGATCAGGCTAGAGCCCTAATGTTGACAGCTCTTGATGGGAGAGATGTCGCTCTATTAGAGAGAGACGAGGCATGAGCACATAGAGACACCGCTTTGAGGAGCTGGATGAGGCCAGATCAGTCAGAGATGCAGTGATAGTTGAACAGAATGTCGCTATATCTGCCCGGGATGTAGCCAGTATAGATAGTACCACAGTGAGGTCCCTTACTACTGGCATGATCGCAGAGATGAGTGCATATATTGATGAGCACAATGTCACCATGTAGATGGCTATAGATCTGTTAGCTTGTGTGGATACCCTTGTGCAGGAGACTACAACGTTACCTCCTTCTTCTGAGAGAGATGCCATGTTGGGCTTGATAGCTCGCATATACACTGATTTGTAGATGGGCTTGTATTTTCCTGCATAGACTAGCTTAGCCATTTTGTCATGTATAATTCATATTTTATATATCAAACAACATTATATATAGTAGGAAAACATATCTTTGATCACTCCCCTTTTAGTTATGCCTTGTTGCTTGCTTGATATTTGCCTATTTCTCCAGGGCTTGTGATCTCGATGAATTCTGAATTCCTCCTTGATGGATGGACATTAAGTTGTCTCAGGATATTTCAGAATGGATCGTTGATCTGTGTGTTTTCCCTACCATTTTGGTATCTTGGGACTGGTTTCTATATGGAGATATGGAGAGGAGTGTGACTTTCTACTCCGAGATCGATCACACCACAGATGGTCACCAGTACTCCTATTTAAGAGGAGTCCAGTTAGTTCCATCTCTTATGGATTGGTGTTTCTCTTTGAGAAACAACCGCAGCTTAGATGGTCACCGATCCTCCCATTTAGGGGGAGGTCATGTAGTTCCATCCCTTTGGTCTGAAGCCGATGAAATGTGGTGGATTAAAGGTTGATCCCAGTACCGTTGACAAGTGTTTGTGTTTCGGTATGGGGTTTTGACCGAACCATGACTGGCTGCCTACGTACTCCTGTTGAAGAGGAGATCAGGTATGCGTAGTTCAAACCTGGTGTAAGGGGTTCAATGCTGTATGTGGCAAAAAGGGTGTGGAGATATTTTTGTTGTTTTTGTTTTTGTAAGGAAAATGATGTAGAAATGTTTTTATTGTTTTTATTTTATTGCGATCAGACCATATAAAATATGGCTACCTACGTACTCCCGTGTATCAAGGAGATCAGGTCGGCGTAGTTCAAACTTGTTGTAAGAGGTTCAACGCTGTATGTGGCAAAAAGGGTGTGGAGATATTTTTGTTGTTTTGTTTTTGTAAGGAAAGGGGTGTAGAAATATTTTTGTTATTTTTATTTTATTGCGACTGGACCATATAAAATATGGTTGCCTACGTACTCCTGCGTATCAAGGAGATCAGGTCGGCGTAGTTCGCCCCATGTTCAGGACGGTTTGCAGCCAATGAAAAGTTTGATCCCATGTTCAGGACAAACTGCGGGTGAGAAAGTTTAATCCCATATATAGGACAAACTACGGGTGTGAAAAGTCTTATCCCTAGTGGGGTAAAACTGTGGGTGTGAAAGGTTCAATCCCTGGTGGGATAACCGGAGTTGAGTAAGGGTTCAAAACCAAGTGAAGAGAAGGATCTAGCGATCCGCAACCAGGCTGCTGATTAGAAAATGTGTGTTGGTCCCTGATGGGGCAGATGAGTGTGAAGAGAAGTTGTATGTAGTGAAGGGTTAAAAAACCTAAAATGACTGGGGATCTGATGATCCAAAACCAGGATGTTTGTTGATGGTAACCTCATAATACCGCTTCACGGTGTCTGAGTTGATAAGCTGTGGAAATTCATCGCCATCCATTTCCTGTAATCTGAGAGAACCTCCCATCAATACCTCTTTGACAACAAACGGGCCTTCCCAGTTCGGGGCGAATTTTCCCTTGGACTGATCTTGGTTGTCAATGATCTTTTTCAAAACCAAGTCGTGTTATTTAAACTGCCGTAGCCGGACTTTTCTGTTGTAGGACCTGGCGATCCTTTGTTGATATAACTGACCGTGGAAGATAGCAGCGGCACACCTTTCGTCTATTAGAGACAATTGGGGATACCTATCTTGTACCCACTGGTCTTCATCCAGCTGAGCGTCTATCAACACTCTGAGGGATTCCATTTCCACTTCTATGGGGAGCACTGCTTCCATCCAATAGGTTAATGCGTAGGGGGTTGCCCCAGTAGAAGTATGCATTGATGTTTTGTAGTCTAACAAAGTCAGAGGCAATAAGTCAGGCCACCATTTGTGGTTGGTGGACATCTTCTACATGATCTTCTTGATATTTTTTTTGTCGCATCAATAGCACCATTCATCTTTGGACGGTAGATGACGGAGTTGAGATGCTTGATGTGGAATTTACAGCACAACTCCTCCATCATTTTGTTGTTGAGGTTCTTAGCATTGTCTGATACAATTACCTTTGGTTGTCCATACCGACAAATGACGTTATTTCTGATGAAAGCAATGCTGACTTCTTTGGTAACCTTGGGGAAGGAGGTTGCTTCTACCCACTTGGTGAAGTAGTCGATTATGGTGAAGATAAACTGATGCCCATTACTGACTTTGGGCTTGATGGGCCCGATCACGTCCATTCCCCACATTAAGAAGGGCCAAGGCAAAATTATATTATGGAGCTCCCTCGAAGGGGTGTGGACAACATTCCTATGAATTTGGCACTGATAACATCTCCTGAGGTGGTCCTCACAGTCAGCCTTGAGAGAGAGCCAGTAATGCCCTGTTCTGAGGATTTTTTTTTACAAGTAGAGGGCCATTCATGTGTGAGCCACATACTCTACAATGGATCTCATCCATGAGCCTCTGAGATTGGTCCTTGTCTAGACATCTGAGGAGACCTAATCCTGCATCTCTTTTGTAGAGTACATCTCCGCTCAGGTAGAATTTTATAGCCAGTCGATGGATTCGCCTTCTTTTTGTCGGGCTCGCCTCAGCGGGTGTAGATCTATCTTGTAAGTACTCCTTGATAAGCTGATACCAAGGGTGTTGGATGGGAGGTAGCTCATCTGATACTTCTCCAATATAATTCCCATAGACCAGAGTCTTTTGTTGGGCAAATGTGAGGGTTGGCATGTCTTCCTTGCCATGTATTTTGATCAAGGAGGCCAATGTTTCTAGCGCATTCGCAAAATCATTCCTATTTCGAGGAATGTGGAGGAAGGATATTTCTTTAAACTCCGAAACCATCTGTAGAACCTACCGATGGTAAGGAAGCAAATGTAGACCTTTGGTGTGATAGATTCCTATGGTTTGTCTGATTACCAATTCGGAATCTCCAAAGAAAGTTAACCATCTGATCCCCATTAATCGGGCAAGTTTTAGCCCTATTATACAGCCTTCATACTTAGCTATGTTGTTAGTGTTGGCAAACTGCAATTTGATGGCTACGGGATGCTGCTCCCCCGTAACGGATACTAGAACTGCTCTAGCCCCAGAACCTCATATATTTATAACTCCATCAAAATACATCCTCCGTGATTGGCGTACATCGTACTGATGGTGTTGTTGAATTGCCATTACCCCCTCATCGGGGAAGTACGTCTCTAAGGGTTTAAAATCCCCTCAAGGTGTGGCGGCCAGTTGATTCGCAATTCCTTGAACTTTAATGGACTTTTGCGTCACGTAGACGATGTCAAATTGTTGTAGGATAAACTGCCATATGGACAGCCTACAATTCAACATGGGTTTACTGAACACGTACTTGAGAGGATCCACGCAGGATATGAGATGGGTTGTGTGACCATGGAGGTAATGATGTAACCTCGTGGAAGCCCATGCTAAAGCACAACAGGTCTTCTCAATCAGAGTGTACTTATGTTCACTGCGGCTGAATCTTTTGCTGAGGTAGTATATAGCTCGCTCTTGGCCTCTATTATCTTTTTATCCCAGCATGCAGCCTGTGGCATTGTCACTTATGGACAAGTACATGAATATGGGAACATCATCCCTAGGTGGTACCAAAACAGGAGCTTTGACTAGGTGCTCTTTGATTGTAAGGAAGGCCTTCTGGCACTCATCATTCCATTTCATGGAGGAGTTCTTCCTTAACAACTTGAAAATAGGCTCACAGGTTGCTGTGAGTTGGGAGATGAACATGCTAATGAAGTTGATTCTTCCAAAAAATCCCTGTATTTCCTTCTCTATATAAGGAATGGGCATTTCCGTGATGGCCTGGATTTTGGTGGGATCCAACTCAATCCCCTTGTGAATGACTAGGAATCCTAGCAACTTGCTTGATTTAACGCCAAAGGCGCACTTGGCTGGATTCAACTTTAAGTTGTACTTATGCAACCTGTTGAAGAGCTTTTTGAGATGGTCTGGGTGGTCTTCCTCCCTCTGGGACTTGACAATGATGTCATCCACATAGATCTCTATCTCCTTATGCATTAAATCGTGGAAAAGAGCCATCATGGCTCGCTGGTAGGTAGCTCTGGCATTAATGAGGCCGAATGACAACCGTCTATATTAAAAGGTTCCCCAAGGTGTGATGAATGCAGTTTTCTCATGATCCTCCTCAGCAACCATAATTTGATGGTACCCTGCGAAGCAGTCAGAAAAGGAGTATATGTCGTATTGAGTAGTATTGTCATTGAGAATGTGGATAAATGGCACGGGAATGCTATCTTTAAAGCAAGCTTTATTCAGATCCCGGTAATCCACGCAAACTCGCACCTTTCCTCCTGGTTTAGGCATGGGGACTATGTTTGATAGCCATTCAGGGTATGTAGACACCATGATGATGCCTGCTTGAAATTGTTTCACAATTTCCTCTTTAACCTTTAAACTCCACTCAGGTTTTAATCACCTGAGCTTCTGCCTGACTAGCTTGAATCCCTCTCTAATGGGGAGGCGATGAATGATAATTTCAGTGGACAAACCCATCATATCTTCATGAGACCATGCAAACACATCCTGGAATTGGGTTAATAATGTAACAATGTCATTCCTTTGGTTTAGAGTGAGGTCTGTACCAATCTAGATTAGTTTAGGGCTTTCTAAAGTTCTGAGAATGAACGAAGTGGTTTGATCAAGGTTGGGTTTGGGTTTTCCTTCGATCCATTCTTTGATCTCCTGAGGTATCTCAATGTCCTCTTATATTTCCATCAAGTTTAAGTCCAACTTTTCATCAAAGTTACGATCCTTGTGGAGAAAAGGCACCTTATCAGCAAGTATAGGCACATCTAAATTTAGAGTCCTAAAAAAAATATGCTTTCACTTAATATATATGAAATTATTCAATCATACAAAGTGTTAGCATGTACTGACAAAACAACTGCTAATACTGTACAGAAAAGTAAGCAGTTATTATTATCTACAGGGAAGAAGATATTTCTGCCCGTTTTACCCTTGTCGACCAATGAAAGGTGTGCTGCTCCAATTATCAAGGGTGAAGTCCTGATGAACTGCAATGATGGAGGGGCTGTCATCGTCCTCCTTCTCCCGAATGATGACCATTACATTTGGGCAATCATCATCTGGGGTGTATCTATTTGTATGTTCATCACGGACCATGATGCGTTTGTTTGACATCATACGGGCGATGTCCTGTTTACATCTCCGTTCCTTTTCTTCCACTTTTAGATCTAGAACTAGGACTTCTTTCTCCTTTACCAGTATCGGTTTAGGAAATAACATGGCCATTACATGGGTCGGCATCTTTATCGGACCGTACAGGCTCAGGAACTGTAGGTGGAGATAATCGCCATATGGCTGAAGTTGAAGGAATATGTTTGTGCTTATGAGGATTCTGGCGACTGGAACTAGCAGTATAGCCTACTCTAGCTGTCCCTGTTTGACTGGGACATTGAATGGGACACTTGATGCCCTAATTGTCTTTGCCTAACCCCTGTCCAAGTTGATATCCCAACGACATTATTTCTTAAGTGGCCGACATTACTTCGGCAAAAAATTGGGGTATGAGAGGTGGCACCCCAACAGGATGGTAGTGAGTGTTGCTTACCTCCAGGGCATTAAAATTGATCGGCTCAACTTTTGAATTGAAGCTGATGAGTGGTATGTCACCTTGTTTAGGACATTTCGGGTCAGCGTTGACAGTGACTAGGCTGTTGTTGATAATGTATTTAATTTGTTGGTGAAGAGTGGAGGGGACTGCCCCGGCCATGTGAATCCACAGTCTTCCCAGAAGCAGGTTGTATCCTGTATCTATTTTGAGAACGTGAAAAGACACGCAGAATGTATGTGGACCAATCTCCACTGGCAGTTCAATGTCTCCGACAGAGTCTCGTCGGGATCCATCATAAGCTTTGATAACCGTATGGTTGTTTCGGATCCGATTGAGATTGATGTTCATCTTCACCAAAGTGGCATAAGGACATATATTCAGAGATGAACCTCCATTTATCAAGACTCCCCCCACCATACATCCAGAGGATAAAACCGCAATGTGCAACGGCTTGCAATGACCAATCCCTTCGGGAAGTATATCGTCATCAGTAAAATATATCGCATTGTTTTTAAAAATGTGTTCCACCAGATGCTGAAATTTCTAAACATCTATCGACTTAGGCAGTTGGGCTTCTTCCAAAACCCTGAGCAATACCTTCCAGCGATCTTCAGAAGAGAAAACCAAGTCCAGTATGGAAACTTGATGTGGAGCTTCTCTTAAGCTTAAAACCGCATTGGCTTCATTATGGCCCATAGTACGAAGAAATTCTACCACTTTTTCCATGGGAATCTTTCCCTTTGACTTGATGGTAGGCTTCATCACCCGTTGGGGAAGATAAAGTGGATTATCCTTCGACACTGCAGCAGTTATGTGCGATGTGGATCCTTCAACCCCTCCATAATTACATGGAACTTTCTTTAGGCTGACAATAGGATATTGTGGTCTGAATGGCAAGATAATTGGCTCTGGCGCAACCACTTTCAAAGGATTGTCAACTCCTTTGAGTTGAATTAGTTGGATTGTATGTGAGGGAGTAGCTAAATCTGTCTCATCAGATATGACTGCTATAACTTCCTTCCACTTCGTAGGAAACACGTCTTCACTCTCCAGTACTACAACATCATCGTCTGCCATCTGCAAGACACCGCTGTCGATTAAATTCTGAATAAGGTGGCGTAGTGCCCAACATTTTTTTGTGCTGTGACCGCGAGATTGGGTGTGATATTGGAACACTCCATGGAAATCAAACCGTCTTGAACGCGGGATGATTGGAGGTAACAGATTTGTGATTCTTCCTTCATTTATCAGCATCTACAGTATTTCTTCCATCGGTTGGCCTAGGTATGTAAATTCTCTTTTGTGGAAAAAATCCCGACGGGCTTTAGCACTTGCTCTTTGTGCAATTTTATCATCCAGTGTTTCATTTTCTGGAGTATGCAGTGGAGTGTTTGTAACAAGAGGAAGGAGATTGGCATGCTCCTGACTGAATAATTAGTGTGTGACTTGATGCTGATGGACCAACAGTTCTGCCAATTAGTTGAGTTGCTCACGCAGAGCATTCATTTTTCATTCCATCGTGAACTGGAACTTTGCATGGTCCCACTTGTCAGTAATATCCTTGCTGGCCTGGGAAGATTCACCATTAAAATTGGAACTCGATCCATTGCTCCAATTAATCATATTGACCTCTTCTTCTTTGTGTTGAGGAAGAAGGTTGTCTTGCACATGGGGTTGATCGGGCTTGGTGACCACAATCTCGCCACTATCGATCAAATCCTGGATCTTGTGTTTCAAGGCCCAGCAATCTTGAGTATCATGTCCTGGTGCCCCGACATGATAAGCACACTTCCGAGTAGCATTGAAACCCCTCCCATTCGGGTTGGCTGGTGGAAGAAGATGAGTAATTTTCTTCTGAATGGTTAGAAGATTGAGAATGTTCTCGAGTGAGTCCCCTGTTGGGTAAAATCTAATTACGCACAACACGCAAGTATACGTGGTCAACAAGTAATAAAGTAAAAGTAGAGTATCGTTCCCATGAGGATTTTTTTAATAAAAATCACCAAGTACTAACCCGTAACCAACTCAATCATATTTAAATGAATGAATTTCAAATTATATAAATTAAATTTTTTCATTACGCTAATTCTAATTACCACTAATTAAAAATCAGATTACGGAGATTTAAGATCACAAATTCACTTATTGCTTCATTTAAGTTAACACACTTCTCATCAATTATTTTCTATCATGAATTGTTAATCAAGAACACTAAAGTAGATAAAACCACCTCTCGATGCATAATACCCATACTCACTTAAATCCACAGATGATAGGATTAAGCAAGACACCCTAATTAACTAATCTACTATATCTCTATGTGAATTACAATTAAAAAGGATTTAAAGCACAAGTTCTTAAGATTACATATGGCGTAAAGGCATATCTATATCCTAAACATGAATCATGAATTCCATCTATGCAGAAATCACAAACACATGCTATCATGATCAGATCTAAATCTAAACTTCATCTCTTGAATTCATATAGATTATCACGGTAATTGATCGCTAGGCAATTAAACAATCAAGTACAAATCACAATAGACAATCCTCACGATAGAACATAATAATTGATAGCGAAACATATTAAAATAAAATACACAATAAGATCCATGGTAATATCAAACAAAGAATTAGTTCATTGAATTAAAACTAAGAATCCACACTTGAATACACATTAAAAGACAAAGATAGAAGAACATGTGAAGATAGAATCTATTGTCTCTAGATTTGATGCTCTCTCCTTGCTCTTAGTTTGAATCTTCAATGGTCTCGAAGTTGCTTCAATCTCCAAATATCATAAGAACTAGAGTTTTGGTTCTAAACTAATCTAATGGGATCCTCTCTCCCCCTCTAATCCTTGTGATTCTCCTCCTTTTATAAGTCTCTTTATATGTCTTTAAGTCCTCTTGAAAGTCCTTGAGTCAATCGGATCAAACCAATCCTTCTTGGACTCAAATTTGGACAAAATTCACCTTTTCTACGCGTACCCCCACCCCGGCAGGGGTTTAGCCTTGTAAAGGGCCCACCACGACGGGCTAGGGTTCTGTTTTTTAGCTGGTACCCCTGCCCCGGCGGGGGTTGTGTGAAGAGAAAGCCCGCCCCGACTGGGGTCCTTTTTCTGCTCTGACATCCTTTGGGAAAATGGTCATAACCTCTTCGTTTGAACTCTGATTTAAATGATTCAAGATGTTTCGGAAAGAGGAGACGTAGATCTACAACTTTCATGCCTTGCATATTTCGAAATAAGGAATAAAGCAATGTTGAAATTGGCTCGGAAGTGGCTATTATGTAATTGGTCACCCAAAACAGTGAAGTTAAATGTCCGTTGGTACAAAGGTCATAAATCATGCATCCGAACTCAGATTGGAATGATTCAAGATGTTTTGGAAAACTATGAAGAAGCTCTACAATATAATCAAAGTTCCAAGCCAAAAACATGAAATAAACATGAAAGCCCAAATGATGTTCGGATTGCTTTTCTTTGCGATTTCATACCAATTCTTTGTGATTTCAGCTCCCAAGCATACAATCTACAAAACGAATACAAAATGCATGAAAAGTAACTAAGAAACATGAGATTAAGAAACTAATTCAAGTAACAGATATCGGATAAGTAGGTATAAAAACTACTTATCAAATACCCCGAAACTTAAGCCTTTGCTTGGCCTCAAGCAAAAACACAAAACAACAATGCTATGTAATGCAACTAATCTACATGCCTACGAATCCAGCAGTAATGACAGAAATAAGTCTATTCAATCGGCCTTAGAGAAATCAAGTAAACACGATAATACATCATATCAAAACAAATCATTAACTTCCCAATCAATCATCAAATCTTAGACTACTATCTCTAATATAGTGCGTGTGTGCTTCACAACAATGTTAACTGATATAAAATCAAATTTAACACATAATAAGTCTCTTCAAAGGCATCATACAGTGTAAACTCAAGAAATCAAAAAAACAAGCTAGATCCAACTAAAATTAAATAATTACCAATATCGAGGGTCAACATGGGATACTTATGCTTTATTTTTCATCTACGGGGACTTTTTGCTCTTATTTCCCGTTTTATTCATTTTTTTTCTTTTGGTTTATATACACATAGCTATGCAATGCCTTATTCTCTTAGGCATTTCAATGCTACCTTAACGAGCTTTCGACCAACGACTCCCAGGCCATTAAGACCTTAGGACGCAAGGTGTAATGACAATCCCCTCGGGCTTACTTACTCAAGTAACAAAGGCCACAAAACTAGAAAAGCACGCCACGGTGTTTATTCATACTTTTTTCTTTTTTTTTTCTATTTTTATAGCTTATATACCCCAAATATTCCCCCAAACTTAGGTTCTTGTCTAACTTTAGCCATCACTACTTATTCTTGTCATTCTTTCATTCAAACTAGCATTATCCTTTAGAATTCCATTATGTATCAATTTAAACTCAATCAATCAAAATGTCGTTTTTAATCCTTATTATACCAGTTTCAAACAGAAAAAGACTCAATTCAGAACAAGAAATCACATCAAAGCTCTAATAGTCAGTATTTTACTTGTCTACCCAATTCCAATCTCATCATTAGCCAAAACAAACTGTAAATATCAAATAGCTGGACTCATGCAAGATGTACTAAATGTTATATAAACATAGTAAACTAACTACTAATTTTTCAAAATTTTAATTTTTTTTTCAAGAAACTGAATGCAAAAACTAAATGTAACTATACGAACTACAATGTAAATAACTAACTATATGCAATACGACACTAAAATGCATGTAAATAACTAACTATATGCAATACGACACTAAAATGCCCCCCAAACATAAACTAGACATTGTCCTCAATGGCTAAAATAGAAAAAAGTAAATGAGAGGACTTCCCTGAAAATATAGCAATCCTCCTCCTTGTCCGCTAAGTTTGGAGAATAGTTTAGGCACCACACTTGAATTGGATTTGAATAACCTTTTCATAATCTTTTGCATGTCTATTGAACCTCCAATACCTGCAATGAAGAGAGACAACATGGATTAAAATAGCACTTGGATTGGTAAGAGAACTTAATAAGCAAATTAATTCCTATCTACTAAATAAATTAGTAAAGCATATAAATATAAAAATTCCTGGGTTGCCTCCCAGTTAAAGCTTGAATTACAGTCTTTCAGCCTGACTTTGTATGGTCAACGCTATCCAATTCCTCTTTGATAATTGAGGAACCCTCCATCCATCAGAAATAATATAGCTTTTGGTAGGTTCCCATTTGTGATGGCCATTGCATCAAAGTCACCTAGCATGCTCTGATTTGGTATGATCTCAATCAAGAACGTCCCACAACGAGGTGTTTTCTCCATTGTGTATGTGATCAGTTTGGGGAATGGAAGCTTGTCACACACAATGGGCTCTTCGTCTATCTTCTATTTCTCGTCCCACTATGGATTCAAAATTGTACTAGCTCTCATGTCATAAAGAGCCTTACCGACGATGACATGACTACCAAGCGGACACGATTTTGCAAATCTAACTGGACCCTTGATCTTTGGCGGAGAAGGAACCTGGGGCACTAATAACATCGGCTCATCCTCGTTGGTACTCATAGTTAGTTCTTCACTGACCTTATTTTCATTATCCCCACTTGTCTCCTCTTTTTCAACGTCTTGTGTCTCTTCCAGTTGTAGCTTTGGCTCAGGCACTTCATCAATCTCGGAATCCTCATCATAACACCAATTGTTTTGAGGACAGTTGTTCAAGGCTTTGAGCATTTGATCTATCTGGTTCTACAGATTTTGAATTGATATCTCTTAATTCTGAATTGACCGCTCTTGATTAATCCTCATCTCCTCATTTGATGCTATGAACTTGGACAACAATTCCTCTAACCTTGAATTATCTGTCTCAGTTTTGGAATCCATGTATTGAGGACCATGGGTTGAATTAATGATGAGTTGTTCCATTTGGTTCTGAAAATTATGGCTTGATATTTCTTGATTCATCATCCTTTCCTCTTGGTTTGCTATGAGCTTTGACCATAATTCCTCCAAATTTGACTTTTCTTCTTGTGGCAATGGATGTGGATATGAGAATTCCGGTATGTATGTTGGATTTGGAGCGTAGTATTGGTCTTGATAGTTGTAGCTCCATGAAGAATTCAGGTGATACCCCCAAACTTGATGATAATTATCATATGCATACTGGTTGAGGTAATTACCCCCCATACTAGACCGGCCCAAGACTGATGGTGCATTGATGACTTAGATGATTACCAGCACAATAATTGCACGTAACTTCTATCCTTCGAGTACTTTGGGCTGCAACAACGTCCAACCTCCTCGAAAGTATCTCAAGTTGTGCTGATAATGCAGAAAAGGTATTGAGTCCATCAATTCATGTATCCCTTGGCTGAGTCATATTCGAATAAGGCCATTGATAATTGCATCCAACCATGGTACCTGAAAATAAAGAAAATTAGGGAGTGAATTAAATAAAAAGAAAAAAAAGTTTAAATTAAGACTAATTTGATTGAAGCTAATATTGGCAAAAAAAATATTAAACTAATTCCCCAGCAACGACGCCAAAAACTTGTTGGGTAAAATGTAATTACGCACAACACGCAAGTATACGTGGTCAACAAGTAATAAAGTGAAAGTAGAGTATCGTTCCCACGAGAAATTGTTTAATAAAAATCACCAAGTACTAACCCGTAACCAACTCGATCTTATTTAAATGAATGAATTTCAGATTATATAAATTAAATTATTTAATTATACTAATTCTAATTACCACTAATTAAAAATTAGATTACGGAGATTTAAGATCACAACTTCACTTATTGCTTCATTTAAGTTAACACACTTCTCATCAATTATTTTTTATCATGAATTGTTAATCAAGAATACTAAAGTAGATAAAACCACCTCTCAATACATAATACCCATACTCACTTAAATCCACAGATGATAGAATTAAGCAAGACACCCTAATTAACTAATTCATTATATCTCTATGTGAATTACAATTAAAAAGGATTTAAAGCACAAGTTCTCTATAAGATTACATATGGCGTAAAGGTATATCTTTATCCTAAACACGAATCATGAATTCCATCTATGCAGAAATCATAAACACATGCTATCATGATCAGATCTAAATCTAAACTTCATCTCTCGAATTCATATAGATTATCATGGTAATTGATAGCTAGGCAATTAAGCAATCAAGTCTAAATCACAATAGACAATCCTCACGACAGAACATAATAATTGATAGCGAAGCATATTAAAATAAATTACATAATAAGATCCGTTGTAATCTCAAACAAAGAATTAGTTCATTGAATTAAAACTAAGAATCCACACTTGAATACACATTAAAAGACAAAAATAGAAGAAGATGAGAAGATAGAATCTATTATCTGTAGATTTGATGCTCTCTCCTTGCTCCTACTTTGAATCTTCAATGGTCTCCAAGTTACTTCAATCTCCAAATCTCATAAGAACTAGAGTTTTGGTCCTAATCTACTCTAATGTAATATAATGGAATCCTCTCTCCCCTTCTAATCCTTGTGATTCTCCTCTTTTTATAAGTCTCTTTATATGTCTTTAAGTCCTCTTAAAAGTCCTTGAGTCAATCGGATTGAACCAATCCTTCTTGGACTCAAATTTGGACAAAATTAGCCTTTTCTACACGTACCCCCGCCCCGACGGGGGTTTAACCTTGTAAAGAGCCTGCCCTGACGGGCTAGGGTTCTATTTTCCAGCTGGTACCCCCACCCCGGCGGGGGTTTTGTGAAGAGTAAGCCCGCCCCGACTGGGGTCCTTTTTCTACTCTGACGTCCTTTGGGAAAATGGCCATAACCTCTTCGTCTGAACTCTGAGTTCGATGATTCAAGATGTTCCGGAAAGAGAAGACGTAGATCTACAACTTTCATGCTTTGAGTTTTTCAAAATAAGGACAGGAGCAATGTTGAAATTGGCTCTGAAGTGGCTGTTATGTAATTGGTCACCCAAAACAGTGAAGTTCAATGTCCGTTGGTACAAAAGTCATAACTCATGCATCCGAACTCCGATTGGAATGATTCAAGATGTTTCAGAAAGCTAAGAAGAAGCTCTACAATATTATCAAAGTTTCAATCCAAAAACATGAAATAAACATGAAAGCCCAAACGATGTTTGGATTGCTTTTCTTTGTAATTTCATACCAATTCTTTGCGATTTCAGCTCCCAAGCATACAATCTACAAAACGAATACAAAATGCATGAAAAGTAACTAAGAAACATGAGATTAAGAAACTAATTCAAGTAACAGATATCGGATAAGTAGGTATAAAAACTACTTATCAAATACTCCGAAACTTAAACCTTTGCTTGGCCTCAAGCAAAAGCACAAAACAACAATGCTATGTAATGCAACTAATCTACATGCCTACGAATCCAGCAGTAATGACAGAAATAAGTCTATTCAATCGGCCTTAGAGAAATCAAGTAAACACGATAATACATCATATCAAAACAAATCATTAACTTCCCAATCAATCATCAAATCTTAGACTATTATCTCCAATATAGTGCGTGTGTGCTTCACAACAATGTTAACTGATATAAAATCAAATTTAACACATAATAAGTCTCTTCGAAGGCATCATACAGTGTAAACTCAAGAAATCAAAAAAATAAGCTAGATCCAACTAAAATTAAATAATTACCAATATCGAGGGTCAACATGGAATACTTATGCTTTATTTTTCATCTACGGGGGCTTTTTGCTCTTATTTCCCGTTTTATTCATTTTTTTTCTTTTGGTTTATATACACATAGCTATGCAATGTCTTATTCCCTTAGGCTTTTCAATGCTACCTTAACGAGCTTTCAACCAACGACTCCCAGGCCATTAAGACCTTAGGACGCAAGGTGTAAAGACAATCCCCTCGGGCTTACTTACTCAAGTAACAAAGGCCACAAAACTAGAAAAGCACGCCACAGTGTTTATTCATACTTTTTTCTTTTTTTTGTCTATTTTCATAGCTTATATTCCCCAAATATTCCCCCAAACTTAGGTTCTTGTCTAACTTTAGCCATCACTACTTATTCTTATCATTCTTTCATTCAAACTAGCATTATCCTTTAGAATCCCATTATGTTTCAATTTAAACTCAATCAATCAAAATGTCGTTTTTAATCCTTATTATACCAGTTTCAAACAGAAAAAGACTCAATTCAGAACAAGAAATCACATCAAAGCTCTAATAGTCAGTATTATACTTGTCTACCCAATTCCAATCTCATCATTAGCCAAAACAAACTGTAAATATCAAATAGCTGGACTCATGCAAGATGTACTAAATGTTATATAAACATAGTAAACTAACTACTAATTTTTCAAAATTTTAATTTTTTTTCAAGAGACTGAATGCAAAAACTAAATGTAACTATACGAACTACAATGTAAATAACTAACTATATGCAATACGACACTAAAATGCATGTAAATAACTAACTATATGCAATACGACACTAAAATGCCCCCCAAACATAAACTAGACATTGTCCTCAATGGCTAAAATAGAAAAAAGTAAATGAGAGGACTTCCCTGAAAATATAGCAATCCTCCTCCTTGTCCGCTAAGTTTGGAGAATAGTTTAGGCACCACACTTGAATTGGATTTGAATAACCTTTTCATAATCTTTTGCATGTCTATTGAACCTCCAATACCTGCAATGAAGAGAGACAACATGGATTAAAATAGCACTTGGATTGGTAAGAGAACTTAATAAGCAAATTAATTCCTATCTACTAAATAAATTAGTAAAGCATATAAATATAAAAATTCCTGGGTTGCCTCCCAGTTAAAGCTTGAATTACAGTCTTTCAGCCTGACTTTGTATGGTCAACGCTATCCAATTCCTCTTTGATAATTGAGGAACCCTCCATCCATCAGAAATAATATAGCTTTTGGTAGGTTCCCATTTGTGATGGCCATTGCATCAAAGTCACCTAGCATGCTCTGATTTGGTATGATCTCAATCAAGAACGTCCCACAACGAGGTGTTTTCTCCATTGTGTATGTGATCAGTTTAGGGAATGGAAGCTTGTCACACACAATGGGCTCTTCGTCTATCTTCTATTTCTCGTCCCACCATGGATTCAAAATTGTACTAGCTCTCATGTCATAAAGAGCCTTACCGACGATGACATGACTACCAAGCGGACACGATTTTGCAAATCTAACTGGACCCTTGATCTTTGGCGGAGAAGGAACCTGGGGCACTAATAACATCGGCTCATCCTCGTTGGTACTCATAGTTAGTTCTTCACTGACCTTATTTTCATTATCCCCACTTGTCTCCTCTTTTTCAACGTCTTGTGTCTCTTCCAGTTGTAGCTTTGGCTCAGGCACTTCATCAATCTCGGAATCCTCATCATAACACCAATTGTTTTGAGGATAGTTGTTCAAGGCTTTGAGCATTTGATCTATCTGGTTCTACAGATTTTGAATTGATATCTCTTAATTCTGAATTGACCGCTCTTGATTAATCCTCATCTCCTCATTTGATGCTATGAACTTGGACAACAATTCCTCTAACCTTGAATTATCTGTCTCAGTTTTGGAATCCATGTATTGAGGACCATGGGTTGAATTAATGATGAGTTGTTCCATTTGGTTCTGAAAATTATGGCTTGATATTTCTTGATTCATCATCCTTTCCTCTTGGTTTGCTATGAGCTTTGACCATAATTCCTCCAAATTTGACTTTTCTTCTTGTGGCAATGGATGTGGATATGAGAATTCCGGTATGTATGTTGGATTTGGAGCGTAGTATTGGTCTTGATAGTTGTAGCTCCATGAAGAATTCAGGTGATACCCCCAAACTTGATGATAATTATCATATGCATACTGGTTGAGGTAATTACCCCCCATACTAGACCGGCCCAAGACTGATGGTGCATTGATGACTTAGATGATTACCAGCACAATAATTGCACGTAACTTCTATCCTTCGAGTACTTTGGGCTGCAACAACGTCCAACCTCCTCGAAAGTATCTCAAGTTGTGCTGATAATGCAGAAAAGGTATTGAGTCCATCAATTCATGTATCCCTTGGCTGAGTCATATTCGAATAAGGCCATTGATAATTGCATCCAGCCATGGTACCTGAAAATAAAGAAAATTAGGGAGTGAATTAAATAAAAAGAAAAAAAAGTTTAAATTAAGACTAATTTGATTGAAGCTAATATTGGCAAAAAAAATATTAAACTAATTCCCCAGCAACGACGCCAAAAACTTGTTGGGTAAAATCTAATTACGCACAACACGCAAGTATACGTGGTCAACAAGTAATAAAGTGAAAGTAGAGTATCGTTCCCACGAGAAATTGTTTAATAAAAATCACCAAGTACTAACCCGTAACCAACTCGATCTTATTTAAATGAATGAATTTCAGATTATATAAATTAAATTATTTAATTATACTAATTCTAATTACCACTAATTAAAAATTAGATTACGGAGATTTAAGATCACAACTTCACTTATTGCTTCATTTAAGTTAACACACTTCTCATCAATTATTTTTTATCATGAATTGTTAATCAAGAATACTAAAGTAGATAAAACCACCTCTCAATACATAATACCCATACTCACTTAAATCCACAGATGATAGAATTAAGCAAGACATCCTAATTAACTAATTCATTATATCTCTATGTGAATTACAATTAAAAAGGATTTAAAGCACAAGTTCTCTATAAGATTACATATGGCGTAAAGGTATATCTTTATCCTAAACACGAATCATGAATTCCATCTATGCAGAAATCATAAACACATGCTATCATGATCAGATCTAAATCTAAACTTCATCTCTCGAATTCATATAGATTATCATGGTAATTGATAGCTAGGCAATTAAGCAATCAAGTCTAAATCACAATAGACAATCCTCACGACAGAACATAATAATTGATAGCGAAGCATATTAAAATAAATTACATAATAAGATCCGTTGTAATCTCAAACAAAGAATTAGTTCATTGAATTAAAACTAAGAATCCACACTTGAATACACATTAAAAGACAAAAATAGAAGAAGATGAGAAGATAGAATCTATTATCTGTAGATTTGATGCTCTCTCCTTGCTCCTACTTTGAATCTTCAATGGTCTCCAAGTTACTTAAATCTCCAAATCTCATAAGAACTAGAGTTTTGGTCCTAATCTACTCTAATGTAATATAATGGAATCCTCTCTCCCCTTCTAATCCTTGTGATTCTCCTCTTTTTATAAGTCTCTTTATATGTCTTTAAGTCCTCTTAAAAGTCCTTGAGTCAATCGGATTGAACCAATCCTTCTTGGACTCAAATTTGGACAAAATTAGCCTTTTCTACACGTACCCCCGCCCCGACGGGGGTTTAACCTTGTAAAGAGCCTGCCCTGACGGGCTAGGGTTCTGTTTTCCAGCTGGTACCC
This sequence comes from Panax notoginseng, assembly GCA_016801055.1. Taxonomy (NCBI): domain Eukaryota; kingdom Viridiplantae; phylum Streptophyta; class Magnoliopsida; order Apiales; family Araliaceae; genus Panax; species Panax notoginseng. The sequence continues at coordinate 178,063,753 of CM029013.1, forward strand.
CCACCCCGGCGGGGGTTTTGTGAAGAGTAAGCCCGCCCCGACTGGGGTCCTTTTTCTACTCTGACGTCCTTTGGGAAAATGGCCATAACCTCTTCGTTTGAACTCTGAGTTCGATGATTCAAGATGTTCCGGAAAGAGGAGACGTAGATCTACAACTTTCATGCTTTGAGTTTTTCAAAATAAGGACAGGAGCAATGTTGAAATTGGCTCTGAAGTGGCTGTTATGTAATTGGTCACCCAAAACAGTGAAGTTCAATGTCCGTTGGTACAAAAGTCATAACTCATGCATCCGAACTCCGATTGGAATGATTCAAGATGTTTCAGAAAGCTAAGAAGAAGCTCTACAATATTATCAAAGTTTCAATCCAAAAACATGAAATAAACATGAAAGCCCAAACGATGTTTGGATTGCTTTTCTTTGTAATTTCATACCAATTCTTTGCGATTTCAGCTCCCAAGCATACAATCTACAAAACGAATACAAAATGCATGAAAAGTAACTAAGAAACATGAGATTAAGAAACTAATTCAAGTAACAGATATCAGATAAGTAGGTATAAAAACTACTTATCAAATACTCCGAAACTTAAACCTTTGCTTGGCCTCAAGCAAAAGCACAAAACAACAATGCTATGTAATGCAACTAGTCTACATGCCTACGAATCCAGCAGTAATGACAGAAATAAGTCTATTCAATCGGCCTTAGAGAAATCAAGTAAACACGATAATACATCATATCAAAACAAATCATTAACTTCCCAATCAATCATCAAATCTTAGACTATTATCTCCAATATAGTGCGTGTGTGCTTCACAACAATGTTAACTGATATAAAATCAAATTTAACACATAATAAGTCTCTTCGAAGGCATCATACAGTGTAAACTCAAGAAATCAAAAAAATAAGCTAGATCCAACTAAAATTAAATAATTACCAATATCGAGGGTCAACATGGAATACTTATGCTTTATTTTTCATCTACGGGGGCTTTTTGCTCTTATTTCCCGTTTTATTCATTTTTTTTCTTTTGGTTTATATACACATAGCTATGCAATGTCTTATTCCCTTAGGCTTTTCAATGCTACCTTAACGAGCTTTCAACCAACGACTCCCAGGCCATTAAGACCTTAGGACGCAAGGTATAAAGACAATCCCCTCGGGCTTACTTACTCAAGTAACAAAGGCCACAAAACTAGAAAAGCACGCCACGGTGTTTATTCATATTTTTTTCTTTTTTTTTGTCTATTTTCATAGCTTATATTCCCCAAATATTCCCCCAAACTTAGGTTCTTGTCTAACTTTAGCCATCACTACTTATTCTTATCATTCTTTCATTCAAACTAGCATTATCCTTTAGAATCCCATTATGTTTCAATTTAAACTCAATCAATCAAAATGTCGTTTTTAATCCTTATTATACCAGTTTCAAACAGAAAAAGACTCAATTCAGAACAAGAAATCACATCAAAGCTCTAATAGTCAGTATTATACTTGTCTACCCAATTCCAATCTCATCACTAGCCAAAACAAACTGTAAATATCAAATAGCTGGACTCATACAAGATGTACTAAATGTTATATAAACATAGTAAACTAACTACTAATTTTTCAAAATTTTAATTTTTTTTCAAGAAACTGAATGCAAAAACTAAATGTAACTATACGAACTACAATGTAAATAACTAACTATATGCAATACGACACTAAAATGCATGTAAATAACTAATTATATGCAATACGACACTAAAATGCCCCCCAAACATAAACTAGACATTGTCCTCAATGGCTAAAATAGAAAAAAGTAAATGAGAGGACTTCCCTGAAAATATAGCAATCCTCCTCCTTGTCCGCTACGTTTGGAGAATAGTTTAGGCACCACACTTGAATTAGATTTGAATAACCTTTTCATAATCTTTTGCATGTCTATTGAACCTCCAATACCTGCAATGAAGAGAGACAACATGGATTAAAATAGCACTTGGATTGGTAAGAGAACTTAATAAGCAAATTAATTCCTATCTACTAAATAAATTAGTAAAGCATATAAATATAAAAATTCCTGGGTTGCCTCCCAGTTAAAGCTTGAATTACAGTCTTTCAGCCTGACTTTGTATGGTCAACGCTATCCAATTCCTCTTTGATAATTGAGGAACCCTCCATCCATCAGAAATAATATAGCTTTTGGTAGGTTCCTATTTGTGATGGCCATTGCATCAAAGTCACCTAGCATGCTCTGATTTGGTATGATCTCAATCAAGAACGTCCCACAAGTAGGTGTTTTCTCCATTGTGTATGTGATCAGTTTGGGGAATGGAAGCTTGTCACACACAATGGGCTCTTCGTCTATCTTCTCTTTCTCGTCCCACCATGGATTCAAAATTGTACTAGCTCTCATGTCATAAAGAGCCTTACCAACGATGACATGACTACCAAGCGGACACGATTTTGCAAATCTAACTAGAACCTTGATCTTTGGCGGAGAAGGAACTTGGGACACTAATAACATCGGCTCATCCTCGTTGGTACTCATAGTTAGTTCTTCACTGACCTTATTTTCATTATCCCCACTTGTCTCCTCTTTTTCAACATCTCGTATCTCTTCCAGTTGTTGCTTTGGCTCGGGCACTTCACTAATCTCAGAATCCTCATCATAACACCAATTATTTTGAGGACAGTTGTTCAAGGCTTTGAGCATTTGATCTATCTGGTTCTACAGATTTTGAATTGATATCTCTTGATTCTGAATTGACCGCTCTTGATTAATCCTTATCTCCTCATTTAATGCTATGAACTTGGACAACAATTCCTCTAACCTTGAATTATCTGTCTCAGTTTTGGAATCCATGTATTGAGGACCATGGGTTGAATTAATGATGAGTTGTTCCATTTGGTTCTGAAAATTATGGCTTGATATTTCTTGATTCATCATCCTTTCCTCTTGGTTTGCTATGAGCTTTGACAATAATTCCTCCAAATTTGACTTTTCTTCTTGTGGCAATGGATGTGGATATGAGAATTCCGGTATGTATGTTGGATTTGGAGCGTAGTATTGGTCTTGATAGTTGTAGCTCCATGAAGAATTCAGGTGATACCCCCAAACTTGATGATAATTATCATATGCATACTGGTTGAGGTAATTACCCCCCATACTAGACCGGCCCAAGACTGATGGTGCATTGATGACTTAGATGATTACCAGCACAATAATTGCACGTAACTTCTATCCTTCGAGTACTTTGGGCTGCAACAACGTCCAACCTCCTCGAAAGTATCTCAAGTTGTGCTGATAATGCAGAAAAGGCATTGAGTCCATCAATTCGTGTATCCCTTGGCTGAGTCATATTCGAATAAGGCCAATGATAATTGCATCTAGCCATGGTACCTGAAAATAAAGAAAATTAGGGAGTGAATTAAATAAAAAGAAAAAAAAGTTTAAATTAAGACTAATTTGATTGAAGCTAATATTGGCAAAAAAAATATTAAACTAATTCCCCAGCAACGACGCCAAAAACTTGTTGGGTAAAATCTAATTACGCACAACACGCAAGTATACGTGGTCAACAAGTAATAAAGTGAAAGTAGAGTATCGTTCCCACGAGAAATTGTTTAATAAAAATCACCAAGTACTAACCCGTAACCAACTCAATCTTATTTAAATGAATGAATTTCAGATTATATAAATTAAATTATTTAATTATACTAATTCTAATTACCACTAATTAAAAATTAGATTACGGAGATTTAAGATCACAACTTCACTTATTGCTTCATTTAAGTTAACACACTTCTCATCAATTAGTTTTTATCATGAATTGTTAATCAAGAATACTAAAGTAGATAAAACCACCTCTCAATACATAATACCCATACTCACTTAAATCCACAGATGATAGAATTAAGCAAGACACCCTAATTAACTAATTCATTATATCTCTGTGTGAATTACAATTAAAAAGGATTTAAAGCACAAGTTCTCTATAAGATTACATATGGCGTAAAGGTATATCTCTATCTTAAACATGAATCATGAATTCCATCTATGCAGAAATCATAAACACATGCTATCATGATCAGATCTAAATCTAAACTTCATCTCTCGAATTCATATAGATTATCATGGTAATTGATAGCTAGGCAATTAAGCAATCAAGTCTAAATCACAATAGACAATCCTCACGATAGAACATAATAATTGATAGCGAAGCATATTAAAATAAATTATATAATAAGATCCGTTGCAATCTCAAACAAAGAATTAGTTCATTGAATTAAAACTAAGAATCTACACTTGAATACACATTAAAAGACAAAGATAGAAGAAGATGAGAAGATAGAATCTATTGTCTGTAGATTTGATGCTCTCTCCTTGCTCCTACTTTGAATCTTCAATGGTCTCCAAGTTACTTCAATCTCCAAATCTCATAAGAACTAGAGTTTTGGTCCTAATCTACTCTAATGTAATATAATGGAATCCTCTCTCCCCTTCTAATCCTTGTGATTCTCCTCTTTTTATAAGTCTCTTTATATGTCTTTAAGTCCTCTTGAAAGTCCTTGAGTTAATCGGATTGAACCCATCCTTCTTGGACACAAATTTGGACAAAATTCGCCTTTTCTACACGTACCCCCGCCCCGACGGGGTTTAACCTTGTAAAGAGCCTGCCCTGACGGGCTAGGGTTCTGTTTTCCAGCTGGTACCCCCACCCCGGTGGGGGTTTTGTGAAGAGAAAGCCCGCCCCGACTGGGGTCCTTTTTCTACTCTGACGTCCTTTGGGAAAATGGCCATAACCTCTTCGTCTGAACTCTGAGTTCGATGATTCAAGATGTTCCGGAAAGAGAAGACGTAGATCTATAACTTTTATGCTTTGAGTTTTTCAAAATAAGGACAGGAGCAATGTTGAAATTGGCTCTGAAGTGGCTGTTATGTAATTGGTCACCCAAAACAGTGAAGTTCAATGTCCGTTGGTACAAAAGTCATAACTCATGCATCCGAACTCCGATTAGAATGATTCAAGATGTTTCAGAAAGCTAAGAAGAAGCTCTACAATATTATCAAAGTTCCAATCCAAAAACATGAAATAAATATGAAAGCCCAAACGATGTTCGGATTGTTTTTCTTTGTAATTTCATACCAATTCTTTGCGATTTCAGCTCCCAAGCATACAATCTACAAAACGAATACAAAATGCATGAAAAGTAACTAAGAAACATGAGATTAAGCAACTAATTTAAGTAATAGATACCGAATAAGTATGTATAAAAACTACTTATCATCCCCTTGGGGTTTGAACACTCGAGTGCATCTGACTTCTCTACCTTTAGGTAATTGAGGGTTTGAAAATTGTGCTTAAAAGGGAGTGTAATTTCTCCTTTAGATAGGCATATTCTGACTGCCTTTCTAACCTTGTAGTATCAAGAAAACATCTTCCTCTTTTTTTTATAGACCCTCTGGGGGTTGTTTCCATAATTTTCGGACTAGATGTGTTCTACAACAGCTTTGAGGGCAGCTAGGTCTTGAATTTTTCCTGACTTCAATCCCATCTCAGCCATCTCCCCCTGCTTAATCATTTCAGAGAATGGTTTACCAATACCAGCTAACACCCTCTCATAGAAAGGAGCTTCTTGTATGTCTATATAGGTCATAACCATTTCTGACTCATTCATAGAGGGAACAACTTGAGCAGCAAGGCACCTCCTCCTTTGAGCATATTCTCTGAATGATTCATTAGTTTGTTTCTTGACTTTAGTAATTTGGTACCGGTCAGGGGCCATCTGAGACTGGAAGCTGTCCTGAGTGAGGAAGGCATGAGTTAGCTCCTCCCAGCTACGGATCTTTGAATTGTCTAATCTGGTATACCACAATCAGGCTTCTTCAGTTAGACTTTACTGGAAGAGCTGCATTCTGAGCTTCTCGTCCTCGGCATAAGATCTGAGTTCTCCAACGAATACCTTCAAATGTGTGTAAGGATCACCTAACCCGTCATACTTTTTAAAGTCAGGAGTTTTGAACTTCTCTGGATAATGCACACTAGGGAATATACAAAGGTCTGCATATGAAACACTCCCATGTGCTCCAATCCCTTTGATAGAACGGATGGACTCTTCCATTTGAAGGACATTCTTTCTAATATCACCGGTGTCTAGATCTTCTTTGAGATGGGTGGTATTATGAATTTTGTTGGTTGTATCCAACTAGAGCTTAGGTACTGGAATGGCTTTATCCGGACCTTGGGTTTCTCCTTGGGCAGAGGATTCAGTATGTATGGGTATTCTTGTACCCTGAGTAGATTGGTGTAGTTCTTTAAGCAGAATAGCCAAATCTGTGATTTATTTACTTAACCCGTTGAACTCTTCGCGGGAGACAGGATTAAGATTAGCCTGGTCAGATGAAGACATAATTGGTTGTAAGCTTGTTGCCTTTTTGGATTTTGACCGGTAATAGGTCCGATTTCTTCCCTGCGAAAAACTAACGTAGTTTAGTTTTAGGGAATGTATAAATGTTTACATGTTGTACGATGTATCCATTTTAGGAGTATTATCTAGCAACACGGATGTTAGCTGATTGTAATATAGGATAGCATGTTAATACTTTGTAAATATGTATGTGCACATATTTCTTCATATTTCCCATTACATTGAGATTGATATGGAATGAAATTATAAGATAATGAAATTACGAGTAATTTGAAATGGGAAAGTATGAAAAGACTTTCCTCCACGTTTGGTTTATCAGAGGCTGACCTATCTTAAGTTACTCTCGCGGCTTTTTGACATGAAGGTTCCCAAATTATCACAATTTAATCGACGAGAAGTTAATCCAGTCTTTCAATTGGAGCGAATTTGGGTGGTGCCTTTCCTGAACCTCGTTTGAATTAGTCTTCCTACGAGTCCAGTAATCAAACAACGATGTGACGCCACCAAAATAGGTATACATCACCCATTCTGAGTCGCCAAATACATGGTACTTAAATCAAATATAAACTTCTTTTATACACTACGATAACAACGTAGTTTAAAGTTTTTACACGAATATTGTCTCATAGACAGTATTCAAACTTAAATAAAGTCCTCATTACATTTATTATCACACTATTTCATAGAATAGTGAGGACTACTATAGCCACCATCTCGGACCGTCACTCTGTTCTCCGACTAGTCCTGACTACGTTCTCATTTCATGAAGAGAACAATGAAAGCAAAAGGGTGAGCTCAACTAGCCCAGTAAGAAATATTATGACTAAGATAATGCATAATAAATTATTGTTAGCCTTCAACATTGTTAAACTGATAAAATACAATAAACATCAAGTTTAACTGCAGTGGAACAAGTAATCCATTAGAAGAGTCAAGTAGAGCATGATATCTACTATCTTCTATGATTTAAAAAGTTTTTCATCAACTTTATTGCTGAGACTCAGCTTAATAAATAAACTACATCATCGAATCATCCCTTCACTACGGGCCAAGGATATTCATGTAATCATTAATGGTCATGATCAAATCAACAACTGTCCATCAATGCACTACGGGCCAATGAGGACTTTTACCACATCATTTGTAACATTACGGTCATGATTATACCGAATAATCCTTGATCATAATCATACCAATCAATAGTACATCTATGCACGTAAGCCATAGATGACTTTTATCACAATATAAGCATAAGGATGATGACAATGATATAAGAATTAAATCAAACAAGATCAAGGATAAATATTAAAGACTTAAAATTTATCCAGAGCTTAAAAATATCCAAATTATCAACATAATACTTCTTTATGGAGTAAAATTCAAGAATAATATTCATGTATCAAAAATAACTTGGACCAGAAAAGAAATTAATTTTTTGTCGTGAATAGTACTTCGAGAATAGTACCCCGTAAATAGTACCCCGACATGAAAATGTCCCGAATACCCGAGTGATTAATACCTAAGTGAATAGTACTCAAGTGAATAGTAACCCGTGAATAGTAACTCGGTATGAAAAGTACCCCGAATCCTCAGGTGAATAATATTCGAGTGAATAGTAATCGAGTGAATAGTAACCTGTGAATAGTACCCCAGGTGAAAATATTGATATTTAATAAAAAGTTCAGATCACTATTCCAATGAAACGATATTGGATGAAGCGCAAAACTCAAGAATATTCCACTAATTTTAGGAATAATAGAAGCAATACTTACCATAGTAAGTTTAGATTTAAGAATATGAAAAGAAATAATATACGAAACTGCAAATAGATTTTTACCTGTCATGCGATAGTCCGCGTAGACAGATCATTTTCACAATTTAATAATAATTGAATACGAAGGGTTATTCACCAGGCATACGGTAGTCCGCGTAGACAGGTTATTCCCACATAATAATAAAGAATGGAATAATAAAAGATTTTACCATGCGTGCGATAGTCCACATAGACAGGTTATTCCCATAGAATAATAAAGAATGGAATAATAAAAGATTTCACCATGCATGCGGTAGTCCGCGTAGACAAGTTATTCCCACAGAATAATAAAGAATGGAATAACAAAAGATTTCACCATGCATGCGGTAGTCCGCGTAGACAGGTTATTCCAACAGAATAATAAAGAATGGAATAACAACCCTTACGAGTATTGAAAGAAACTAACTTTCTTCATGAATACGATAGAAATAATACCACTTACGAGTATTAAACGAAGATAATATTCCTTACGAATACGAAAAATAACATCGTAAGCGAATATGAAATAAATAACACCCCTTATCTTAGTAGAAGATTGAATACTGAAGTAGGGTAGTAGCAGAATACTCCTCTTCTTTCTCTCTATATTTTCTCTCTCTAGAGTTTCAGTGAATTCGTAAGAAATAATGAAGAAATGAGCTTCTATTAATAGGAAAAAGGACTGAATAGTAACTAATTCATGAACGGCCCAGATTAATTTACTTTTAAACGGACGGTCCGTATTGATTCACTATTAAAACTTAAAGTAACGGTCCATTCTGATTTACTTTAAATCTGCGATCCATATTGATTAATTATTATAACTTTCCACCATCGGTCCATATTGATTTACTATTATATCTTCAACCAACGGTCTAAAAAATTAGCATATCTCCTCATGGAATAATAAGTCAAACTTATAACAAACATCTCATAACAAACCCCTTTATTTATATCAAATATTGAAAAATATTTACCACAAATCATTTATCTTTAATCAACACATTTTTAATCTATTAACAATTATTCATCATTAATCTTATAACTCACAATATTTAACAACCAGATCAATCTCAAGAAAGAGGGGACTTTTTGATAAGGATTTTTTCCTATTAGCGCGCAATTAGGTGACCAAACCTCCCATCGACAGAACTTTTTAAACATCGTCAATATTATAAATAATAATATGAATAGCTCTGTCGTCTCAATTATTAATTTAGTAATATAAAATATTATGCAGATGATACTGTGACAATAATTGAATCAATAATATAAGATATATTATGCAGCAATTACTGTAGCAATAATTGAGTATAACTGAGTGACTTCTCACGTAAGCATCAATAATCAAAGATACTGTACAATACCGTGTGCTACTATGCAACCACGCGTATTACTGTACTTTTACCACCGGGTATTTCAATAGTTTAACGGTAAAACCTTTCGCCGTTATTTTTTATAAAAAGTTATTTCTGTCGTTTTCTAACTCCGACAATTATTCCGTTGTGGGATCCACCAATGATGGTGTCGTCGTACAAATATTCTCTGACAAAATGAATATTTCCCGACCAAACGAATATTCCCCGACACAACGAATATTTTATATTAACTTGCTTACTTTGCAAAATTTTCAAATATCATCCTTAACTTTAAACTTTTATAAATTGAACTATTTAGCAAAATAGAAAAATTGAATACTTTTATTTTATAAAATTTGGGGTCTTACAACTGACAGGATAGCTTCCTGATGGAGGAACCACACAACATACATTCACATACATCGTGTCTCACCGTTTATGAAAATGATGACATGTGCGAAGCACTAATATCACAAGCAGATATAGTGTAAAGCATTAAGTACAGTAAGTAAATGCATTCGTACACGTCCATCAAATGTAAATGCAACATCCACACATAAGCATATAACAGTTTTGAAAAGCTTGTAATAGCGACTTAAGTCCTCTTACTGGAGTCCCCAGCAGAGTCGCCACCTATCGACGTCAGGATTTTATTTGTCCCTTTTCTGTTCTTGTTCTTTAGTGTTCTAATGTTAGGTGAGATTTGTTTGAAAAAATAAGTTGTGAAAAGGTCCGACATTTATATGCTGACGATTTGACTATAAGAGTCGCCAGTTGATTTTTTAAATGGTTGTACCAACACAATTGAGAAAAGGTTTGCACATTGACTCAGTGATGTGACACTACTTAACGAGTTTGTGAAATCGAGATTCATTAGGGTCCGGGGACTTGCTTATGCGGATGGAAGGTGTTAGGCACCCCCCCCCCTCGACATCCGTGTTACCACAGTGACCACTACTTTTCAATAAACTGTTATATGAATGTGTGTGTATGTGTGGATCAATGTGCAGTTATTTGAAAGTAGTGTTATGGCTCGTTTGCACCTATATACAAAGGGTTTGAATTTATATAAAAATTCAGTTTTAAACAAGATATAGCATTGATGTTTTGTAAAAAGAGGTTTTTCAAACCCTTATGTTCGATAGTAATTGAGGCCTTTGATACTTTCATTTTATTAAATGTTCAGCGTAATTGCTTTTATTTTCGAGATGCGAAACATCTTCGAGAAAATTCTTCTCGAAAATAATATACATAGCAGTGCCGAACTCCTTTAGGGCATGAGAGCCATCTAAGGAAGTTTGAACAACGCGAATAATTTACAAGCTATGTACAGCTGAAAATGTCTATCACGGGAACCGAATCTAGATTCAGTAGACCGAATCTGTGTTCACATGACTCCTAGGCTCACATGATGTAACAATTTATATGAAAGCTATAAGCAATTATATATATATATAAGCTATAAACATATATATACAGACATGATCAACCACCACGAACCACCTCCATGGGGGATTGGAAAATATAAATAAAGTAATAAAACGATCAACCGCCTTGAAGTAAACTCCAGGCGGGACAAAATGTAAAGAAAGCAATAAAAATGATCAACCGCCACGAAGTAAACTCCAGGCGGGACGAAATGTAAATAAAGCAGTACAAACGATCAACCGCCACGAAGTAAACTCCAGGCGGGACGAAATATAAATAAAGCAGTAAATGGCCATGAAGTAAACTCTAGGCCTGACAGAAATGTAAATATATACAGATATAATAGCGGTAAACGCACATGATATATATCGATCCCGGCTCGATTTATCATTTCAGCGATTTATCGCTATACATATATATATATATATATATATATATATATATATATAAGCAGTAAACGCACCAGATGTGAAATCTAGGTTCATCGAACAAAATTCGAAAATAATTTATATATATATAAAAGCATATAAACGCTCCGGATGTGAATCCAGGCTCAATCGAGGCATAACTCGATAATGTTAGTCCATATATATATATATATATATATATATATATATATATATATATATATATATATATATATATATATATATACAAAAAGAAATAAAAGCCACGGACCGAAGTCCGGGCATACACACGCAACACGACCCTCAACATGCAGAACTGTATGTGCATAGTAGTGGAGAAGGGCTTTAGAAAGTGTAAGAAGGCTTACAGTGGACTGCCAAAGAAGACTTCAATAACTTTAAATTGATGAACACTCGGCTCCCGCCGATAAAAATATAACAATATATAAGTTCACAAGTGTTTGAAATAAGAAAGCACTCAGTTTAGGGTGTGTACAGAGCAAATTGGACAGGGCTTGCTCGCCTTTTTTCTCCTTAAAATGGCTGCCCCAAGCCCTCTATTTATAGAGGGGGACCTGCGGCTGCCGCAGATGCACCTGCGGCTGCTCGGGGTGCTGTGACGCCCCCAAATTCAGGTACTTGAAACCCAAACTCGGCGCTTCATGATACCATTTGTAAGACCCCAACTTTTATGAATAAAGAATAATTTTCTCAAAATATATTTTTGAATATTATGGTGTGGATTTGATATAATGTTATAGTTGTGGGTAATATTTATAAATTTTGCAAAGTAAGCAAGTGGTTATATAATATTCGATTGGTCGGAGAATATTCGTTTTAATAGGGAATATTCGTAAGACGACACAATCATTGGTGAACCCCACAACGGATGTATTGTCGTAGTTAGAAAACGACAGAATTATTTTTTTATAAAAATAATGGCGAAAGTTTTACCATTAAATTGTTGAACTACCCGGTAGTAAAGGTACAGTAATACGTGTGGTTGCATAGTAGCACACGATATTGATTACTGATACTTACGTGAGAAGTCACTCAGTTATACTCAATTATTGCTACAATAATTGCTGCATAATGTCTCTCATATTATTGATTCAATTATTGTCACAGTATCATCTGCATAATATTTATTATTATTAAATCAATAATTGAGACGACAAAGTTATTCATATTATTATTTGTAATATTAACAATGTCTAGAAAGTTCTGTCAAGGAGAGGTTTGGTCACCTAATTGTGCGCCAATAGGGAGAAATCCTTATCGAAAAGCCCCCTCTTTCCTGGGAATGATCTGGTTGTTAAATATTGTGAGTTATAATATTAATGATGAATAAGTTTGTATTGATTAAAGATGAATTTGATATTTCCATTGTGTTAGGATTATTAGTGTTAGTGGAAATCGACATCTATTTCGATAATAATGGATGTCTGGAGGTTATATTGACCAATCGAATAATTAATTGGATAATTGAGCAATTAATTGCTGTTAATTCACATGCTTATAACTATTTGTTCACATGTGTGTACTATTGATTCACATGCATGTACTATTAGGGTAGGTGGTGCAAGATTAAAAATACTTGCATGACTAAATTAAAAATGGAGATATAGATGAAGGTACTATACTGTAATTAGTTTTTTCACATGATTATACTATTAAGTCACATGAATGAACTATTAATTCACCTGATTTACTATTAGGGAAGGTGGTGCAAGTTTGATAATTCTTGCAGGACTAAATTAAAAATGAAGAAAAAGAGGGAGGTATTATACTGTAATATTTTAAGCCCCAAAATATGCAATTATTAAAACTATATTTTTCTATAAATAGAAGCTCATTCTTCATTCATTTCTCACCAATTCACTAAGTCTCACAAGAGCAATTATTATAGAGAGAAATTATAGAGAGAAAGAAGAAGATAAGTCTGCTACCTCACTATTCCAGTATCCAGTTTCTTCTAAGGTAAGGGGTATTATTACTTTCGTATTCATGAAGAGAGTTATTTCTTTTAATATTCGTAAGGGTTGTTATACCATTCTTTATTATTCTGTTAGAATAACCTGTCTGTGTGATCTATTACATGCCTGGTGAATTTTTCTGTTATTCCATTCTTTATTATTCTGTTGGAATAACCTGTCTATGCGGTCTATCGCATGTCTAGTGAATTCTTCTGTTATTCCATTCTTTATTATTCTGTTGGAATAACCTGTCTGTGCGGTCTATCGCATGCCTGGTGAATTCTTCTGTTATTCCATTCTTTATTATTCTGTTGGAATAACCTGTCTGTGCGGTCTATCGCATGCCTGGTGAATTCTTCTGTTATTCCATTCTTTATTATTCTGTTGGAATAACCTGTCTGTACGGTCTATAGCATGCCTGGTGAATTCTTCTGTTATTCTATTCTTTATTATTCTGTTGGAATAACATGTCTATGTGGATTACCGCATGCATGGTGAATGATCCTTCGTATTCATTCCTTATTAAATTGTGAAAATGATCTGTCTACGTGGATTACCGCATGGCGGGCAAAAATTCATTTACAGTTTCATATATTCTATTATACTAAGTTGGTTAAAGTTTTAGCTTCTATACTCCATGAAATTAGTAGAATATCCTGGATATTTACGCTTCATCCAGTATCTTTTTATGGAAATATGCTTCTGAGCATTCTTGAATTTTACTTCACGAAGCAGTATCATGTTGACAATTTGGACGTTATTGATTTCTTGATAAATTAAATTATAAATCTTTAAAATTTATCCTTGAACTTGTTTTATCGAATTATTATGTCATTGTCATCATCCTAATGCTTATATTGTGATGAAAGTCATCTTTGGCTTACGTGCATAGATGGACTTGGTATGATTATGACCAGGGATTATTCGGTATAATCATGACCGTAATGTGACGAATGATGTGGTGAAAGTCCTCATTAGCATGTAGTTCATTGATGGACAGTTATTGGTATGATTATGACCAGGGATTATTCGGTATAATCATGACCATTGATGATTACATGAATATCCTTGGTCGTGATGTAGGGATGATTCAATTTTATTTATTAAGCTGAGTCTCAGCGATAAAGTTGATGAAAAACTTTTTAAATCATAGAAGATAGTAGATTTTATGTCTACTTGACTCTTCTAATGGATTGCTTATTCCGCTGTAGTTGTTGATCTAAACTTGTTGTCTATTATATTCTATCAGTTGTTATACTGTTGAAGGCTAAGGATAATTTATTCTGCATTATCTTAGTCGTAATATTTTTTAATGGGCTAGTTGAGCTCACCCTTTCTTTCACTATTCTCTTTAGGAAATGAGAATATAGCTGGGACGAGTCGAAGAACGGATAGAAGGTCCAGATGGTTATTTTAGTAGTCCTCACTATTCTATAAAATTGTGTGACAATAAATGTAATTAGGACTCCATTGAGTGTGGATATTGTCTAGATGATAATATTCTTATTGAAACTCTTAGATTATGTTTTATCGTATTTTACACGATTGTTGTATAATTAAGTTGTATTTGAATTTTGTACTATGTATTTGGCGAATCAAGATGGGTGATGTATACCTATTTTGGGGGCGTCTCACCATTTCTATGAGCAAAATAATAATAATAACCATAATATAAATACCAAACTTAATTTACATATATCAGAGTCTAATCCCAGGTACTCGACCTTTAAACATTCATTACATAATAATTAATAAATATCATTGTCTTGATAAAGCTTAACTATTACATAAAAGAACACAAGCTTATTCTGCCAGCTTCCCTTTCCCTTTGTTCTTGCCTGAACTTTCTAGTTGATCACGATTAGCTGAAAACATTTTAATTTAAAGCAAGAATGAGCATTTGATTGCCCAGCAAGTAATAACAATAATAAATATTAGCTGAAAGGATTAAATATTTTCTTTGTACGCTACTTCTACAACGAATCAACAGTTGTGAAGTAAGCTGAACCAATAATAACAACATATCAACTCTATATCAAATTTTTTAAACTACGTATTGACTATAAATGGAGATCAGTCGACAGACTATGAACATTATTTTCTATTTTCGAAACGGTTAAACAGAACTTTATCTGTAAACCGTCATAACTTACAGGCACGCAGGTGATCAGCCCATTATGCACTGTATTGATCAATACTACATGCTCGAACGATATTTTCGTCCAGCATATCCGCCTTAGGCGCACAAAAGTTTCCCATGTTCGGGTTGTTCATACATAGTCAGGAATCTGAACCAAAACAATTCGGTTGGATACAATAAAGTTCTATCTTGTTCAATAATATTTTTAAATTTGTGTCTAGCTAAATCAAATAGCTTAGACGGCTTTTAAGTCAATGTATACATATTGGAAACCAACTAGTATGTATCAACATGTGATAAAATATAATGACTATCCAAGTGAGGACACTTGTAAAACCATATTTAGAAATTAACGAATAGAATAAATATATCTTGCTTTATAATAACAGAATTAAAGAACTCGTACAATATATTATAATTTAATAACTTACTTATACAGAATCATTGCATAAGTATATATAAGGTTAAGATATGTGAACAATGAAAAAGAATAGTTCAGATATTAGCTTACACATGTCCATTGCATAAAGTAAGTGCAAAGTTAAGATACTTGCATGGTCTACTGTTTACAGTTACACAACTTAATTTTATCTTTTATATTGAGACCTATCATTAATAAGTTCATTCGTTCGATTAGAATAACATACTATATCACATAGTACTGCCATTTGCAGTCAGCACATAACCTATGTACATTGTCACATAAGTTTAACAGTCATTGGATTACAAACAAACACTTAACTAGTCAAATTATATAAGTCCAGATAAATTTCTAAAATATTTTGGTGTACCGACGGCTTTCTCGAGTAATTATCAAGTCTAACACTCTATTCTGTAGTTCAATATTCGTTTAGATAATTTAAATAACAGTCGAATTATTTTTCCATAGCTTATAATAATTTTTAATTAATTATTATAATTTATCATAATTTTTCAAACACTGGAATCATTTTTAAATGATTTAAATATTAAATAATTCTATTATCATTAATATTTAATTAATATTAAATTATTAATGAAACCATTGCCAAAATATTAAAGTTATTTATAATAACTCAAAATATTTTGAAAACATTTTTATTACCTTTAAATGATTTTTAAAATATTTAAAATTATTTTAAATAATTACCATTAATATTTAAATATTAATGTATTATTTGTCAAAATATTAAAAGTCATTAATTATTACTTAAAATATTTTAAAAACATTTATATCCTTTTTAAATGATTTTTAACTTAATAAAATTATTTTTAAACTATTTATTTGATATTATTATTAAATAACTCTAATATCATTTAATAGTAAATTATTAATGAAATTTACCTTTAAATATTAAAAGTTATATTTTATAACTTAAAATATTTTTAAACTATTTATTTTCATTTAAAATGATGTTTATAATATTAAATTTATTTTTAATTAATTTATTTAATATAGTTGTTAAATAAATCTAATATCGTTAATATTAAATAATTAATGAAATGTGTCTTAAAATATTAAAAGTTATATTTTATAACTTAAAATATTATTAAATACCTTTTTATCATTTAAAATTATTTTTAATATAATAAAATAATTTTTAATTAATTTAATGCATTTATTAAATAAATTAAATATCAATAATATCCAAATAAATATTAATATTTATGAAAAAATGCCATATTATTAAAAGTTAATTTTTATAACTTAAAATAATTTTTAAAACTATTTTTAGAATTTTTAATAATTAATTTCTATTTTTAAATGATTTTTCAAAAATAATTTAAATAAAATTAAAAAGTCTGTCACTATAGCCTTTAGCGACAGAATCTGTCGCCATAGGTGTTCTTGAGCACCAATAACACTCATAAGCAGTTAACGAGATGCCAAGTTTGACCGACAAAAATTTTCAATCTGTGATGTTTCTAGGCAAGCTAATGGTTATAGAATGTAGTACTAATGTAACACTACATGATCCAACAACAAACACGGCCAAATAGCATAACACAAAGGAGATCTAAACATGCAAAGTGGCTATCAGAGCTGTCCTTCATTTCTGGGTTACCCAGAAATGAAGAACGATTCGAGTAGCCACTTTTAGGCTTCCACAACTTGCAATCCATATGATGATTTTGTAATATGAGTGTTGCAGTGTGTAGCCAACATGTAAGTGAAGAGATCTAACACATAAAACACATATATCAACAACAGAATCAACCGTTAAGATCCGGTCAAACCATGTCATAGACCGTGTTCATATGTTTTCTGGGTTACCCAAAAAACAGAAAACATGATCATGCTGCCAGGTTTAACCGTCCACTAAATCCAACATGTTTAATGTTTATATGATCTAAAGACACTAGAATGTAGTATAAACAACATACTACAACTTAGATGCAAGAACCATAACAAAACATCAAACCACTGTCAGATCCAAGCTCTTAAACTTCTTGTCAGACGGTTCTGAGCAAAATCTGAGTTACCCAGAACTTGTCTAATCATGGTCGGTTAACGTTGTTTGACCACCCATAACTTTCACCCTGTAACAGATCTGACCCTGATTTGAGTTCCAGAATACATACCACATGACATACTATAAGTACAAACTTTCAAAAACACAAAAACCATAAATAGAAAGAGATCTACAAGGCCTGACATTTGGTTGTCAGACAACACATAAAATTTTTCTAGATTTTTTGAAAACATCAAATCTGAGCCTATAGATGTTATGGTTCTAACATCTATCAACCCAAATCATCAATATACATTACATACAACATGTTTAACACAAAAAACTAACATCTAACAGAGGATCAAAGATCAGATTTCTAAATTAGGTTTTATACCTCTATGAACAAATCTTGATTTTAGGCTACTGATCTGATAATGGAAGTAGTGGGGCTTAATTTGGGGACTGGTCCACTACTATATTTTGTGGGTTTAGGGTTGAGAGAGTTTGGCTAAGTGTAAGTGAACAAATGAGCTTTGTTTTGTGATTTTCTCTCTCTTTAATTCTTATATCAATTGATGCAATGTATTTGGCTGGTGCAAGGTGGCAATAGATCAGATATGGCTGAGTTTTAGAGCACATGGGAGATCTTAACATGGTGAGTCACTAGATTTGCCAACTCATTTGCTTAAAACATAAGAAAAGGGTAGTTTAGTCATTTGCTAGCAAATTTAATGCCATAAATGTAATTTGGCAAACCCTTAGGGTTTGACCCTTAAGGTTTAACCCTAAGGTTTTAAAAAATTGGATTTCTAAGATTTTTTATTTAGGGTTTAAAAACAAAATTTAGTTTCTAAAAATTACAAATTAGGGTTACTAAAGTAATTTAGGTTTCAAAATTACTTAAACTTGCATATTAAGTTTAAGATCTACTAATTACATTTAGTTTTTTTTTTCAATTTAGCAATTAGGGTACCTAATTTGACAATTAGGGTTTCCAATATTGCGATTAGGGTTTCGAGTCAATAATCAGGGTTTCTAGTAAATTAGGATTTTACCTAATTAAGTATAATACATATAATTATTTACATTTTCACGATTACCTAACGACTTAAACAATTCTTAAAGTCATATTTGACTTTTTGAATTGGGGTTTATCAGTAATGCTAGGATTCTGACACGTACACAATAATTGACCAATTATTATCAATCCACACATAAAATACATATTCATAGCACTGAAACAAAAATAATATTATGCTATTATTCTTATTCCTTGTTCAAAATCTAAAATTAGGGTATGGATTCCATATCTGATTTATCTTGCATATTTAGCATTATTAATTAAGTTAAAATAATTAACTTAAATAATCTGAACTAAAATTCATATAATAAAATAGTAATTCTAATAATTCTAATAATCATTTCATATATTATTTAAATAATATAATAATCATATGTTCATTAAAAATAAATAATAAAAATCATTTCTACTACAAAATTAATTATTATAAGAATATACTTTATAATGATCAATAATTCTAAAATAAAATTATTTGTAATTATTCATGTAATAAATATATTTTTATTTATCACATAAATATATATGCTTTGTCTTATACATATTCCCACCTTTAAAATAAAATAATAATAATAAAAATTTATATGCAAAATTTCTTATTTATTTATATAAAAAATATCGGGTTATTACAGGTGCCCTAGGTTCCGTGGGTCCCGCCGTCTCGAATTACGTGCACGCGTGCAACGTGATGTCCGTTCGAACTTTCAGAACTTCAATCCGAGCATCCGATCGAGGTGTATATGTGACGCCCCCAAAATAGGTATACATCACCCATTCTGAGTCGCCAAATACATGGTACAGAATATAAATATAAACTTTAATATACAACATGAGCTGTGAGTTTTAATACAAATATTGTCGTCTAGACAATATTAAAACTCAAAATAAGTCCTCAATACATTTATTATCACACTATTTCACAGAATAGTGAGGACTACTAATCAACATCTGGACCGTCACTCCGTTCCCCGACTAGTCCCAGTTATATTCTCATTTCCTAAAGAGAATAATGAAAGCAAAGGGTGAGCTCAACTAGCCCAGTAAGAAATATTGTGACTAAGATAATGTTGAATAATTTATCGTTAGCCTTCAATAGTGTTAAACTGATAAAATATAACAAACATCAAGTTTAACCGCAGCGGAACAAGCAATCCATTAGAAGAGTCAAGTAGAGAATAAAATCTACTATCTTCTATGATTTAAAAGGTTTTTAATCACTTTTATCGCTGAGACTCAGCTTAATAAATAATCCACATCATCCCTGCACTACGGCTAAGGATATTCATTAGTATCACGATCACAAATTATCCATGCACTACGGGTCAAGGATATTCGGGTATTCATCAATGATCATGATCATGCCAACAACTGTCCATCAATGAACTACGGGCCAATGAGGACTCGTGAATAGTAACCCCGTGAAAAGTACTCCGGCATGAAAAAGTTAAAACTTATTAAGAATGCTCTGAATAATATTTCCATGAAAAGATACTGGATGAAGAGCAAATATCAAGGATATTCTACTAATTTCATGGAGTATAGAAGCCAAAATTTTAACGAAACGAGTATAGAATGAAGATCAAAATATGGATACAATCAATGATAGTAACCATAATAGACATCTGGGACGAAAAAGAGAAAATTTTATTTTTCCGTGAATAGTGCCGTATTTTTGAATAGTGCCGTCTACGTGAATAGTAATCCCGACACAAAAAGGTAGAAATTCCACAATAAAACTCATATCAATAATTCAGCATAATGATATTGAAGAAAATAATATCATTTACGACGAAAATAACATCCCTTACCTCAAATGAATAGTACTTCTGGCTGGAATATCAGATATAACGCTGAAGAAAACTTGCACTATATAGCAATGCTCAATGTATCAAAATACTCACAAGAATACGCTCGATAATATAGAGAAAAAACTTCAGTTTCTGGTGTAATTTTTAATTCTAACCTAAGCACTCTATTTATAGGAAAATGCTTAGAACACAAAAGCAGAAAATTTAATAAAATAATATTATTTATATAAAATTTTCCTACGCCCACCTTAGAAATCTGAATTCAGCATTTTGCAACATCAAGTGGGGCCCACCAACATGTAAAACATGTTTTAAACAATTTTTGTAACAAAATCAATTCAGACCCAATATTCTGGAACTTCAATAAATCATAATAAATAGCCCTTTTATCAAAAAAATTCGAATCTTATGTCCATTTCATAGGAAATTCAATTCTCTACAACTTTGTAGCTTTAAGTTATTCCAAATTCCAAACAGAAATTGACTGAAATCCACATACAGACGATTTTGCAGGCAATAATCAAATTTCAGTCAAAATGGATCCCATCAATATGTTTAACATGTGTTTAGCATTTAATGTAATAAAAATACTCTTCCTCCTCATTTATTCATATATCACCCATTCATTGTAAAAATATCACCATTATTATATTATTATAATATAATAATATTTAAATGAATTATTTTATCATAAAAGATAAACTATCAATTTTTAACAATTGTCACATTAAAAATTTTCTCCATCTATATCCACATAAAATGAATATTTTCCTTATCATATAAATCAATAATTAATTATTCATAAATAATATTACAGAATCACAATACTGACAACCAGGCAGTTCCCAGAAAAGAGGGGGTTTTCTAATAAGGATTTCTCCTTACTGGCGCACAATTAAGTGACCAAACCTCTCTTTAGACAGAACTTTCTAGACAATGCCAATAATGCTATCTAATAATATTATTAAAATAATATAAATTATTGATCTGATAATGAAAATACTGTGCAGTGACAATTATTGAAACAATAATAATATAAAATATCAACGTAGCAATTATTGAATCAATAAAATATTGAACAGTAATTACTGTAACAATTATTGAGTAAAACTGAGTGACTTCTCACGTAAGCACCAATAATCAATACCGTGTGCTACTATG
Source organism: Panax notoginseng (assembly GCA_016801055.1). Lineage (NCBI taxonomy): Eukaryota > Viridiplantae > Streptophyta > Magnoliopsida > Apiales > Araliaceae > Panax > Panax notoginseng. The sequence continues at coordinate 178,085,746 of CM029013.1, forward strand.
CAACCACGCGTATTACTGAACTTTTACTACTGGGTATTCTAACATTTAACGGTAAAATTTTCGCCGTTATTTTATAAAAAGTTATTTTTGTCATTTTCTCAATCCGACAATAATTCCATTATGGGGTCTACCAATGATTGTGTCGTCGTACGAATATTCCCTGTTAAACTAAATATTCCTCGACCAATCGAATATTATATAACAACTTGCGTACTTTGCAAAATTTATAAATATTACCCATAACTATAATATTATATCAAATCCACACCATAATACTTAAAATATATTTCGAGAAAGTTAAATTTTTATTCATAAATTTTGGGGTCTTACAATCTCCCCTCCTTATAAAATTTCGCCCTAGAAATTAGGGTACGTACCTGGTATGTCGAAGAGGTAAGGGTACCTTTCTTTCATTTCTGACTCCAACTCCCAGGTCATTTAATAGCACGGTTCCTCCATAAAATCTTGACTTGTGGTATAACCTTTTTTCGTAGAACATGCTCCTTCCTATCCAAGATATTGACAGGTACCTCCTCGTACGTTAAATCTTCGGTTATCTCATCTGGTTCTAACTTAATAATGTGGTCCGGGTCATCCACGTATTTTCGTAACATCGATACGTGAAAAATGTTATGAACACGTGACATACTTGGCGGTCAAGAGAGTGTATAGGCCACAGTTCCTACTCGATCGAGAATTTCAAATAGACCAACAAATCGAGGGTTGACATTTCTTCTCTTCATCAACTCTTACTTCTAGAATAATACCTTCTTGGACCTTCTTCTTTATATTCATCAACTCCGGTGTGTAGCTTGAGCAGCTTTAACTTTATCGATTAAAATCAGTTCTAATCGTATATTAGACATCATCACGTGGGTCCCTAAAGTCTTTAACTCTATCTCCATCATTCGTAAGTTATACGAAATGGGTCTTTGTGTTCGACAATATTGTACTTGTAACCGCATATGATATTCTACTCAACGCGTCAGCTACCACGTTCATTTTTCCAGGATGGTATTGAATGGCATGGTTTTAATCTTTCAACAGCTCGAGCCAACGTCGTTGTCGCATGTTGAGTTGTTGAAAGCTCTTCTCACATTCCTTGCTCTGTTCGAATTTTGTATCTTTTTGAGTCAGCTGAGTTAATGGAGTAGCGATTCGAGAAAATTCTTACATGAATCTCCGATAGTAACTAGCTAAGCCTAGAAAGCTACGTATTTCGATTACTGACTTAGATTGCTCTCAACTGTGACTCATATCCCAATCTTGGATAGCACGTCATAATGACACCTATCAGTTTACCACCGCACGAATATGGTATCCCCTACGGAGAGTCTAGCTTCGGTGCATTCCACAAAGGAAGTCACCAGATAGAGGCTAGGGTACCAACTCCTGTAGTTGGGTTTTTAACTCCTGAAGTTTAATAGAAGCCATTCGATATGAGATTTTAGAAATGGGTTTTGTACCGGGTTCAAAGTCGATACAAAATTCAATATCATGCTCTGGGGGTAGGCCAAGAAATTCTTTAGGAAATACGTCAGGAAATTCACTAACAACAGAAATATCATTCAAATCTGACGTATTTTTGTTCAAGTCCATGACATGGGCTAAGAAAACTTGACATCCATTTTTCAATAAACGAATGGCATTATGGCTTGATGTGAAAGTATTTGACTTCAATGGTTTGGTTGCTTGAATTCGAAAAACAGGTTGCTTAGGAATATGAAAACTAACAACCTTACGAAAGTAATCAATTTTGGCATGATGAGTGGTTAACCAATCAATCCCTAAAATTACATCAAATGCAAGTATTTTCAAAGAAATAAGATCGACAGGTAATGTGATGGTTCCAACTTGAATCAATCAAAATTTATAAATAGTGGATGTAACAAAAGTTTTTCTTAACGGAGTTTCAACAAATAAGTCAAAGTCTAATTTCTCAATAGTCAAGTTCAAACGTTGAGCACGAGTAGGAGAGATAAAAGAATAGGTAGAACTGGTATTTAATAAGGTATAGACTTCGTAAGAATTTATAATTAACTAAGCCGTGATAACTTCGTTCGATTCCTCATCACGAAAAATGCTCTCCTTTAAACTACCGACTTTGTTTTGTTCGTATCCGCCTTTGGTGACACCGTCCCAACTGGATTTAATTTCGCTACAGGACAAAATCGAGCTATATGACCGTCTTTTCCATAACTAAAACATACCTTGGAAGGCTGTGAACAGTTTGGACTTATGTGTCCCTCCTCTCCGCTTCTGTAGCATCTAACCGGCGATCGTTCTCCTCCCCTAGAATTTGGTGTTGGTGCTAGTGTTGTTTCCAATGTCTTCCCATCATCGTTAAATCTTCTCTTCTTAAAATTTCCACTTGAATCATTTCTTTTATTATCTTTTCCATGATTATCACCGAAGTGGCTACCATTTCTGGCATGATAATTTCCTCAACGATGGTTATCATTGTTCCGATGGCCATTGCCACCGGTACGATTATTATCGTGTTGTTGGTCGTTAACTTTTGGTTGGGCTAACTCATTATTACGCTCCAATAACTGAGCCCTATTCATAACATCTGAATATAAACAAAGTTTGTGAGAAATGAGGTATTGGCATATTTCGGGTTTCAAACCTCGCAGAAACATTCGCGTCATTCATTCCTCGTTGTCTACCAAAAGGGATGCAAACCAGGATAGCTTAGCAAACTTAGCTTCGTACTGCGATACGGTCATATTGTTTTGCTCCATTGCTCATGTCAAAATTTTTTAGATGTCATTCTCAAATACTGTAACAAAACAAGGGTTAATTGACATGTCACATATTATCCCTAAACTCTGACCGACCAATTAAATACCAAATAAACTTAGGTAGGTCATACTAGCGAAGAAATTTTCTGTCTCTCCCCTCCTAGTTCTTGTCTCACATCTCAGCCAGGGATCATATCCCTAAGCTTTGATACCAACTGTGACGCCCCCAAAATAGATATACATCACCCATTCTGAGTCCCCAAATACATGGTATAGAATACAAATATAAACTTAAATATACAACATGAGCTGTGAGTTTCAATATACAACATGCCCTTGGTCTTCCAGCTTCAAATTCTATCTGGTGCACTATCTTGTGTAGTAGTCACTCGGGATTGGAACTCCTTGGTTCTTGTAGGACATTGTTGTGTATGTATGTATGTATGAATGTTGAGACGACGCAAAGTGGGATTAGGATGGCAAAATAACAATTTTGCCCCTTACTGGGGTTATCTCCGGTTTGAGCTATTTTAGCAATTGTTGCTCAGGGTTATCTCTGTAATTGGACTGCTGCAGGTGTTGATCGTCCTCAATGTTGTTTCTGAGATGTGTCTGACTTCCCGGGGTTATCTCCGGACTTGGGAAATGAGTGCCTCGGGGCCATTGTCGAGTGTTTGAAGCTGATTGCATGGGTTTGAAATAAGCATTTCTGGGGTTATCTCCAGAACTGCAACTGGAATTGCATGCCTCGGGGTTATCTCCGAGGTTGACGCTGTCTTTCCTGATGTTGTTTTTGGGACTGAGACTTAGTATCTCGGGGTTATCTCCGAGTTGACACGGTCTTCTCCGGTATAATTTTCTGTATTTGGATTGCATTCCTCGGGGTTATCTCCGAGGTTGATACTGAAACTCCCGGTGTTATTTTCGGGGTCGAGGTTGAAACTTTTGGTGGTATTTTCGGAACTGAGTTGGATGCCTCGGGGTTATCTCCGAGATGATAATACTAAATATCCCACGGTTGTCTTTGGGATTGAACTGAGCTGTCTTTCAGGGTTATCTTTGAAAGACGATTCTGTCCTCCTGCACTGTTAGTAACAGGTATGCAGAAAATTTCGAGTGTCTACAACCCACAAATGGCTGCTCTGTCGTACGAATATTCCCCGACAACAAGAATATTCCATGCCCAAACAAATATTTTTCGACAACAATGAATATTTTATAACCATTTGCTTATTTAAAATATTTGCTCATTTAACCCATAACTAACCACATTAATCAAATCAACCCCTTATTATTCAAAATAATAATAAAAGAAATAAATATTTATTCATAAAAAGTTGGGGTCTTACAATCTCCCCTCCTTATGAAATTTCGTCCTCAAAATTGATATACATACCTGGTATATCGAAGAGTTGAGAATACATTGCTTTCATTTCAGATTCCATCTTTCTTGCCATCATGATTTTTCTATTGCTCATTCTAGAATACAGCTTCAAAACAAATGTTAATTGACATATCACAATTTGTCAACTTATCAAGTAAGAAATTTTAGCTTAGGTAAGTCACACACTAGTGAAGTATATTACTCGTTTCTCCCCTCCTAGTTCTAAAATCGGATCTCCGCCAGCGACCATATCCCTAAGCTCTGATACCAACTGTGACTCTCCCAAAATAGGTCTACACAACCCATTTTGAATCGCCAAATACATGGTACAGAAAATAACTAAAAACTTCATTATTACAATTGTCGTGTAAAATACGACAACACATGAGCTGTGAATTTTAATACAAATATTATCTTGTAGACAATATCCAAACTCAAATAAAGTCCTCATTATAATTATTGATACACTATTATACAAAATAGTGAGTGTGACGCCCCCAAAATAGGTCCACACAACCTATTCTGAGTCGCCAAATACATGGTACAGAAAATAACTACAACTTCATTATTACAATTGTCATGTAAAATACGACAACACATATGCTATAAGTTTAAGTACAAATATTTTCTTCTAGACAATATTCAAACTCAAATAAGTCATCATTACAATTATTGATACACTATTTTACAAAATAGTGAGGACTGCTAAAATAATTTCCCTGAAACGTCACTCCACACCCCGACTAGTTCCCGCTATATTCTCGCCTCCTGAGAAGAAAAATGGAACAAAAAAGGAAAAGGGTGAGCTCAACTAGCTTAGTAAAGAATATTATGAATAAGATAATGTAGAACAAATTATAGTTAGCCTTCAATAAATCAAATAAAATATAATGGACAATAAGTTTTAGATCAATATTTGCATTGAAAATAACAATTCATTAGAAGAGTTAAGTAGAGAATGAAGTATACTATTTTCTATTATTTAAAAGTCTATCATCAATATTTTATCTCTGTAACATCAATCAATATACATCTTGAATCAAATATTCATCTTTACACTACGGGCCAAAAATATTTATTTGTATCACTAGTTGGTCATGTTCATCTCAACACATGTCCATCTTTGCAGTATGGGCCAAAGATATTCATCAGATAATCATTCATCTTTGCACTATATACTAAAGATATTCAGGTATATAACCATTTAGGACTGAGGATAATAAAAATATTTTCAAAAAAACAAATCTAGAGAGATAAAAGGACAAAGATTATGGATTCGTACTTTAGTTTATCCAAGTTCAAAAATACTCCATAATAATCAATTATGGAACAAATTTCAAGAATGAAAATCAAAACATAGATACAATCAAAGATAGTAACCATAATAAACAACTTGGACAAAGAAAAAAAAATTTAAATTTTTTTTGTGAATAGTGTCGTGTTTGTGAATAGTGTCATATACGTGAATAGTGTCGTATTCGTGAATAGTAACCCCGACACAAAAAGGTAAAAAATTCATAAGAAAAATCATACTTCGTGAATAGTACTCGTGAATAATACTATATTCGTAAATAGTGTCGTATACGTAAATAGTATCATATATGTGAATAGTAACCTCGACCTGAAAAGATACAAATTTCATAATAAAATTTATACCAATATTTCGGTATAATGATATTAAAAGAAATAACATCATTTACGAAGAAAATAACATCTCTTACCTCAAAAGACAAGTATTTTTGACTGAAATATCGGATATACTGCTGAAAAAAACTTGCACTACTTATCAACTCTCAAAGCATCTAAATATTCACAAGAAATACAGTGACGACCCGGAAATTCGGGTTGTCCAGAATTTAAGTTTAAAGAATTAGTTAATAATAAAATGAATTTTTATTAATATTATTATGTGTTATGTGTTTATTAATCATTCTATAACCTAGGATGATTATAAGTCGGGAGGATTCTGGCTAAAAACTAGATTGAACGAATAAGAATTTTCAGGATGAAAATAAAATTTTTCCTGGAACAAAAATATTTCTGGGGAAAAAGACGAAATAGACACTATTCATCCATTTCTGTTCGGAGATTGAGTTTGAATTTCTGAGAAATGCGTAATGATAGAATTCTAAGATGTAATGAAATACTTAATAATATTTCAGTTATGGCAAAAATAAAGTTTTCGCCTGTGGACTTAAAACCTAAGGGTTAGGAAAGTGAATTTCGAGAATTTAATAATTTCGTATAATGATTAGGGTTATTATGCGTAAGAAATACGAGTGTAATACTAGTTATTATACGAGTATAGTATGAAGATTATTACGACGTATAATCCGAATATCGTACGAACTATATACGAAGAGAATACGAGAATGAGATGCGTAGAATACGATTAGTCTTAATGGCTAAGTAAAGGATACATTAAGTAATGACTAAGTAAACTTAATAGCTAAGTAGAGTGCTTATGCTTAATGGCTAAGTAAAGTGCTTATAAGTGATGAGTAAGTAAACTTAAGGGCTAAGTAGAATTAATGGCTAAGTAAATGTGGAGGCCAAGTAAACTTAGTGCTTAAGACTTGAATAATAAGGAGGTTTGGGGGGCAAAATAACTATTTTGCCCCTAGCTTTAAAAATCTATAAATAGGAAGCTAAATTCATTTTTTTTGGATTTTGAAAATCCTATAACACTTGAGAGAGAGAGAGAGAGTTCGGATGGGATCAAAGAGGAGGAGGGAAAGCTTGCTTGTGTGCAAACTTTGTCCGACGGAAGAAATTTAAAGGAGAACGAAATTGGAATGAGCAGTTTAGCGTAAGTTGTAGCTGTGCGTAAGGCAAGTTTCCTAAATTCATTCATATTCTGCATGAATGCTAGTTTCTTAAACTTCTCAGATGTTGAACTTGAGAAGTTCTGTATATGTGCGAATGTGCAATATTTGTACAAAGGTGGTAGAACGTATGAGGCCTTGTGCCATAATTTGAACACTTCGGTGTTTTTATGATATGAACTGTTATGTGATTGAGCTGTTTAATAAAAGTATGTTCTGTTTATACATGAACTGTTATTGTTAAGTTTGTGCTAATGATTCTAGCCAGACATGATTTGTATGAAAAAAGGTAGAGGAAAGAAAGTATCTCAAAGTGAAAGTGACTGATGTTTTAAGATATTAGGAATCGAGACTATTCCTATTATTCAAGCTGCTTCATAACCTTTGTTCGGCTATCGAAGTTCGAAAGGAACGTTTAAACTCTTAAAGTTATGTGTTCAACTGTTATGACTTCCTGGGCAATTGAATGCTCACATTTGCTTTAAATGAAAAACCTTTTCAGCGAACGATGTTAGAAGAACTTAAGGATCCCGTAGAGATCAAACTGACGGTATCCAGATGAAGTGCCATTCAGAATGTGTATGAGCGAGAAGATCAAATGAAGACTTATAGTGTAGAAAGATGAAACTGAACTATAGACTGGTTTAATGAACTGTTATGTATCATTGGTGGCGGATAAAAGTCAATCTTGTAAGATGAAATGAATAATGTATTTATTATTATTTGTAATGAAAGAGGTTATAAGTTTTCCAGAACCTGGGATTTGAGAGTGTATGTTGTTATATTTCAGTATATAATGATGTATGTTGGATGAATGATGTACTCGTGACGTACGAAATTTGGGTGTGAAGATAGACCGAATTTCAGGGCGTTACAAGTTGGTATCAGAGCTGATAGGTTATAAACCTTAGGTAGGAGTACCTAAGACTATAATCGTAGAGAGAAGGATAAGAAGATTACCACGTGATCATAGTGATTCGTAGTAATAGATGAGTTGTTAAACGATGACTGATTTATAGCTAATGCTATGAATGAAGGGTACTATGCAGTAGTACGGGAAGAAGAACTCAGATTGAGTTGTGAAGGATAGTATATGAATTAAAGAAAATTTGTATTAAGTAAAGAGAGATTTAGAAGTTGTAAAATTTCAATTAAGGACTCATGTGATAGCTGAATTGTATGAACCTTTGTTATGGGAAGAGGTTTGTGCTTGGTGTAACAACTGCTTAGCTTATTACAGTGATAATCATTGGGATTGGTTACGCTATCAATATGTATATGACGAAAATATGAATCTTTTCTCATGCATATACTTGATAAGTAGAGAACGATAAGGTAGGTGTGAGTTCTTGAAAATCATACTTATGGTAAGTTCGTGACTCATAATAATATGGTATGTTTTCGAACGTCTCAGCGAATGGATGCCTATGTTCTGACTGGATAGTTCTTAAACTCATATTATTGTGAAAAGTTCCTGAACTCATAATGTGTGGTAAGTTGATGGACTGTACTAAGATATAGGAATGTTTAGACTGAAAATGAGTTATTTTCAGTAGGCTTAGTATTGAAGGTACTAGAGAAGATTAAGTATTTTCACAAGTAAGACAATGAAGGAAGATGGAGAATAGGATATTCCAAGTCATTTAGCTACGCTAGATTTTGAACTTTATTGAAATAGTGCTTACGTGTGCATTTGAAAAAGGAAAGAATTGGTTCAACTTTTGGAATCAATAGATTTTTAAAAGAACTATTCTTGGTATGTCTATGCTAATTGTTTCGGCTAGAGAGAAATTGATTTGAAATATCAAAATAAATTTTATATCATCATTGTAATTGATGCAAAGATGGTAAAAGGATGGAGTTATTAATGCAATTGAACCTGGTGTTGGATGTGATCTTAGGATCAACAACCAGCTATGGTATGATGTATAATGACGAAGTCATAAACTGACGAAGTCCTTAACGTACTTTGAAAAGTACGGTATCATGACGTCATAAAACGTTTTGATGTATTGCGAAAAGAATTTACAGAAGTAGTCAATATCAATTTAGTTGACTAGATAAATGTTTCACGTTGATATCCAATTTATTGGTATGGTCTAAGCTACTTGATTCGGCTAGACAAATGGTATGTCATGTTTAAAAGAAAATCGAGCTTTCTTTGAAGAAGTTGTGCCAAACCAAAATATTTTGGTGCGGAATCTAATGATTAAGTCTGAGGTGAACATATCCCGAAATGGGGTATACGATGGGTAAGAGGCAGTTGCTTTCTTTGTGATTATAAACTAACCGTGGAAGAAAGGTTATGGCGTCATGCTGTTAAACCTAGTAAGAGTTCATGGTCGATTTGACCCTTCATCAAACGTATAAAACATTTTAAAAGGAAATTTTATATTTCTCGTTATTCCTTCTACTTCATGATTCTTGATAGGTTATGGGGGTTAGGAATGAGGGAAAGATAAGAACTCCGTTGAAGGGAAGTTGAGAAGAAGGGTAGGCTAAAATTTTGAATACGAAATTCTGTGAAGAAGGGGTGAATGTGATGACCCGGGTAAGGGTGTGGTTTTAAGAAATTCTGAGAACGGAATTTTTATAAGGGGAGAAGAGTGTGACGACCCGAAAATTCGGGTTGTCCAGAATTTAAGTTTAAAGAATAAGTTATTAATAAAATAAATTTTTATTAATTTTATTTTGTGCTATGTGTTTATTAATCGTTCTATAACCTATGATGATTATAAGTCGGAAAGATTCTGGCTACGAGCTAGATTGAACGAATAAGAATTTTCAGGATGAAAATAAAAATTTTCCGGGATCAAAAATATTTTCGGGGAAAAAAACGAAATAGGCACTATTCATCTGTTTCTGTTTGGAGATTGAGTTTGAATATATGAGAAACGCGTAATGATAGAATTCTAAGATGTAATGGAATATTTAATAATATTTCAGTTATGGCAGAAATGAAGTTTTCGCCTGCGGACTTAAAACCTAAGGGTTAGGAAAGTGAGTTCTGAGAATTTAATGATTTCGTATAATGATTAGGGTTATTATGCGTAAGAAATACGAGTGTAATACTAGTTATTATACGAGTATAGTACGAAGATTATTACGACGTATAATACGAATATTGTACGAACTATATACGAAGAGAATACGAGAATAAGATGCGTAGAATACGATTAGTCTTAATGGCTAAGTAAAAGATAAGTTAAGTAATGACTAAGTAAACTTAATAGCTAAGTAAAGTGCTTATACTTAATGGCTAAGTAAAGTGCTTATAAGTGATGAGTAATTAAACTTAAGGGCTAAGTAGAATTAATGGCTAAGTAGACTTAATGGCTAAGTAAATGTGGAGGCCAAGTAAACTTAGTGCTTAAGACTTAAATAGTAAAGAGGTTTGCGGGGCGAAATGACTATTTTGCCCCTAGCTTTGAAAATCTATAAATAGGAAGCTAAATTCATTTGTTTTGGATTTTGAAAATCTTATAACACTTGAGAGAGAGAGAGAGAGTTCGGATGGGAGGAAAAAGGAGGAGGAAAAGCTTGCTCGTGTGCAAACTTTGTCTGACGGAAGAAAATTAAAGAAGAACAGAATTAGAATGAGCAGTTTAGCGTAAGCTGTAGCTGTGCGTAAGGCAAGTTTCCTAACTTCATTCGCATTCTGCATGAATGCTAGTTTCTTAAACTTCTCAGATGTTGAACTTGAGAAGTTCTGTATATGTGCGACTGTGCGATATTTGTACAAAGGTGGTAGAACGTATGAGGCCTTGTGCCACAATTTGAACACTTCGGTGTTTCTATGATATGAACTGTTTTGTGATTGAGTTGTTCAATACAAGTATGTTATGTTTATACATGAACCGTTATTGTTAAGTTTGTGCTAATGATTCTAGCCAGACAGGATGTGTATGAAAAAGGTAGAGGAAATAAAGTATCTCAAAGTGAAAGTAACTGATGTTTTAAGATGATAGGAATCGAGACTATTCCTATTATTCAAGCTGCTTCATAACCTTTGTTCGGTTATCGAAGTTCGAAAGGAACGTTTAAACTCTTGAAGTTATGTGTTCAACTGTTATGACTTGCTGGGCAATTGAATGCTCACACTTACTTTAAATGAAAAACCTTTTCAGCGAATGATGCTAGAATAACTTAAGGATCCTGTAGAGATCAAGCTGACGGTATCCAGATGAAGTGCCATTCAGAATGTGTATGAGCAAGAAGATCAAATGAAGACTTGTAGTGTAGAAAGATGAAACTCAATAATAGACTAGTTTAATGAACTGTTTTGTATCCTTGGTGGCGGATAAAAGTCACTCTTGTAAAATAAAATGAATAATGTATTTATTATTATTTGTAATGAAAGAGGTTATAAGTTTTCCAGAACCTGAGATTTGAGAGTGTATGTTGTTATATTTCAGTATATAATGATGTATGTTGGATGAATGATGTACTCGTGACGTACGGAATCCGGGTGTGAAGATAGATCGGATTTCGGGGCGTTACAAATACGTTCAATATTATAGAGAGAAAATTTTTTGATTCTGGTCTGATTTTTTTTCTAACCAAGCACCCTATTTAGAGGAAATACTTTGCACACCATAGTTGAAAAATGAACCAACGGATGATTCATTCTCAACATACTTGTTTTCAAAATTCTTTAGCATGCCAAAAAGGACTCCAAGCTTTCCCACCCACCACAAAAACAAAAGTGGAGCCCACCCATGTTTTTTAATAAAAATATTTATTTTCAAAATTTCAATAATTCATAATAAATAGCCCTTTTATCAGAAAAATATGAACCTTATGTCCATTCTGTATAAAATTTAATTCTCTACAACTTTGTAGAAGAAAGTTTTTTAAAATTCCAAACAGAAAATGACCGAAATTCACATACAGATGATTTTTAATACCTCTATTCTGACAATATATTGATAAAACACCTCAGCATTAATTCATTCATTTATATACACATAAAATAAATATTTTCTTATCATATAAATAAATAATTATTTATTCACAAATAATATTACAGAATCACAATAATGACAACCAGGACGTTCCCAGGAAAGAGTGGGCTTTCCGATAAGAATTTCTCCTTACTAGCTCGCAAATAGGTGACCAAACCTCTTTTCTAGACAGAACTTTCTTAGACATTGCCAATAATGCTATCAAATAATATTAGTCAAATAATATGAATTATTGATCTGATAATCAAAAATACTGTGCAGTGACAATTATTGAAACAATAATAATATAAAATATCAACGTAGCAATTATTGAATCAATAAAATAAAATATTGAATAGTAATTACTGTAACAATTATTGAGTAGTGCCTTCTTACGTAAGAATCAATAATCCATAAATACTGTGCAATACGGTGTGCTACTGTGCAACCACGCGTATTACTGTACTTTAACCACCAGGTATTCCAACAGTGTTAACGGTAACAACTACGCCGTTACTCATAAAAAAACTCATACTTGTCGTTTTCTTCATCCGACAGTTTTTTGTTATGGGGCCCACAAATGACTGCGCCATCGTATGAATATTCCCCGACAGCAAGAATATTCCACGACCAAACGAATATTCCCCGACAACAATGAAAATTTTATAACCACTTGCTTATTTTGCAAAATTTACACATTTCACCCATAACTAAAGTATTATATCAAATCAACACCTTATTATTTAAAATAATAATTAAAGAAATTAAATCTTTATTCATAAAAAATTGGGGTTATACAACCTGCCCTCCTTATGAAATTTTGTCCTACAAAATAATGTACGTACCTAGTATGTCGAAGAGGTGAGGATACCTTATTTTCATATCAGATTCTACCTCCCAGGTCATTTTCTCAGTATCGTGATTTCTCCATAAAACGTTGACTTGAGGTATAACCTTTTAGCGTAGAATATATTCCTTCTTATCCAAGATTTTAACAGGTACCTCCTCATACGTTAAATCTTCGGCTATCTCATCTGGTTCTAACTCAATAATGTGGTTTGGGTCTTTCACATATTTACGAAGCATATATATGTGAAAAACATTATGAACACGAGACATGCTTGGAGGTAATGCGAGTCTATAGACCACATATCCTACTCAGCCAAGAATCTCAAATGGACTAACATATCGTGGATTGAGCTTTTCTCTTTTCCCAAATCTTGTAACTCCATTCCATGGAGCAACATGTAACAGTACATGATCCCCAATATTAAATTACACGTCCTTTCGATAAAGATCTGCATAACTCTTTTGTAGATCCTGTGCCGTTTGTATACGTTGTCTGTGACAACCCGAGAATTTAAAAAAAAATTAAAATCTTAATTAATTGATTTAAGGTTCAATATTAGAACCTATACAGAAAATAAGTGTATGCGCTTGATATTTTTGAGAAGGAATTTTGAGGATTTCAAAATTCTGTGAAGCATTTAGGTGAATTATTCAGGATTAAGGATATACGTGAATATGTTCTGTGTATATGGTTATGTATGTGTACAGAATGTGGTTAAGGGTCAAGGGTTGACCACATAAACGATATTTGTAACAAACCATAGGTATATATTAAGAACGTTACCGTTCGGTTAGAAAATTCTTACGATTTATAAGAAACCCTAAAATCGATTTTGGAAACCTTAATTTCAGTTTCAGAAATTTAAAACCCTAATTTAGGGATTTAAATGCAATGTATAATGTTTTTGTGTATTAATCACAAATCTAATTAGGGATAACCCTAATGATTAATTAGAATTGTAATAATTAGAAACCCTAATTATTAGAAACCTTAATTTGTAAATTAGAAACCCTAATTTATAATTAGGAAAAAACCTGATTGATAGTTTGGTAATTTTAATGTTAATTAGAAAACATTAATCTTAATTTTCAAGTTATAAGTAATTAGAAAACCCTAATCTAATTAGAAAATCTAATTTCTAAATTAGAAAAATTATTTTTCTATTAGAAACCCTAATTCTGGGTTATAAACCCTAATGACTAATTTTGACCCTAATTGCTATATTAGCAATTTTAATTAGGAAATAATAACCCTAATTGGCAAGCTTGGATTGTGATTAGGAAATCTTAAGTATAATTAGAAAATTCTAATTATAATTTAGAAATATTAATTTTCTATTTTGGAAACCTAATTTGGAAATCCAAGAATTTTATTTTTTAAAAACCTAAAAGGGTTAAATCCTAAATCCTAGGGTTAAAACCTAAAACCTAAGGGTTTGTAGCAATTGTCTAATTTTCCATTAAAATTAAAAATCAAAAGACCAAAATGCCCTTTGTTGAATAATTGGACATAACTTGTAAGAGTTGTCCTAGTGGAGTTAGTGAGCAAACCCTAGCCTAGCCTTGTGCCTTAAATCCACAGAAATCAGCCAACACATCAGCCACATTATTGCAATCAATAATACACATAGATTAAAGGGAGAGAAAACCCACTTTATTTCTCATTTTTGCCAAAGCCATTCTATCTCTTCCTTTTCGAGATTTAGAGTGAGAGAGTGAGATAGGGTAAGCCAATATCAGTTCTTAACTCTCCAAGAACAGGAATCAAAAGTCAGAAATCAAGATCAAAGCATAGTAGAGGTATAAACCCTAATTTCAAAAATCTTATGATTTGTTGTTAAATATTGTTAATGATAGGTTGGATGTGTGTATTAGGGTGTCATTTGATGATCTGGGTTATCAAAACCTAGATCCATATCATCTTGATGCTCGAAATTTGAGTTTTTAGAAATCTGGGAAATACTTGAAAAATGGCCCGACAACCATATGTCAGAGGCCATAGATCTTTATCTGTTAAGTGTTAGTATTGTTTTATGTTATAGATCTATAGTATGCCATGCTGTCTATGATCTGGACCTAGAAACAGGGTCTGATCATGCATGATTTGCAAGTTATAGGTGGTCAAACATGGTTGACCGACCATGAGAGACTATTTTTGGAAAACCTAGAATTTCCAGGTTTTGTCTAACAAGGTTTTAAGGCCATGAATCTTACTGTTATTTGCTTCTTTGGCCATGTTTTTGTTTTCATGATGAATTCTGGTATGTAGAGTACATAGTGAAGTCACTATATCACTTATATCATAACCAAAATGTAAAATAATCACAGTCAAACTAGTATTGACCACCAGCCTCAGAATGAAATCTAGAAAACCTAGATTTCTCAAGAACGTAACAACCCCTCTGATAGGGTTTGACCAGATCACAACTTACGATTATGTTATATTTGGACTGAGTTCATGATATTTATGTGTTCTATTACATATGTACTACATTTATGAACTAAGAGATCGACTAGTTAATGACCATAATGTATATAAAATTGAGCCACAAGGTGGTCACTCGAAACTGACTGGGAATCTGGGAAACCCAAAAATCTCAGCAGGCCTCTGACAACAACTTTGCAAGCTTGGATCTTGTAACTGTGATGCTTAATGACTTAGATAATGGTATATACTTGTAGTAGTACATAAATACTACAAGTTTAATGTCTTAGAAAACCCAGAAATCAAAAGGAACACTGAATTAAACCCGGTCAAACCTCATACCTTGGTGTCTGACAAGAAGGCTCAAGAACACCTATAGCGACGGTTCTGTCGCTATAGGGCCCTTTTAGCGACAATTTAATTAAAAAAATAATTATTTTAATTAATAAATAGATAAAAATAATTTTTAATTATTAAAATTACAAAATAAATTCCTAAAAATTATTTTAAAGTTCGAAAAATAGTTTTTAATTATTTTGAGTATATTTCATAAATATTTAATATTTTTGGAATATAAATGATATTTAAAAATCATATAAATATGATTTCAGTGTTATAAAAATATTTTAAATTATAAAATATAACTTTTGTTATTTAGTCATGAAAAAATTAATATTTTAATATTAATAGTAATTATCGGATAATGAATTTAATTGTTTAAAAATCATATAAAGGTTATTTTAAAGTATTAAAAATACTTTGTGATATTATAAATATATTATAATAATATGATATGTATTTCATTAATATTTGATATTAAATAAATATTAATGATAAAGGAATTATGTGGTATTTAATTTATTTAAATACGATATTAATGATTAAAAATTCATGACAAATGATGATAATTATGTGAAAAATATTACGAACTTACGAAAAATATTTTGATTGATATTAAAATTATCTGAGATAATTGTTAAGTATTAGGCAGAGTTTAATTGAACTTAAACTCGACGATTGTCCGACTAGACCATCGAAATGTTAGAATTGTGTCGGGTTCAACTTAGACTACAATAGTTTGGCTTGATACCGAGTCTTATGTGTGTTATAGACTGATAGGGTTATGTGTTATGTGTTTTGGTCATTCTATGTATGTGTGTGTATATATATATATATATATATATATATATATATATATATATATATATATAATAGTGTTATATTGTGATGATATTATTCCAATATTGGAGATCTATATTACTAATATTAGGTCTTCGGATAAAGCGTTATAAATTGAGTAGCGGTAATCAACGGTTCAGGAAAGTTTTACTTAACTCTACTAAGAGTTGTTTCATTCAGATTGATTATGGTTAATCATTGTTGAATGCCATTGTAGAATTGTATTCTGTACATATTGCATGTATAAGTCAGGTATGAAGGGCTGATCACCTTCATTACCAGTTGGTCTAGATATATTTGTCCATGTTCAATACTTGTTCAGTCAAAAGTTTGTTCGTGCTGATTCACAACTATATTGATGAATTGTAGCCAGCTTATTATTCAGACTCTTTCAATCATGATATATCGTTATATTATTAAACTAAAACTTGCTGGGTAATTTTATGCTCACCCTTGCTATATCATGATAAAACATTGCAGATTAAGGTTAATGCTTCGGATACAAGGAAAGGTTAAAGATCAGTTCCAGTTTAAAGTTAATGTGTGCGATTAGATTTGTAATAGTATTGTATGATAATAATGTTATGTGTTAGACAAGTTATGAATGGTATATAAGTTAAGGTTACTCGACCTTGGGAAATAGTGTGTAAAGTTTATTGTATAAATAATTTATGTTTATATCTTTCGCAATAGTTGCAGAATGAATGTACCAGATCCGCGGTGATTTGGGACCCGGATTTGGGGCTCTCACAGTTGGTATCAGAGCTGTTGGTTATGAAGCTTAGGTAGGAATACCTGAGACCAATAACCGCAGTGATTAGGATAAGATCTAACTCACATAGAGTTAGTTGCTCGATAAGATTCAAAGATGAATCTCGGTGAGTTGTAAAGATATAGAGTTCCCTAACTCTGATAATAAAATTGAACAATAGTGGCGAATAGATAGAGTCTAAAAGACTAATAGTGCAGGGATAGGAGATCGTAAAACAAAACGATTAAGATATAGAAATGAATCGTAATATATACGATGAGATCACCCCGTGATCGGATAAGGTTATAGTATGGAGAAGGATCAAGCGAATGATTGAAAAGTTTACAGCCAGATTTCTGTGTGAATTGGTACAAATTCAGGAAAGGATTATGAATACGAGTTGAATGAAATTCGTACTGAGAAGGGTGTTAAGATTAGGTGGGGATTTCAATTGAGGACTCATGTCAGCAGCTGAGTTGTATGATTCCTTGTATAGGCGGGGAATTGTACTGGGTGTAAAAATCACTTAGTTTCTGGCAATGATTGTGACGCCCCCAAAACAGGTATACATCACCTAACTTGAGTCGCCAGATACATGGTATATAAATTCAAATACAACTTAATTATACAACAGTCGTGTAAAATACGACAAAACCGAGCTGAGAGTTTAAACAAGAATATTGTCATCTAGACAATATCAACACTCAATGGTGTCCTCATTACAATTATTATCACATTATTTCGTAGAATAGTGAGGACTACTAAAGCAATTTATCTTGGACCATCACGCCATTCCCCGACTCGTCCCAGCTATATTCTCATTTCCTGAAGAGAACAATGAAAGAAAGGGTGAGCTCAACTAGCCCAATAAGAAATATTATAACTAAGATAATGCAGAATAAATTATCTTTAGCCTTCAACAGTATAACAACTAATAGAATACAATAGACAACAAGTTTTAGATCAATAACTACAGCAAAAATAAGCAATCCATTAGAAGAGTCAAGTAGAGCATAAAATCTACTATCTTCTATGATTTAAAAAGTTTTTCATCAACTTTATCGCTGAGACTCAGCTTAATAAATAAAATTAAATCATCCATGAACCATGGCCAAGGATATTCATGTAATCATCAATGGTCATGATTATACTGAATAATCCATGGTCATAATCATACCAACAACTATCCATCAATGAACTATAGGCCAATGAGGACTTTCACCACATCATTCGTCACATTACGATCATGATTATACCGAATAATCCCTGGTCATAGTCATACCAAGTCCATCTCTGCACGTAAGCCAAAGATGACTTTCATCACAATATAAGCATGAGGATGATGACAATGACATAATAATTCAATAAAACAAGTTCAAGGATAAATTTTAAAGATTTATAATTTAATTTATCCAGAAATCAATAATGTCCAAATTGTCAACATGATACTGCTTTGTAGAGTAAAATTCAAGAATAATATTCATGTACCAAAAATTATTTGGACAAAAAAAGAAATATATTTTTCGGGTAAATAGTGCCCCGTGAATAGTACCTCGTGAATTGTACCCCGACATGAAAAGTAACCCAAATACCCGAGTGAATAATATCCAGGTGAATAGTAATTAACTCGTGAATAGTAACTCGTGAATTGTTCTCCGACAAGAAAAGTACCCCGAATATCCGAGTGAATGATACTAGAGTGAATAGTAATTGGGTGAATAGTAACCCGTGAATAGTAACTCGTAAAAGAAAAATACCAAAGAAAATGATATTCCATGACGAGTACAAAAGAAATGATATCTCATACGAGTATAATAGAATATACAAAACTGAAAATGGATTTTCATCTATCATGCGGTAATCCACGTAGACAGATCATTGCCAACAGAATAATAAAGAATGTAATAACAAAAAAATTCACCAGGCGTGTGATAGACCACACAGACAGGTTATTCCCAACAGAATAATAAAGAATGGAATAACAGAAGAATTCACTAGGCATGCGATAGACCGCACAGACAGGTTATTCCCAAAAGAATAATAAATAATAGAACCAGGTCATGTGTAATACACACAGACATGATATTTTAACAGAATAATAAAGAATGGAACCAGGTCATGCGTAATCCGCATAGACAGGATATTCTAACAGAATAATAAAAAATAGAATAACAGAAGAATTTCGCCATGTATTCGGTACTTCGCATAGACAGATTATTCCAACATAATA
The DNA here is from genome assembly GCA_016801055.1 of Panax notoginseng. NCBI lineage: Eukaryota > Viridiplantae > Streptophyta > Magnoliopsida > Apiales > Araliaceae > Panax > Panax notoginseng. The sequence continues at coordinate 178,105,076 of CM029013.1, forward strand.
ATAAAGAATGGAATAACAGAAGAATTTCACCATGTATGCGGTACTTCGCATAGACAGGTTATTCCAACAAAATAATAAAGAATGGAATAACAGAAGCTCTCTTCATGAATACGAAAGAAATAATACCCCTTACAATAATAATAATATCCCTTACCTTAGAAGAAAACTGGAAACTAGAATAGTGAGGCAGAAGACTTCTCTTATTCTTTCTCTCTATAATTTCTCTCTATAATAATTGCTCTATAGCTTTAGTGAATTGGTGAGAAATGAAGGAAGAATAAGCTTCTATTTATAGGAAAATATAGTTTTGATAATTGCACGTTTTGGGGCTCAAAATATTACAGTATAATACCTTCCTCTTTTCTTTTATTTTTAATTTAGTCCTGCAAGTATTATCAAACTTGCACCACCTCCCCTAATAGTAAATAATGTGAATCAATAGTAAATCATGTGAATCAATAGTTCTAGACATGTAAAAATATGAATTACAGTATAGTACCTCCATCTATACCTCTATTTTTAACTTAGTAATGCAAGTATTATCAATATTGCACCAACTCCCCTAATAGTAAATCATGTGAATCAATAGTACACACATGTGAATATATAGTTATAAGCATGTGAATTAATAGAAATTAATTACTTATTTATCCGGTTAATTACCCGATTGGTCAATATAACCTCCGGTAATCAATTATTATCGAAATAAATATCGATTTCCACCAACACTAATAATCCCAACACAATGGAACTATCAATTTCATCTTTAATCAACATAAACTTATTCATCATTAATATTATAACTAACAATATTTAACAACCAGGTCGTTCCCAGGAAAGAGGGGGCTTTCTGATAAGAATTTCTCCTTATTGGCGCGCAATTAGGTGACCAAATCACTCCTTGACAAGACTTCTAGACATTGTCAATATTGGAAATAATAATATGAACAAGTTTGCTGTCTCAATTATTGATTTAATAATATCACATATTATGCAGATGATACTGTTACAATAATTGAATCAATAATATGAGAGATATGATGCAGCAATTACTGTAGCAATAATTAAGTATAATTGAGTGACTTATCACGTAAGCATCAATAATTAATACCGTATGCTACTATGCAACCACGCGTATTACTATACTTTTACTACCGAGTAGTTCAACAGTTTTAACGGTAACACTTTCGCCGTTATTTTTATAAAATGATAATTCTGTCGTTTTCTAACTATGACAATACTTTCGTTGTGGGGTCCACCAATGATTGTACCGTCATACGAATATTCCCTATTAAAATGAATATTCCCCCGACCAATCGAATATTATATAACAACTTGCTTACTATTTAAAATTTATAAATATTACCCCAACTATAACATTATATCAAATCCATACCATAATATTCAAAAAAATATTTTGAGAAATTTTAATCTTTATTCATAAAATTCGGGGTCTCACAATCTCCCCTCCTTATGAAATTTCGCCCTCGAAATTTACGTACGTACCTGGTATGCCGAAGAGATGAGGATACCTTAACTTCATTTTAGATTCTAACTCTTGAGGTATAACCTTTGAATGTTGAATACGATCCTTCTTATCCAAGATTTTAACACGCATCTCCTCATACGTTAAATCATCTACTATCTCATCTAGTTCCAATTCAATAATGTGGTTCGGGTCGTCCACATATTTACGTAACATCGATACTAAAAAAAATATTATGAACACGCAACATACTTGGCGGTAAAGCAAATCTATAGGCCACAGTTCCTACTCGATCAAGGATTTCAAATGGGCCAATTAAATCGAGGGTTGAGAATTTCTCTCTTCATCGATTCTTACTTCTAGAATAACGCTCTCTTGAACCTTCTTCTTCACATTCATCAGCTCTGAGTATGTAGCTTGAGCGGCTTTAACTAATCGTATATTTGTTATCTTCACGTGGGTCCTTAGAGTCTTTAACTCTGTCTTCATCATTTGTAAGTTATACAAAATGGGTCTTTGTGTTAATAACATCGCACTCATAAACGCATACGATCTTCAACTCAACGCGTTAACTACCACATTTGCTCTTCCACGATGATATTGAATGGTATAGTCGTAATCTTCAACAGCTCGAGCCAACGTCTTTGGCGCATTATACGTTCGTTTTAGGTAAAGAAACATTTAAGGGTTTTAGAAATGGGTTTTGTACTGGGGTCAATATAAAATTTAATTTCACGCTCTAGGGGTAGGCTAAGAAGTCTTCAAGAATACGTCAGGAAATTTATTAACAATAGAAATATCATTCAAAACTGTGACTCTCATCCAAGACTTGGATAACACATGTAATGAAGGTTTCTCCTAACAGAGTTTCAATCGATAAGTCAAAGTCTAATTTCTTCAGAGTCAAATTTAAATGTTGAGCGCAAGCAAGAGAGATAAAAGAATGGGTAGAATCGGTATCTAATAAGGTATAAACTTCATAAGAATTTATAATTAACTAACACATGCTAACTTCGTTCGGGTTACTCACTTTTTGAGAAGTCACGAAAAATGCTCTTCCTAAAATTACCGACTTTATTTTGTCTGTATCCACCTTTGGTGTCACCGTCCCAGCTGGACTTGACTTTGGTGCATGACAAAATTGGGCTAGGTGACCTTCCTTTCCACAATTGTAACATACTTTGGACCGCATCACGCAGTTTGGACTTATATATCCCTCCCCTACGCATTTGAAGTATACAATTGGTGGTCGCTCTCCTTCCTTAAAAACGGGTGTTGGTGCTGCTGTCTTTCCATCGTTGTTAAACCTTCTCTTCTTGAAATTTCTACTCATATTATCTTGGCCATGATTACCACCGAAGTGGTTACCATTCTTGGCATGATAATTTCCCCCACGATGGTTATCATTATTCCGATGGCCGTTGCCACCGGTACAATTATTATCGTGTTGTTGGTCGTTACCTTTTTGGTTGGGCTGACTCATTAGCGCGCTCTAATTACTGAGCCCTATTCACAACATCTGAATATAAACAAAGTTTGTGAGAAATGAGGTATTGACGTATATCGGGTTTCAAACTTCTTAGAAACATTCGCGTCATTCGTTCCTCATTATTGACCAAATGGGATACAAACCGAGATAACTCCTCAAATTTAGCCTCGTATTGCGACACGGTCATATTGTTTTGCTCCAACTTGATAAACTCCACCTCCTTCATGTGACGAATACTTTCGAAAAAGTACTTGTCGTTGAACAGTTCTTGGAACTTCTCCCAAAACATCTTGAGTGCGTCAGGCTGGGTACGTTTTACAGATTCCCATCAGTAATCTAGCTCTTCACGCAACATAAAGGTGGAAAAGGGAACCTTTTGCTCCTCGGAGCATCCCATGACATCAAATATCTTGGCAGTCTGTTTTAACCACGTCTCCGCCTTAAGTGGTTCTGGCTTTCCCAAAAACTCCGGCGGTCCCAGCTCCTTAAACTGCTTAGCAGTGACCAGCAGTGGGTTGCCATTGTTTCCACCTACATTTTGAACAGAAGTCTCTCTCGCCTGATGTTGCATGAATTGCATAAAGCCTCTGAACATCTCATCGTTCATCATTTGATCGGTGTTGTTGTTTACCTGAGGATTATTGTCTTCATGTTGCACATTATCCTGGGTATTGATCGTTGGTGACTCAACGGTCTCATGTGCTTCATTGTTGATCTCAACATTTTCATATGCTATTTTGAAACACTGCCACAAAACAAGGGTTAATTGACATATAACATATTATCCCTATACTTTGACCGACCAATTAAATACCAAATAAACTTAGGTGGGTCATACTAGCGAAGGAATTCTCCGTCCCTGCCCTCTTAGTTCTTGTCTCATATCTCCGCCAGGGATCATATTCCTAAGCTTTGATATCAACTGTGACGCCCCCAAAACAGGTATACATCACCCATCTTGAGTCGCCAGATACATGGTACATAAATTTAAATACAACTTAATTATACAACAGCCGTGTAAAATACGACAAAACCTAGCTGAGAGTTTAAAGAAGAATATTGTCATCTAGACAATATCCACACTCAATGGTGTCCTCATTACAATTATTGTCACATTATTCCATAGAATAGTGAGGACTACTAAAGCCATTTATCCTGGACCATCACTCCATTTCCCGACTCGTCCCATCTATATTCTCATTTCTTAAAGAGAACAATGAAAGAAAGGGTGAGCTCAACTAGCCCAGTAAGAAATATTATGACTAAGATAATGCAAAATAAATTATCCTTAGCCTTCAACAGTATAACAACTGATAGAATACAATAAACAACAAGTTTTAGATCAACAACTGTAGCGGAAATAAACAATCCGTTAGAAGAGTCAAGTAGAGCATAAAATCTACTATCTTCTATGATTTAAAAAGTTTTTCATCAACTTTATCGCTGAGACTCAGCTTAATAAATAAAATTAAATCATCCATGAACCATGGCCAAGGATATTCATGTAATCATCAATGGTCATGATTATACTGAATAATCCCTGGTCATAATCATACCAACAACTGTCCATCAATGAACTACAGGCCAATGATGACTTTCACCACATCATTCGTCACATTACAATTATGATTATACCGAATAATCCCTGGTCATAATCATACCAAGTCCATCTCTGCACGTAAGCCAAAGATGACTTTCATCACAATATAAGCATGAGGATGATGGCAATGACATAATAATTCAATCAAACAAGTTCAAGGATAAATTTTAAAGATTTATAATTTAATTTATCCAGAAATCAATAACGTCCAAATTGTCAACATGATACTGCTTTGTAGAATAAAATTCAAGTACCAAAAATTATTTGGACAAAAAAGAAATATATTTTTCGGGTAAATAGTACCCCATGAATAGTATCTCGTGAATAGTTCCCTGACATGAAAAGTACCCCAAATACCCGAGTGAATAATATTCGGGTGAATAGTAATTTGGGTAAATAGTAACCTATGAATAGTAACTCGTGAATAGTACTCCGACACGAAAAATGTCCCGAATACCCGAGTGAATGATACTAGAGTGAATAGTAACTAGGTGAATAGTAACTCATAAATAGTAACTCGTAAAAGAAAAATACCAAAGAAAATGATATTCCATGACGAGTACAAAAGAAATAATATCTCATACTTGTATAATAGAATATATGAAATTGCAAATGGATTTTCATTTGCCATGCGGTAATCCACGTAGACAGATCATTGCCAACAGAATAATAAAGAATGGAATAACAAAAGAATTCACCAGGCATGCGATAGACCGCACAGACAGGTTATTCCCAACAGAATAATAAAGAATGGAATAACAGAAGAATTCACCAGGCATGCGATAGACCGCACAGACAGGTTATTTCCAACATAATAATAAATAATGGAACCAGGTCATGCGTAATACGCACAGATAGGATATTCCAACAGAATAATAAACAATCGAACCAGGTCATGCGTAATCCGCACAGACAGAATATTCTAACAGAATAATAAAGAATGGAATAACAGAAGAATTTCACCATGTATGCGGTACTTCGCATAGACATGTTATTCCAACATAATAATAAAGAATGGAATAACAGAAGAATTTCACCATGTATGTGGTACTTCGCATAGACAGGTTATTCCAACATAATAATAAAGAATGGAATAACAGAAGCTCTCTTCATGAATACGAAAAAAATAATACCACTTACAATAATAATAATATCCCTTACCTTAGAAGAAAACTAGATACTGAAATAGTGAGGTAGCAGATTTCTCTTCTTTTTTCTCTCTATAATTTCTCCCTATAATAATTGTTTTATAGCTTTAGTGAATTGGTGAGAAATGAAGGAAGAATGAGCTTCTATTCGTAGGAAAATATAGTTTCGATAATTACACGTTTTGGGCCTCGAAATATTACTGTATAATTGTGACGCCCCCAAATCCAGGTACTTGAAACCCGAACTCGGTGCTTCACGATACCATTTTTATAAACGGAATAATACTAATAATAATAACAATAATATAAATATCAAACTTAATTTACATATGCATCAAAGTTTAAATCCTAGGTACGAGACCTTTAAACATTCATTACATCATAGATAATATGTATCATTATCTTAATAAACTATAAATATTACACAGAATATTATAAATCTCATTCGAACAACTTTTCTTTCCCCTTATTCTTTCCTGAGCCTTCGGGTTGATCATACTTAACTGAAAATATTTAATTTAAGCAAGAGTGAGCATTTAATTGCCCAATAAGTAATAGCAACAATAAATATTAACCTAAAGAATTAAATATTTTCTTTGAATGACACTCCTACAACGAATCAATAGTTATGAACTGCTCTGAACCGATAATAATAACATAACAACTCTCTATCAAATTTTTAAAACTACGTAATAACTATAAATAGGGTTAAAGTGACATACTATGAACATTATTTTTAATTTTCGAATAGGTTTAGCAGAACTTCATCCGCAAACCGCCATAACTTACGGGAATGGGGGTGATCAGTCCGTTATGCCCTGTATTGATCAAAACTACATGCAAGAACGATGTTATCGTTCACTCTGTCCACCTTAGGTGCATAAAAAGTTTTTCTATGTACGGGATGTTCATACTTGTCGAGGTTCCAAACCAAAGGTGTTATCTTGTTCAACAATAATCTATAATTCAACATATATATATATATATATATATATATATATATATATATATATATATATATATATATATACGACTAATTAACAAAGGTGTATCAACATGTGATTAAATATAATGATTATCCAAGTGGGGACTCTTGTATAACCATTTATAGAAATTAACGAACATAATATATATCTGAATTACCATATACTAGCATGTTGATAATCAATGAGCGTATATAATATATATAACAATAGGATTAATAACCTGTACAGTAATAATATAATTCTGAAACATTCTTACTCATGTCCATTGCATAAAAAAAATGCAAATATAAGATACTTGTCTAGCCTACTGCTTACAATACGCAACTTAGATCTTATCTTTTGTATAAAAACCTATCAGTAATAAGATCATTTTACTGATTAGAATAACATATCGTAACACATAACACTGTCTATTATAGTCAGCACATAACCTAATCACATTGTTACTTAAGTTTAACAGTCATTGGGTCACAAACAGACACATATCTAGTCAAATTACCTAAGTCTAGATCAATTTTTGAAATATTTCTGTGTACCGACGACTTTATCAGGTAATTATCGAGTCTAAGACTCCATCGTGTAGTTTAATAGTTGTTTAGATATTTTAAATATTAGTCATATTATTTTTCATAGCCTTATAATAATTTTTTTAACAATTATTATACTTTATCATGATTTTTCAAACATCGAAATCATTATTAAATGATTTAATTATTAACTAATTCTATTATCATTAATATTTAATTAATATTAAACTATTAATGAAACTATTGACAAAATATTAAAGTTATTCATAATAACTCAAATTTTTTTAAAAGTATTAATAGTACCCTTAAATGATTTTTAAAATATTTAAAATTATTTTTAAATAATTACCATTAATATTTAAATATTAATGTACTATTCATCAAATATTAAAAGTCATTTATTATAACTTAAAATATTTTTAGTTCATTTATTTCCTTTTTAAATGATTTTTAAATTAATAAAATCTTTTTAAAACTTTTTATTTAATATAATTATTAAATAAAACTAATAACATTAATATTAAATTATTAATGAAATTTACCTTTAAATATCAAAAGTTATTTTTTATAAGTTAAAATATTATTAAACTATTTATTTTCATTTAAAATAATTTTTATAATATTAAAATCATTTTTAATTAAGTTATTTAATATAATTACTAAATAAATCTAATATCATTAATATTTAACAATTAATGAAACTTATCTTAAAATATTAAAAGTTATGTTTTATAACTTAAAATAGTATTAAATACCTTATTATTATTTAAAATGATTTTTAATACAATAAAATTATTTTTAATTAATTTATTTAATACATTGATTAAATAATTTAAATACCAATAATATCCAAATAAATATTAATATTTATGAAAAATATGTCAAATTATTAACAGTTAATTTTTATAACTTAAAATAATTTTTTAAACTATTTTAGTAATTTTTTAAACTATTTTAGTTCTTTGGCGACAGAATCTGTCGCCTTAGGTGTTCTTGAGAAACCCAGGCATTCAAAGTCAGTGTTCGAGTGACCTACTTTGACCTTCAATCATTCCTTGTGTAATGTGTTTCTGGTCTAGTAAATGGTTAGATATTATAGTACTGATGTAATACTACACAATCTAACAACAAACATGGTCAAAACATAGATCATCTACAAGATCTAAGCTCAAGAACAAGCTATCAGAGCTGTTCTTGACGTTTCTGGGTTGCCCATAAAATAAAGTCGTGGCCGGTCAACGCTTTAGATGGCCCTCTATCATGAAATCTGTTCAAGGTAAACGTGTTCTGAACGTCAGGCTGTCTAAAGTAACCACAGAGAACATGATTCAAGCCATTTATAAGTCTAACAATAATTAATCAAAAAGATATGGGCTCAACAAAATCTTGTCAGGACGTTTATAGGTTTTCCTATAAACCCAGCAGTTCAACCTATCACTTTAATGCTCGATTTCTTTTATGTTTTGTTCATGATTTATGTCGTTTAATGGTTCAAATCTATAGTATACATGACAAGGAACATTAATATAACAACAAATCAGTAAATCAACATCATAGTTAAAAGATCTAATCCGGTCAACCTATGTCAGAAAGCTATTCTTCATGTTTTTGGAAATTCCCCAAAAATGCAAGTCATGATCGGATGGTCAAGTTTGACCGTCCACTACGTTTGATTAGTTGATTGTTTAAAGGATCTAAAGTCACAAATATATAGTATATATGACAAGCTATAAACTGGATACAAACACATCATTATAACACTTAACAACTGACAGATCTATGCCTTCCAAATCATTGTCGGACGGTGAAAACCAGTTTCTGGGTTACCTAGAAAAGGAAAGTCATGGTCGGTCAACCGACTTTGACCAACAATAACTTTCAATCTGTTCATGTTCTGACTTTGATACAAGATCCAGTTTAAAGACAACATATCAGACTACAGTATCAAACACTTAAACCACTAAAACACATAACATACAAGGATCTATAAGGACTGATATTTGACTGTCAGACTCAAAAACAAAAATATCCAAATTTTGAAAAACTCTAGATCTGAGCCTATAGATGTTATGGATCTAACATCTATCAATCTAGATCATTATTATACACCATAAACAACATATTTTAAAAATAATTTATAACATCTAACATGCAGATCAAGATCAAATTTCTTTTTGGGGTTCATATCTTTAAGTGAGAAAATCTGATTTCTATGCTTCTGATTTGATATTGGTGTTAGTGAGGCTTGATTGGTGACTTATATTAGCAATAAAATTTGAAGGTTTTAGATAGAGAAGTTCTAGGATGAAAGTTGTGAATAATTTAGGCAAAATATGAACTTTCTCTCTCTTAAATTCTATATAAACTTGTATACAAGGCCCTTTGCTGATGCATTGAACCTGTTTTGCTAGAAATTATAGCTGATCATAGCTTAGACTAGGGTGACTATCAAGATTTGGCAAGATTTGCTAATCAGTAATTCAAGAATGGGACAAAAAGGGCACTTTAATTTGGTAATTTATATTTTAATTTTAAGGGCATTCTTGTCCAAGGTGCTTGAATCTAGGGTTTAATCACTAGATTTTAAGTCTTAAAATTTCCCAAATAATTTCTAGGGTTTGAATAATTAAAATTAAAGTGTAATAAAATTTTAATTAAAACACACTAATTTAAAATTAGGATTTTTAATAGAAAATTGGGGTTTTAAAATTATTAGTGTTCCTTAATTATTATTAGGGTTCCCAAATTAACAAATTAATTTATTAAAGTAATAATTAGGATTTCTAATTTTAGCAATTAGGGTTCTTAATTAGCAAATTAGGGTTTCTAAATTAATTTAGGATTTTTCAAATATAAATTAGGTTTTTCCTGATTACAGAAATTCTATAATACACAGTATAATACATATAACACAATTACTACCCAGTCTTGAACTCATAACTAAGTTTAACAATTAGGGTTTAACAACATGATATAAGGGTTATGACATAATTTACCATAATTGACCAACCAGTATCAGTCTACACATTTACAGTACATATTTATAGCACTAAAAACTTAAAAAATAATTAATATTATATTATTATTCTCAAGGGTTATTATTCTCATCCCTTGATCAATAACCAAATTTAGGGTTTGGATTCCATGTCTGATTTATTTTTTATATGCAACATCAATAATTAAGCTAAAAAAATTAACTTAAATATTCTGAACAAATTCATATAATAAAATATTTATTATTATAATTCTAATAATCATTTCATATATTATTTAAATAATATAAAAATCATATTTTCATAGAAAAAAAATAATAAAGACATTTCTACTATAAAATTAATTATTATAAGAATATACTTTATAATGATCAATAATTCTAACATTAAATTATTTGAAATTATTCATGAAATAAATAAATTTTATTTATCACATAAATACATACACATTACTTGTCACATATTCCCTTCTTTTAAAAAAAAATTATATGCAAAATTTCTCATTTATTTATATTGAAAATATCAGGTTATTACATTCACCCTCCCTTATAAGGATTCCGTCCTCGGAATCACCGTTTTAAAACTTATACATACAAGGGTACATAGCATACGCAATCATTGCAAATAGATCTCGATCATAATTGATCGAACAAATCTTTAACCATTCAATATAAAGCTTGTCTGTCTGATTATACAGAAATTTGATTTCTAATAGTACTCAAATTCCTCCCTCAAAATTTCTTTATAAAATAATTTATTATATATAGGAAAATCATATATATATATATATATATATATACATGAAAAATAACAGTTATTCGAATAATACCTGGAGTTCCATTCCCAGCTGCCACAGTATCTTGGACCGTCATGTTGAAGACTCTTGTGGTTGGTTTGTTGGTTAAAGTCGGTCCTGTGATTGCCAAAGTTCCGCTGCCTTTTCCCGTTGTTACACTCCCTTCCTCCATTTTCCTCTTTGGATAATCCCTCACCTTATGCTCCATAGATCCACACAGAAAATACCCACTGTTTATCCTTGGGTTGGGATAGTTGGGAGATATATGGCCCTTCTGTCCGCACTTGTAACATACAAACTTACCCTTCAGACACTCACCAGAGTGATTCTTCTCATAGTTCCCACACTGAACTACCTGCTTCTTCACACCTTCTTATTTCACCTGAACATTCTCAGAAAAATTCTCCTTTCTTTTCTCACCCCTATTTCCACTATTACCTTCCACCTTCACAGCTCCTCCAGCCTTGCTTTTGTTCCTTTTCTCCTTATTGTAGAGGCTTATGGCCTCACTCCCCTCCTCAGATATGATAGTCTTTTCCAGGAGTGCTACAAAAGTATTTATTTACAACACTGCCACCTTGTTGTAGAGCTAGGATTTTAACCCCAGCTCAAACCTCCTTGCCTTCCTAGCCTCCGTATCAACTTGATGTGGAGCGAATCTAGCCAATTCATTGAATTTTGCGGCATATTTTGCAACAGTCATGTTCTCCTGCTTTAACTCCAGAAATTTCACCTCCATCCTAGCATGCAATCTAGCTGAGAGGTAGTTTTCAAAAACAAAGTCTTAAACCTAGCCCAAGTAACTACTCCTTCTCCTGCCCTAGTTTGATTTGCCTCCCACCAAAAGTTAGCCTCACCCTTCATCATATAAGTGGTAAAAGTGGTCTTTTGCCCCTCATCTACCCTTGCAATTATGAACGCCTTTTCTATCTCATTAACCCATGTCTAGGCTTCTATAGGGTCAGCTGATCCCCTGAATTCTGGTGGTCCTACTGCCTTGAAGTCTTTAAATTTTGCCAAGCGATTGTCTGGCTGGTTCCCTGCGACTGGTATTCCCTGCTGCATAGCTGGAGCTACCATGTTCGCAAAGTTTTACATCGGGTCTTGCTGTTGTCCCTCAACGTTGTTGACAGATTCTTATGCCCTTTGATTTCGTGTTCGACGTGTTGGCGGCATTATCTGATTACATAAAATCATAATTTTAACTTACATTCTAAACCTTATTGTATAAGTTTAACATGTAATACGAAGTTTTATACAAAACTTATTCCGTTAAACATAGATTCGTATTCATTAATTCAAAGTACTTTACATAACGTAGCACATACTGCTATCCCTTTGTGACCACAATAGTTGGGAATTACTTTAATAAATTACACAAAAGTTTGAGAATATTACATTACACACGTACATTATCAAATATACATAATCAACTACTAATCCTACTTATTTTTAAAGTCACAGTCTTTCATCTTTCTTTTCCCCTTCTTGCTCAGAGTTGCACACAATCTTATGCTTCTGGTTCCCATTTGATCAATTTGGATTTTAAGCTTATCTTGTTCCTCCATAGTTTCCATTAACGCTATTCGCAACTGACTATTTAATAGCCTTTATATTTCCCATAACTTTTCTAGAGAATAAACCTTGTTCTTCAGATTCTGCACTTCTGTTGATGCTTGATCAGCTCCAACTTCGGTGTCCCAATCGCTATCTGTCAGTTCCACCATTTTTGGATCTGGTACTACATTTTCCAATACCACCACCTCATCAAGGTTGCTTGCACTGTGAGCCTCTATTTTAGCTATTGACTTTGATATTGGCCCCTTCTTTACGATCTGAGGGTATCCTAACTCTTTTCCTCCTGACATCTACACACAAATTATCCTGATTAGCACATAGTATATACACACATCAAACACTAGATTTATAAAAGTTATCTTTTATTTTGTTTAACGATGAATTTATTCAATTCATCTTCTTTTAAACTCTATATGAGTCATTTATACTTTCAATGTTTCCCCCTGTCCTAAAGGTTATAGCCTAAGGTCTATCCCACCTAAGGTTTCTAACCCTAAAGCTTTGATACCAACCTGTGACGCCCCTAAATCCAGGTACTTGAAACCCAAACTCAGTACTTCACGATACCATTTCTATAAACGGAATAATACTAATAATAATAACAATAATATAAATATCAAACTTAATTTACATATGCATCAAAGTTTAAATCCCAGGTACGACACCTTTAAACATTCATTACATCATAGATAATATGTATCATTGTCTTAATAAACTATAACTATTACACAAAATATTATAAATCTCATTCGAACAGCTTTTCTTTCCCCTTGTTCTTGCCTGAGCCTTCGGGTTGATCATACTTAACTAAAAATATTTAATTTAAGCAAGAGTGAGCATTTAATTGCCCAGCAAGTAATAGCAACAATAAATATTAACCTAAAGAATTAAATATTTTCTTTGAATGATACTCCTACAACGAATCAATAGTTGTGAAGTGATCTGAACCGATAATAATAACATAACAACTCTCTATCAAATTTTTAAAACTACGTAATGACTATAAATAGGGTTAAGGTGACATACTATGAACATTATTTTCAATTTTCGAATAGGTTTAGCAGAACTTCATCCGCAAGCCGCCATAACTTACGGGCATTGGGGTGATCAACCCGTTATGTCCTGTATTGATCAAAACTACATGCAAGAACGATGTTATCGTTCACTCTGTCCACTTTGGGTGCATAAAAAGTTTTCCCATGTATGGGATGTTCATACTTGTCGAGGTTCCAAACCAAAGGTGTTATCTTGTTCAACAATAATCTATAATTCAACATATATATATATATATATATATATATATATATATATATATATATATATATATACGGGTAATTAACAAAGGTGTATCAACATGTGATTAAATACAATGATTATCCAAGTGGGGACACTTGTATAACCATTTATAGAAATTAACGAACATAATATATATCTAAATTACCATATACTAACATGTTGATAATCAATAAGCGTATATAATATATATAATAATTGGGTTAATAACATGTACAGTAATAATATAATTCTGAAACATTCTTACTCATGTTCATTGTATAAAGAAAATGCAAAGGTAAGATACTTGCATGGCCTGCTGCTTACAATACGCAACTTAGATCTTATCTTTTGTATAACAACCTATCAGTAATAAGATCATTTTACAGATTAGAATAACATATCATAAGACATAGCACTGCCTATTGCAGTCAGCATATAGCTTAATCACATTGTTACTTAAGTTTAACAGTCATTATGTCACAAAACATATCTAGTCAAATTACCTAAGTCTAGATCAATTTCTGAAATATTTCTGTGTACCGACGACTTTATCGGCTAATTATCGAGTCTAAGACTCCATCGTGTAGTTCAATAGTTGTTTAGATATTTTAAATATCAGTCATATTATTTTTCATAGCCTTATAATAATTTTTTTTAACAATTATTATACTTTATCATGATTTTTCAAACATCGAAATCATTATTAAATGATTTAATTATTAACTAATGCTATTATCATTAATATTTAATTAATATTAAACTATTAATGAAACTATTGTCAAAATATTAAAGTTATTCATAATAACTCAAAATATTTTTAAAATATTAATATCCACTACACCAAAAATGGCCTCTAGCAAAGGAAATTTTGTGAAAGAATTTATTCCTTCACATGAGGAGTTGTTTAGCGGAGGAACAGTGAAGGAAAAAAGTATAGTGACAATATAGTTATTAGCGAAAGAAATATCCTTCACAATTTATATTTTTTTTTTCGCAAAATTGGGGCGATAGAATGTTTTTTGGAGCCAATTTATGATGAAAATTTGCGAGGAAAAAATTTATTTAGTGAAGGAATTATTACTCACTATATATCATTATTCACAAGTTTTTTGCGACGGATAAAATTGGTCGCTATTTTGTTCTAAATAAAATTTTTAGAATTAGTTGTGGCGAATATAAATTGTAATATAAATGCATTAATATTACACTTTTTAAGTAACTTATTATAATATTACTTATAAAAGATTTGTTTTTTTTTTAAATGTAATTAATTTTTTTTTGGAACATATCAGTATTCATGTTCGTATGGTCGGTGTGGAGCAGAGCGAGTCGGTTTAATTCAGTGTTCTTTAGTTGGTGTGTGCATGCGTGCGTGGTTCGACTGGAGAGGAAAGCAAGAGATCAATTGGGTCTCTTACTTAGCCGAAATTGGATGTTTCAACCCTTCTCGAACGTGAACAAACGGCTGCTCTCTCATCTCGGTCGATTGAAATCACTGTCTTTGCTCATCTCTCGCTCGATCGGGACAATCTTTCTTTCAACTTACAATTCCTCCCAGATCGCAGTAGTATCAGTACGATTTGTGATTTGTAAATACACAGATATATTATACAATTTATTTTGGAAATTATGATTTGATCCATCAATATTAAAATTTAAGATCGAGCTGTCTCTAATTCTAATCACCTGAATCAGGTGAAAGAGAATGTTTTTCACATATTAAAGTTTATTGAGATCTTATGTTTTCCTATTAATCAGATTTTGATGGCTTCTGATTGCCCTTTTGGTGTTTTCATTTTAATTATTAGGTTTTATTTGATTATATAAATTCATTTTAGTTATTAGGTTTAAATTAGTTGAATCTTCAGTGTGATATATGTTCAAGGCTATCAAAGACTACTTTCTTGAGGAGAATAAAAATTATCCCCTTTAATCTGAGAAAAACATGGGATTTTTTCAAATGTAGGGTCCATTGTGTGTTAATCCAGTGTTGTTCATCATATTTCTTGTTACCTCATTGAGATGTTGAACATTCTGTCTTATTGCAAATTGAGCTTGCAGAATCCAAATGTAAAGTCCATTGTGATCATTGTGTATGGAACACATTTGGGTTTGGGATGGTTGCAACTTTACAAAGATGATTTGATGTATTGAGTTGGTGTGATTTAATGTACAGATGGTATAATGGAGGTGAAGGAACTTAGTGCGAAACTTTACTTCTAAAATATGTACAAAAGGTTTTATATTCGTAGGCTATGGTATTGTCGGAGCAACATGGGCAACAATGGCATCACAAGTATGCTGATCAAAGCATTATATTTTGCATTTTTACAGTCTCGGTCGTTAATTATCTTTATGCTTACACATTTATGTTATCCTAACGTGAATACGCTTCAGGTTGTTGTTGTTTATATGATGGTTGAAGCTCTGAACAAGAAAGGATATAATGGTTTTGCTCTCTCTATTCCATCGTTCAGCAAATTGCAGCATATATACATGCTTGCTGGCCTAGTATTTGTAATGATGATGTCAAAGGTTGGTGACATCTTACTTAATCCTCTTGCCGTATTTTTTTAGATGTGATCATAATAATAGAAATTGATTTTTAGGTGGCTTTTTACTCTCTACTTGTGTATTTTGCTACATCTATGGGTATACAAACGGTTGCTACTCATCAGGTCAGTTAGCAGTGTGATGTAGTTTCTTCCTTTCTTGCTTCTACTTTGAATTTGCAAGGCGCTCATGAACATTTACCTTGACAAAATGGCAATTGTTCTAGGTCATGATCCAAGTGTTCTTCATGTGTACAGTATGGGGGAGCCTCTATCTCAAACCACTCAATCATTTATTCCTGAGCTGATGTATGGAGCTAATAGAAATTTATCAAGGGTTAGTGGTATTCATTTTTTATTGAGGTTGACTGCTGCTAGTTTAATATCTCACTAAAAGTTATGATAAATCCAATAAGTTTCTTTAAACATGTTAGAGTATATAGGTTTTAAGGCTAATTAAATTAGTATATGGGTTTTAAGGCTAATTAAATTATTCTTCTTAGGCAATGTTGATGGACTTGGTTGCAGGTGATTTTTTTTTCTAAGCATATTCTACAGGGGAAGCACTAGTTTAAAAACATCTATCTGTATGATTTTTGTTTGTGAATATTCTTCTGAAAATTTATGGTGCCAAACAGGCACGAATTCTGTTGAAGTCTCTGGTTATCATTGGAACATTAACTGGAATAATACTAGGATCCATTGGAACATTTGTTCCCTGGTTGTTTCCTCGAGCATTCTCACCTGATGCCGAGGTCATAAAGGAGGTCAGTTCTATTTGTTTTTTTTTGTTTCTTTTTCCTTCATTTACCTTTCCCTTCTTTTCATGAGATTTTTTATCTGTTTAACCTATCAAGTTAGCAGCAATTCTATCGCTTGATTTCTTGTTCTGATCAATGTTATGGAATGATAAATGAGGAGCACACCAGAGAAATTTTTAGGGCTTCTTTGTGAAAAGCTTTTAATACTTGCAGTGTGTAACTATTACTGCATCCTAGACTATCCATTTCAGTTTATCTTGCTTATAAATTTTTGGGCGGAGCAACCCAGACCACTTTAGTTCTAAATTTTGAATTATTACCTCTTTGTTCTTGCATTCAAAAAACCTAAACATCAACAAATATTGAGCCTACTTTTGATTAAGTTTTTGCTTTTAGAAATGATTCCATGTATTATCTTGAAGCTGTAATTTACATATTTCACGCAGATTAGAAAAAGTATAGTTAAGTTGCATGTACATCAGAGTCAAAATTGCGGGTTCATTGTTGTCTGTCATTGGTGTGGTTACAATTACCATTTCACATAGTACAACACACAAACATGGGAAAGAAGCTAATTCCCCACCGTTTAGTATCTGCTAATAGGTTCCTCAATTGGAAAAATTGTTGATTGCATGATTTATCAAGCATGAGTCTTGCAGGTTCGTTGAAGACTTGTGTCTACATAAACTTGATTTAAAAAAATTCTCTGTAATATTATGCGACTTTCCAGACAAGGTGTGATTATTGAATTGATTCACAGAGTTTGTTTGGTATTGATTAAGAAATGTGATTATTGATGATTTGATTTTGATTATTGCGTTTGCTTAGAAGCAGTGTGTGTTTGGTAATTAAAAGGCAGATGATATTAAAGAAACGGTTTATCACTAAGATTAGGCTTATCAATCAACATCATATACACATTTTGTTATGTCTTGAATTTTTTTGTTACTCCTTTGCACTACTCCCTGCAATTTAATTAGCTACATATGCTACCTTTGTGTTTATACCTCAGGTTTTCTCAGCTGTATCAACTGCTCGTCAATCTCTTGCCATTTTTGCGTGCCTTATCAATACAGAATGCATTCACTAGTAATGTTCAGGTGTGGTGAATTCATATTGGATTGATATTACTTATCATAAATATTGATAGGCTGTCTACTTGAAGCTTCAATTAAATATATAGTCTAAGTTTTAGTTTATTTTATTTTATTAACATATTTACATGAATTTGTATTGGATTGTATTTTTTTTAGTTATCTTTAATGTATCTATCAATGTAGTGTTAGAAATGGCAAGATCATGATGTTTGTTCCCATATAAAATGATGTTTGCACCAATATTTTTATATCCACCATTCTGCAGCAGTTGTCTAGAGTCCAGTTTAGCATGATGCAGATTAATAATGATGGACTTTGATACCTCATACATGGATAGGACTTTATAGGAGAAATTTGAGTTGGTAAATGTGCAGGTCTTAATTTTTGCAAATAACTAAAGTAAGTTTTCATAAGCTTTGTGACATTTTATCATTCTAAACTGAATACTTTAAACTTATCACTAGAAATTTTTACATATGTGATGTTAGCTCTTTTCCATAACAAGGTCTTTTCATTGCTCTATTAATATGTCGTTGAGTAATCACATCGATGATATGAACAAAAAACTTTTTCTTCTTGCTTTGAACCCAGGTTCTTCTCCAATATAATATGATTTTTTGATTGCTATGGATGATGGGCAATGGATTCATTACAGTGCTGTTTTTCGATATATGCGGTAACAACTTAGCTTTGTAGACGGTCATAACTTACTTGTCTAGTGTTTATCTATACAGTAAAATATTGAGTTCCAAAAACTTGCTCTCGGCTCTCGTGTGTGACAAGGTATTATGATATGGGCTCTTATTTCCTTCAGAGCTCTTGGATAAACTTATGAAAGGAAATGGAAAAAGCTAGGAATATATAAAATCCATTTCCTTTATCGTTGTGGTGGTTGTTACCAATTGAGGTATTTATTGATAGCTATATTTTTGTTTTATCCTTAATTAATCTCTCTTAATTTAAGTTCACCAATTTCATCTTTTCATTCCTCATCTAATTGAAATTGAATTTTTGTGTTTTTCTTGCAGTTACAAGTCCAACCTTGACTTCCTTGAAGATGATGATAAAGTGGACCTAACATGACACATTTTATTCCTTTTAGATCGTTGTTATTCTTTTAATTTTCTTATATTAGTTAATAAATATTGTAGGTACTATGGTCCTTGGGAGACCAAGATACAATAACAAAATTATGTAGTTATGGTGATTTGAGCATTATCTATTTATATGCATAGTATTGATTTTATTAGTTCTTTATGCATTAGTTTATCAATTAATTTGAAACAAGTATGACAATATTTATATTTATTTTAAATATTAAATTTAATATTTTTTATAGAGATTAATAATAATAATAATAATAATAATAATAATAATAATAATAATAAAATAATAATGAAATCACTAGTTTGAAAATTAATTTTTTATTTTTACATTTATAATTTGTGTATGATCTTACTTGAGCAATGAACATTAATGAATGATTATTTTCGTCACTAATTTGAAGATACATTCTCAATTTATAATTAGTGAAGGAAACTCTTCTCTCATTAAATAAATTTGTTCTTCATAATATATTATTTGTGAGGGAATAAAGTTATTCACTAATTTCAAACAGTCCTTCTTAAAATATTATTTGTGAAAGAAACCAATTTTTTATTAAATAGTAATATTCTATTACCAAATACAATTTGTGAATAAAAATGTTATTCACAATATATCATTCACAAAAAATATTTAGTTACTACTTAGCGAAGGATGCCCAATTGCGAGGAGGTCTAATGCGAGCAGTCGTGTGAAGAAAATATTTCTTCGCAATAAATTACTTGTGAGTGATATAAGGCCTCTAGTGAAGGATTTCCTTCACTAGAGGCCATTTTTGGTGTAGTACCCTTAAATGATTTTTAAAACATTTAAAATCATTCTTAAATAATTACCATTAATATTTAAATATTAATGTACTATTCATCAAAATATTAAAAGTCATTTATTATAACTTAAAATATTTTTAATTCATTTATTTCATTTTTAAATGATTTTTAAATTAATAAAACCATTTTTAAACTATTTATTTAATATAATTATTAAACAAAACTAATATCATTAATATTAAATTTTTAATAAAATTTACCTTTAAATATCAAAAGTTATATTTTATAACTTAAAATATTATTAAACTATTTATTTTCATTTAAAATGATTTTTATAATATTAAAATTATTTTTAATTAATTTATTTAATATAAATACAAAATAAATCTAATATCATTAATATTTAATAATTAATGAAACTTATCTTAAAATATTAAAAGTTATGTTTTATAACTTAAAATATTATTAATTACCTTATTATTATTTAAAATGATTTTTAATACAATAAAATTATTTTTAATTAATTTATTTAATGCATTGATTAAATAATTTAAATACCAATAGTATCCAAATAAATTTTAATATTTATGAAAAATATGTCAAATTATTAAAAATTAATTTTTATAACTTAAAATAATTTTTAAAACTATTTTTGTAATTTTCCGAATTTATTTACTATTTTAAAATGATTTTTAGAAATTAAATTAATTAAATTTACTAAGTATGTCGCTAAAGCTCTTTGGCGACAGAGTCTGTCGCCTTAGGTGTTTTTGAGAAACCCAGGCATTCAAGTCAGTGTTCGAGTGAGCTACTTTGACCTTCAATCATTCCTTGTATAATGTGTTTCTGGTCTAATAAATGGTTAGATATTATAATGCTGATGTAATACTACACAATCTAACAACAAACATGGTCAAAACATACATCATCTATAAGATCTCAGCTCAAGAACAAGCTGTCAGAGCTGTTCTTGACGTTTCTGGGCTGCCCAAAAAATAAAGTCGTGGCCGGTCAACGCTTTTGATGGCCCTCTATCATGAAATCTGTTCAAGGTAAATGTGTTCTGAACGTCGGGCTGTCTAAAGTAACCAACAGAGAACATGATTCAAGCCATTTAAAAGTCTAACAATAATTAATCAAAAAGATTTAGGCTCAACAAAATGTTGTCATAACGTTTCTGGGTTTTCCCAGAAACCCAGCAGTTCAACCTATCACTTTCATGCTCGATTTCTTTTATGTGTTGTTCATGATTTATGTCGTTTAATAGTTCAAATCTATAGTATACATGACAAGGAAAATTAATATAACAACAAATCAGTAAATCAACATCACAGTCAAAAGATCTAATTCGGTCAACCTATGTCAAAAAGTTATTCTTCATGTTTCTGGAAATTTCCAGAAATGCAAGTCATGATCGGATGGTCAAGTTTGACCGTCCACTACGTTTGATTAGTTGATTGTTTAAAGGATCTAAAGTCACAAATATATAGTATATATGACAAGCTATAAACTGGATACAAACACATCATTATAACACTTAACAATAGACAGATCTATGCCTTCTAAATCATTGTCAGACGCTGATAACCAGTTTTTGGGTTACCCAGAAAAGGAAAGTCATGGTCGGTCAACCGACTTTGACCAACAATAACTTTCAATCTGTTCATGTTCTGACTTTGATACAAGATCCAGTTTAAAGACCACACATCAGACTATAGTATCAAACACTTAAACCACAAAAACACGTAACATACAAGGATCTATGAGGACTGACATTTGGCTATCAGACTCAAAAATAAAAATTTCCAGATTTTAAAAAACTCTAGATCTGAGCCTATAGATGTTATGAATCTAACATCTACCAACCCAGATCATCATTATACACCATAAATAACATATTTTAAAAATAATTTATAACATCTAACATGCAGATCAAGATCAATTTTCTTTTTAGGGTTCATACCTTTAAGTGAGCAAATCTGATTTTTATGCTTCTAATTTGATATTTGTGTTAGTGAGGCTTGATTGGTGACTGATATTTGCAATGAAATTCAGAGGAGGTTTTAGATAGAGAAGTTCTAGGATGAAAGTTGTGAATAATTTAGACTAAATATGCACTTTCTCTCTCTTGAATTCCATATAAACTTCTATACAAGGCCCTTGGCTGATGCATTGAACCTGTTTTGCTAGAAATTATAGCTGATCATAGCTTAGACTAGGGTGGCTAGCAAGATTTGGCAAGATTTGCTAATCAATAATTCAAGAATGGGACAAAAAGGGCACTTTGGTAATTTGTATTTTAATTTTAAGGGCATTCTTGTCCAAGGTGCTTGAATCTAGGGTCTAATCACTAGATTTTAAGTCTTAAAATTTCCCAAATAATTTTTAGGGTTTGAATAATTAAAATTAAAGTGCAATAAAATTTTAATCAAAACACACTAATTTAGAATTAGGGTTTTTAATAAAAAATTAGGATTTTTAAATTATTAGGGTTCCTTAATTATTATTAGGTTTCCCAAATTAACAATTCAATTTATTAAAATAATAATTAGGGTTTTTAATTTTTGTAATTAGGGTTCCTAATTAGCAAATAAGGGTTTCTAATTTAATTTAGGGGTTTTCAAGTATAAATTAGGTTTTTACTAATTACAGAAATTCTATAATGCACAGTATAATACATATAACACAATTACTATCCAGTCTTGAGCTCATAACTGAGTTTAACAATTAATGTTTAACAATATAATATAAGGGTTATGACATAATTTACCTTAATTGACCAACCATTATCAGTCTACACATTTATAATACATATTTATAGCATTAAAAAATTAAAATATAATTAATATTATATTATTATTCTCATCTCTTAATCAATACCCAAATTTAGGGTTTGAATTCCACATCTAATTTATTTTTCATATGCAACATCAATAATTAAGCTAAAATAATTAACTTAAATATTCTGAACAAATTTATATAATAAAATATTTATTATTATAATTCTAATAATCATTTCATATATTATTTAAAAAAATATAAAAATCATATTTTCATAGAAAATAAATAATAAAGACATTTCTACTATAAAATTAAATATTATAAGAATATACTTTATATGATGAATAATTCTAACATTAAATTATTTGAAATTATTCATAAAATAAATAAATTTTATATATCACATAAATACATACACATTACTTGTCACATATTCACTTCTTTTTTAAAAAAAATTTATATGCAAAATTTCTCATTTATTTATATAGAAAATATCGGGTTATTACAATAATACATTCCTCTTTTCTTTTATTTTTAATTTAGTCCTGCAAGTATTATCAAACTTGCACCACCTCCCCTAATAGTAAATAATGTGAATCAATAGTAAATCATGTGAATCAATAGTTCTGGACCTGTGAAAATACGAATTACAGTATAGTACCTCTATCTATACCTCCATTTTTAACATAGTCATGCAAGTATTATGAATCTTGCACCAACTCCCCTAATAGTAAATCATGTGAACCAATAGTACACACATGTGAACACATAGTTATAAGTATGTGAATTAATAGCAATTAATTGCTCATTTATCCGTTTAATTACCCGATTGGTCAATATATCCTCTAGACATCAATTATTATCGAAATAAATATAGATTTCCACCAACACTAATAATCCCAACACAATGGAACTATCAATTTCATCTTTAATCAACACAAACGTATTCATCATTAATATTATAACTCACAATATTTAACAACCAGGTCGTTCCTAGGAAAGAAGGGGGCTTTTCGATAAGGATTTCTACTTTTTAGCGCACAATTAGGTGACCAAACCTCTCCTTGACAGAACTTCTAGACATTGTCAATATTGCAAATAATAATATGAATAACCTTGCCGTCTCAAATATTGATTTAATAATATAACATATTATGCAGATGATACTGTTACAATAATATGAGAGATATGATGTAGTAATTACTGTAGCAATAATTGAGTATAACTGAGTGACTTATCACGTAAGCATCAATAATCAATACTGTGTGCTAATATGCAACCACGCGTATTACTGTACCTTTACTACTGAGTAGTTCAACAGTTTTAACGGTAACACTTTCACCGTTATTTTTATAAAATGATAATTCTGTCGTTTTCTAACTACGACAATACTTCTGTTGTGGGGTCCACCAATGATTATGTCGTCGTACGAATATTCCATGTTAAAACGAATATTCCCCGACCAATCGAATATTATATAACAACTTGCTTACTTTATAAAATTTATAAATATTACCCCCAACTATAACATTATATCAAATCCACACCATAATATTTAAAAAAATATTGCGAGAAATTTAAATCTTTATTCATAAAATCTGGGGTCTCACAATCTCCCCTTCTTATGAAATTTTGCCCTCGAAATTTACGTACGTACCTGGTATACCGAAGAGATGAGGATACCTCGACTTCATTTCAGATTCTAACTCTTGAGGTATAACCATTGAATGTTGAATACGATACTTCTTATCCAAGATTTTAACACGTATCTCCTCATACGTTAAATCTTCTGCTATCTCGTCTAGTTCCAATTCAATAATGTGGTTTGGATCATCCAAATATTTACGTAACATCGATACTAAAAAAAATGTTATGAACATGTGACATACTTGGCGGTAAAGCGAGTCTATAGGCCACAGTTCCTACTCGATCAAGGATTTCAAATGGGCTAATTAAATCGAGGGTGGAGATTTCCTCTCTTCCTCGATTCTTACTTCTAGAATAACGCCCTCTTGAACCTTCTTCTTCACATTCATCAGCTCTGAGTATGTAGCTTGAGCGGCTTTAACTAATCGTATATTTGTTATCTTCACGTGGGTCCCTAGAGTCTTTAACTCTATCTTCATCATTTGTAAGTTATACGAAATGGGTCTTTGTGTTAATAACATCGCACTCGTAAACGTATACGATCTTATACTCAACGCGTCAGCTACCACGTTCGCACTTCCACGATGATATTGAATGGTATAGTCGTAATCTTCAACAGCTCGAGCCAACGACTTTGGCGCATTATACGTTCATTTTAGGTAAAGAAATATTTAAGGACTTTAGAAATGGGTTTTGTACTGGGGTCAATACAAAATTCGATTTCACGCTCTAGGGGTAGGCTAAGAAGTCTTCAAGAATATGTCAGGAAATTTATTAATAATAGAAATATCATTCAAAACTGTGACTCTCATCCAAGACTTGGATAACACATGTAATAAAGGTTTCTCCTAACAGAGTTTCAAATGATAAGTCAAAGTCTAATTTCTTCGAAGTCAAATTTAAATGTTAAGCTCAAGCAAGAGAGATAAAATAATTGGTAGAATCGGTATCTAATAAGGTATAGACTTCGCAAGAATTTATAATTAACTAACCCGTACTAACTTCGTTCGGGTTACTCGCTTTTTGAGAAGTCACAAAAAATGCTCTTCCTGAAACCACCGACTTTGTTTTGTCCGTATCCACCTTTGGTGCCACCGTCCCAGCTGGACTTGACTTTGGTGCACGACAAAATCGGCTAGGTGACCTTCCTTTCCATAATTGTAACATGCTTTGGACTGCATCACGCAGTTTGGACTGATATGTCCCTCCCCTCCGCATTTGAAGCATACAATTGGTGGTCGTTCTCCTTCCTTGAAAATGGGTGTTGGTGTTGCTGTCTTTCCATCGTTGTTGAACCTTATCTTCTTGAAATTTCCACTTCTATTATGTTGGCCACGATTACCACCGAAGTGGTTACCATTCTTGGCACGATAATTTCCCCCACGATGGTTATCATTGTTCCGATGGCCGTTGCCACCGGTATGATTATTATCGTGTTGTTGGTCATTACCTTTTGGTTGGGCCGACTCATTATCGCGCTTTAATAACTGAGACCTATTAACAACATCTGAATATAAACAAAGTTTGTGAGAAATGAGGTATTAACGTATATCGGGTTTCAAACCTCTTAGAAGCATTCACGTCATTCGTTCCTTATTACCGACCAAATGGGATGCAAACTGGGATAACTCCGCAAATTTAGCCTCGTATTGCAACACGGTCATATTGTTTTGCTCCAACTTGATAAACTCCACCTCCTTCATGTGACGAATACTTTCGGGAAAGTACTTGTCGTTGAATAGTTCTTTGAACTTCTCCCAAGACATCTTGAGTGCGTCAGGCTAGGTACGTTTTACAGATTCCCACCAGTAATCTACCTCTTCACGCAACATAAACGTGGCAAAGGGAACCTTTTGCTCCTCGGAGCATCCCAAGACATCAAATATCTTGGTGGTCTGCTTTAACCACGTCTCCGCCTTAAGTGGTTCTGGCATTCCCAAAAACTCCGGCGGTCCCAGCTCCTTGAACTGCTTAGCAGTGACCAGCCGTGGGTTGCCATTGTTTCCACCTGCATTTTGAACAGGAGTCTTTCTCGCCTGATGTTGCATGAATTGCATAAAGCCTCTGAACATCCCATCGTTCATCATCTGATCGGTGTTGTTGTTTACCTGATGATTATTGTCTTCCTGTTGCACATAATCCTGGGTATTGATCGTTGGTGACTCAACGGTCTCATTCGCTTCATTGTTGATCTCAACATTTTCAGATGTCATTTTCAAACACTGCCACAAAACAAGGGTTAATTGACATGTAACATATTATCCCTATACACTGACCGACCAATTAAATGCCAAATAAACTTAGGTAGGTCATACTAGCGAAGGAATTCCCCGTCTCTCCCCTCCTAGTTCTTGTCTCACATCTCATCCTGGGATCATATCCCTAAGCTTTGATCCCAACTATGACGCCCCCAAAACAAGTATACATCACCCATCTTGAGTCGCCAGATACATGGTACATAAATTCAAATACAACTTAATTATACAACAGTCGTGTAAAATACGACAAAATTTAGCTGAGAGTTTAAACAAAAATATTGTCATCTAGAAAATATCCACACTCAATGGTGTCCTCATTACAATTATTATCACATTATTCCATAGAATAGTGAGGACTACTAAAGCCATTTATCCTGGACCATCACTCCATTCCCCGACTCGTCCCAGCTATATTCTCATTTCCTGAAGAGAACAATGAAAGAAAGGGTGAGCTCAACTAGCCCAGTAAGAAATATTATGACTAAGATAATGCAGAATAAATTATCCTTAGCCTTCAACAGTATAACAACTGATAGAATACAATAGACAACAAGTTTTAGATCAACAACTGCAGCGGAAATAAGCAATCCATTAGAAGAGTCAAGTAGAGCATAAAATCTACCATCTTCTATGATTTAAAAAGTTTTTCATCAACTTTATTGCTGAGACTCAGCTTAATAAATAAAATCAAATCATCCCTGCACCACGGCCAAGGATATTCATGTAATCATAAATGGTCATGATTATACTGAATAATCCCTGGTCATAATCATACCAACAACAGTCCATCAATGAATTACAGGCCAATGAGGACTTTCACCACATCATTCGTCACATTACGGTTATGATTATACCGAATAATCCCTGGTCATAATCATACCAAGTCCATCTCTGCATGTAAGCTAAAGATGACTTTTATCACAATATAAGCATGAGGATGATGACAATGACATAATAATGCAATAAAACAAGTTCAAGGATAAATTTTAAAGATTTATAATTTAATTTATCCAGAAATCAATAACGTCCAAATTGTCAACATGATACTGCTTTGTAGAGTAAAATTCAAGAATAATATTCATGTACCAAAAATAATTTGGGCAGAAAAAAAAAATATTTTTCTGGTAAATAGTATCTCGTGAATAGTACTTCGTGAATAGTACCTCGTGAATAGTACCCCGACATGAAAAGTACCCAAAATACCCGAGTGAATAATATTCGGGTGAATACTAATTTGGGTGAATAGTAACCCTTGAATAGTAACTCGTGAATAGTACTCCGACACGAAAAGTGCCCCAAATACCCGAGTGAATGATACTAAAGTGAATAGTAACCCGTGAAAAGTAACTTGTAAAAGAAAAATACTAAAAAAAATGATATTCCATGACGAGTACAAAAGAAATGATATCTCATATGAGTATAATAGAATATAAGAAACTGTAAATGAATTTTCATCTGCCATGCGGTAATCCACATAGACAGATCATTTTCAACAGAATAATAAAGAATGAAATAACAAAAGAATTCACCAGGCATGCGATAGACCGCACAGACAGGTTATTCCCAACAGAATAATAAAAAATGGAATAACAGAAGAATTCACCAGGCATGCGATAGACCGCACAGATATGTTATTCCCAACATAATAATAAATAATAGAACCAGGTCATACGTAATACACACAGACATGATATTCCAACAGAATAATAAAGAATGGAACCAGGTCATGCGTAATCCGTACAAACATGATATTCCAACAAAATAATAAAGAATGGAATAACAGAAGAATTTCACCATGTATGTGATACTTCGCATAGACAGGTTATTCCAACATAATAATAAAGAATGGAATAACAAAAGAATTTTACCATGTATGCGGTACTTCGCATAGACAGTTTATTCCAACATAATAATAAAGAATGGAATAACAGAAGCTCTCTTCATGAATACGAAAGAAATAATATCCCTTACAATAATAATAATATCCTTTACCTTAGAAGAAAACTGGATACTGGAATAGTGAGGTAGCATACTTCTCTTCTTCTTTCTCTCTACAATAATTGCTCTATAGCTTTAGTGAATTAGTGAAAAATGAAGGAAGAATGAGCTTCTATTTATAGGAAAATATAGTTTCGATAATTGCACGTTTTGGGGCTCGAAATATTACAGTATAATACCTTCCTCTTTTCTTTTATTTTTAATTTAGTCCTGCAAGTATTATCAAACTTGCACTACCTCCCCTAATAGTAAATAATGTGAATCAATAGTAAATCATATAAATCAATAGTTCTAGACATGTGAAAATACGAATTACAGTATATTACCTCCATTTTTAACTTAGTCATGCAAGTATTATCAATCTTGCACCAACTCTCCTAATAGTAAATCATGTGAATTAATAGTATACACATGTGAACACATAGTTATAAGCATATGAATTAATAGCAATTAATTGCTCATTTATCCGGTTAATTACCCGATTGGTCAATATAACATCTAGTAATCAATTATTATCAAAATAAATATCGATTTCCACCAACACTAATAATTCAAACACAATGGAACTATCAATTTCATCTTTAATCAACACGAACTTATTAATTATTAATATTATAACTCACAATATTTAACAACCAGGTTGTTCCTAGGAAAGAGGGGGCTTTCCGACAAGGATTTCTCCTTATTGGCGAGCAATTAGGTGACCAAACCTCTTCTTGATAGAACTTCTAGATATTGTCAATATTACAAATAATAATATGAATAACTTTGTCGTCTCAATTATTGATTTAATAATATAACATATTATGCAGATGATACTGTGACAATAATTGAATCAATAATATGAGAGATATGATGCAGCAATTACTGTAGCAATAATTGAGTATAACTGAGTGACTTATCACGTAAGCATCAATAATCAATACCGTGTGCTACTATGCAACTATGCGTATTACTGTACTTTTACTACCGAGTTGTTCATCAGTTTTAACGGTAACTCTTTCGCCGTTATTTTTATAAAATGATAATTCTGTCGTTTTTTAACTACGATAATACTTCCGTTGTGGGGTCTACCAATGATTGTACCGTCGTACGAATATTTCCTGTTAAAACGAAGATTCCCCGACCAATCGAATATTATATAACAACTTACTTACTTTGCAAAATTTATAAATATTACCCCCAACTATAACATTATATCAAATCCACACCATAATATTCAAAAAAATATTTCGAGAAATTTAAATCTTTATTCATAAAATCTGGGGTCTCACAATGATAATCATTAAAATATTTGTGTCGCGCTATTTGCTATATGAATGTTAAGAGGGTGATTCCTTTCTCGTGTGTATAACAAATAGATAGGTTATAAGTAGAGGATATAAGGTTAAGTATGAGTTCTTAAAACTCATACTTATGTGACATTCTTGACTCATAGTTATATGAAATGTTTATGAACCCCTCAACGAATGGACGCCAAAGGTCTGACTAGGGTAAGTTCTTAAACTCATATGATTGTGGCAAGTTTATGAACTCATAAGTGTGGTTTGACGAACTGGGTATAGTTGTGTGTAAATGGAGAATTGAGGATTATAGGAACAGATAGATTTTAAGCAAATGATTATTAGTGGAGACATAGGTTTTCCAAAACTCCTAGCTATGCTAGACTTCGAAATTTTGACATCAAGCTAAATACGCTCTATGTGCTTTTGAAAAAAAAAATGTAGACTCGTAATCATTTTTGGAACGGTTTAAAGTATAGTGTATGCTACTTGTTTCAGCTAGACGAAGATGATTTGAAATATCAAAATATATTTTATTTATCGCTTATGTACCATGTAACCTGGTGCAAAGATGATAAAAGGTTGATGGAGTTGTAAATGCAGGAATACTTAGTGTTGAATTTGATCTAACATCGTTATTCCACTATTGTATGATGTATTATGAAAAAGTCATACGATGATGGCATCCTCAAACGGGCTATTAATATAGTACGACATCATGACGTCATTCTCAAAAATATTTTCAAAAATTTTAAATTGCCAATGGGGTTTGGCTACACCTAAATAATTCGATTGAATTGAATTATTGATATGAGTCTACGCTATTCGATTCAGCTAGACTAATGTTATGAAAACTCTTAAGTGTTCATTGAAAGAAATTTCTTGAACCAAATTGTTTGGTGCGGAATCCAATAAGACTGAGGTAGAATTTTGTGCCTATGACAGTGACGAGAAATAGATTCGACCAGCAGTACTTACTAAATACAGGGCATACTGGATTAATTACCCACTATGTCCGTAAGTTATGACAGTTTGCGGATGAATTTCCATATAACCTTTGCGAAAATGATAGACAATTGTCTGCATAACCCCTCAGCACAATTTCAAAATTTTAACTCTTGTGAGAGGTGTATTGGGGTAGCATGTGATGATGAAAATGTATGGTGTATGGTGTATGGTGTAAGGTAAATTTCGGGGACGAAATTTTTAGAAGAAGGGGTGAATGTGACAACCTGAGAATTTAAAAAATTTTAAAATCTTAATTAATTGATTTAAGGTTCAATATTATAACCTAGACAGAAAATAAGTGTATGCGTTTGATATTTTTGAGAAGGAATTTTGAGGATTTCAAAATTCTGAGAATGATTTAGATGAATTATTCAGGATTAAGGATATACGTGAATATATTCTGTGTATATGGTTATGTATGTGTACAGAATGTGGTTAAGATTCAAGGGTTGACCAGATAAACGATATCTGTAATAAACCCTAGGTATATATTAAGAACGTCAACGTTCAGTTAGAAAAATCTTACGATTTATAAGAAACCCTAAAATCGGTTCTGAAAACCCTAATTTCAGTTTCGAGAATTTGAAACCCTAATTTGGGGATTTAAATGCAATGTATAATGTTTTTGTGTATTAATCACAAATCTAATTAGGGATAACCCTAATGATTAATTAGAATTCTAAAAATTAGAAACCCTAATTATTAGAAACCTTAATTTGTAAATTAGAAACCCTAATTTATGGAAAAATAGAATTAATGATTTAAAAATCATATAAATATGATTTTAGTGTTATAAAAATATTTTTACTTATAAAATATAACTTTTGTTATTTAGTCATGAAAATATTAATATTTTAATATTAATAGCATTTATCGGATAATGAATTTAATTGTTTAAAAATTATATAAAGGTGATTTTAAAGTATTAAAATTACTTTGTGATATTATAAATATATTATAATATTATGACATGTATTTCATTAATATTTGAGTTATAAATAAATATTAATGATAAAGGAATTATGTGGTATTTAATTTATTTAAATACAATATTAATGATTAAAAATTAATGATAAATGATGATAATTATGTGAAAATTATTACGAACTTACGAAAAATATTTTGACTAATATTAAAATTATCTGAGACAATTGTTAAGTATTAGGCAGAGTTTAATTGAACTTAAACTCGACGATTGTCCGACTAGACCGTCGGAATATTAGAATTGTGTCGAGTTCAACTCAGACTACAATAGTTTGACTTGATACCGAGTCTTATGTGTGTTATAGACTGATAGGGTTATGTGTTATGTGTTTAGGTTATTCTATGTGTATATATATATATATATATATATATATATATATATATAATAATGTTATATTGTGATGATATTATTCTAATATTGGATATCAATATTACTAATATTAGGTCTTCGGATAAAGCGTTATAAATTGAGTAGCGGTAATCAACGGTTCAGGCAAGTTATGCTTGACTCTACTAAGAGTTGTTTCATTCAGATATGCTTATGGTTAATCATTGCTGATTGCCATTGTAGAATTGTACTCTGTACATATTGCATGTATAAGTCAGGTACGAAGGGCTGATAACCTTCATTACCAGTTAGTCCAGATATATTTGTCCATGTTCAATACTTGTTCAGTCAAAAGTTTGTTCGTGCTAATTCACAACTATATTGATGAATTGTAGCCAGCTTATTATTCAGACTCTTTCAATCATGATATATCGTAATATTATTGAACTTAAACTTGCTGGGCAATTTTATGCTCACCCTTGCTATATCATGATAAAACATTGCAGATTAAGGCTAATGCTTCAGATACAAGGAAAGGTTAAAGATCAGTTCCAACTTAAAGTTAATGTGTGCGATTAGATTTGTAATAGTATTGTATGATAATAATGTTATGTGTTAGATAAGTTATGAATGGTGTATAAGTTAAGGTTACTCGACCTTGGGGAATAATGTGTAAAGTTTATTGTATAAATAATTTATATTTATATCTTCCGCAATAGTTGTTGAATGATTGTATCAGATCCGCGGTGATTTGGGACCCGAATTTGGGGCTCTCACAATTGGTATCAAAGCTGTTGGTTATGAAGCTTAGGTAGGAATACCTGAGACCAATAACCGCAGTGATTAGGATAAGATCTAACTCACATAGAGTTAGTTGGTCGGTAAGATTCAAAGACGAATCTCGGTGAGTTGTAAAGATACAGAGTTCCCTAACTCTGATAATAAAGTTGAACAATAGTGGTGAATAGATAGAGTCTAAAAGACTAATAGTGCAGGGATAGGAGATCGTAAAACAAAACGATCAATATATAAAAATGAATCGTAATATATACGATGAGATCACCCCATAATCGGATAAGGTTATAGTACGGAGAAGGATCAAGCGAATGATTAAAAAGTTTACAGCCAGATTTCTGTGTGAATTGGTATAGATTCAGGAAAGGATTATGAATACGAGTTGAATGAAATTCGTATTGAGAAGGGTGTTAAGATTAGGTGGGGATTTCAATTAAGAACTCATGTCAGCAGCTGAGTTGTATGATTCCTTATATAGGCTGAGAATTGGCAATGATTGTGACGCCCCCAAAACAGGTATACATCACCCATCTTGAGTCGCCAGATAAATGGTACATAAATTCAAATACAACTTAATTATACAACAGTCGTGTAAAATATGACAAAACTTAGCTGAGAGTTTAAACAAGAATATTGTCATCTAGACAATATCAACACTCATTGGTGTCCTCATTATAATTATTATCACATTATTCCATAGAATAGTGAGGACTACTAAAGCCATTTATCCTGGACCATCACTCCATTTCCCGACTCGTCCCAGCTATATTCTTATTTCCTGAAGAGAACAATGAAAGAAAGGGTGAGCTCAACTAGCCCAGTAAGAAATATTATGAATAAGATAATGTAGAATAAATTATTCTTAGCCTTCAATAGTATAACAACTGATAGAATACAATAGACAACAAGTTTTAGATCAACAACTGCAGTGAAAATAAGCAATCCATTAAAAGAGTCAAGTAGAGCACAAAATCTACTATCTTCTATGATTTAAAAAGTTTTTCATCAACTTTATCGCTGAGACTCAGCTTAATAAATAAAATCAAATCATCCTTGTACCACGGCCAAGGATATTCATGTAATCATCAATGGTCATGATTATACCGAATAATCCCTGGTCATAATCATACCAACAACTGTCCATCAATGAACTACAGGCCAATAAGGACTTTCACCACATCATTTGTCACATTACGGTCATGATTATACCGAATAATCCCTGGTCATAATCATACCAAGTCCATCTCTGCACGTAAGCCAAAGATGACTTTTATCACAATATAAGCATGAGGATGATGACAATGACATAATAATTCAATAAAACAAGTTCAAGGATAAATTTTAAAGATTTATAATTTAATTTATCCAGAAATCAATAACGTCCAAATTATCAATATGATACTGCTTTGTAGAGTAAAATTCAAGAATAATATTCATGTACCAAAAATAATTTGGACAAAAAAGAAATATATTTTTCTGGTAAATAGTACCCCGTGAATAGTACTTCAAGAATAGTATCTCGTGAATAGTACCCCGACATGAAAAGTACCCCAAATACCCGAGTGAATAATATTTGGGTGAATAGTAATTTAGATGAATAGTAACCCATGAATAGTAACTCGTGAATAGTACTCCGACACGAAAAGTGTCCCGAATATCCGAGTGAATGATACTAGAGTAAATGGTAACTGGGTGAATAGTAACCCATGAATAGTAACCCGTAAAAGAAAAATACCAAAAAAAATGATATTTCATGAAGTGTCGACGTCGGGATTTTTAATTGTCCCTTTCCGTTACTTGTTCTTTGGTGTTCTTATTTTAAGTGAGATTTGTTTGAAAAAACAAGTGAAAAAGGTCCGACATGTATAATGTCGACGATTGGACTATAAGAGTCGCCAGTTGGGTTTTTTAAATGGTTGTACCAACACAACCGAGAAAAGGTTTGCACATTGACCCAGTGATGTGACACTGCTAAACGGGTCGGTGAAACCGAGATTCATTAGGGTCCGGGTACTTGGTTATGCGGAGGGAATGTGTTAGGCACCCCCCGACATCTGTGTTACCACGGTGATCGCCTCTTTTCAAGAAACTATTATCTAAATGTGTGTGTGTGTGGGTCAATGTGCTGTTATTTGGAAGTGGTGCGAGGCCTCGTTTGCACCTATATACACAGGGTTTGAATTTATGTAAAAATTCAATTTTAGCAAGATATGGCAGTGATGTTTTATAAAAGAGGTTTTTCAAACCCTGATGCTCAATAGTAATTGAGACCTTTTACACTCCCATTTTATTCCGTATTCGGCTGGATTTATTTTATTTGACAGATGCGAGGCATCCGTACGAAAATACTTTACAAAAAGGTGCTGAATTCCTCGTAGGTATGAAAACCATCTGAGGGAATCCAAACATCACAGATATATTTACAAGCTGCTTACAGCTGAAAAGGTCCATCACAGGAACCGAATCTAGATTCAGAGGACTAAATCTGTGATCACATGATTCCTAGGCTCACATGATACCGCAATTGATATAAACGCAGTAAGTAGGTATATATATAAAAGCTGTAAATAAATATATATATATATATATATATGATTACCAACCACGAAGTGCCTCCATGGGGATCAGAAATATAAATAAAGCTGTAAAAGCTATCAACCGCCACGGAGGAAACTCCAAGCGGGACGAAATGTAAAGAAAGCTGAAAAAATGATCAACCACCACGAAGTAAACTCCAGGTGGGACGAAATGTAAAGATAATATATATATATATATATAATATATATATATATATATATATATATATAAACTATAGGTGCACCTGATGTAAAATCCAGGCTCATCGAACAGAGTACGACCACAGTTAATATATATATATCCTGCATGAATCAATAGTAATTTACTTTCCAGTTTTCTATTTAAAGAACTCGAAGTGTTAGAGTTCTTCAGGCTTTTCTTTTGTAAGAAAACCTCACCTGAGGTCCGCTCTCCCTTCACTATAGAGTTAGCCGGAGACGAAGCTTTCAGCTTCGATCTTATTAGTTAGAAGATGATAAGTTTAGATCGATTTCACTGATAGATCAGGACCAATTGAGTGATCCTTAGTTTCAGATTTCATCTGATTTGTTTTTAAACCAAAACTTTCTACAAAATTAAGATAGTTAATAGATGGAAAAGATTCATTAAAAATGAAGAGATTAGCGTTACTTTTTACGGCTGGTATGAACAATACCAAAGTAAGTGTAATGTTATTAGTAAAACATAGTGGATCAAAGAAGATAAATCAAAAATTTCGTCTAGTCATCCACCCTTAGAAACAGTTCTAATTCCGGTTAAAAACACTTCAGTTATCGCTAGTCCCATTAAAATTCCTGATGGAGGTAAAGATGATAAAAAGATAATTGAACAATTTGAATATAGCTTATAATATCTCCATAAGTTAAATTATCGTAATCAATATATCCTAAATTTTTACTTAATTCTTCTATAACTTTATGTGCAAATAATGAAGGTAAACCATTAACGAATTTTTCTTTCCAGAATGGCTTATTACTGTCATTTCGCATCATAACTCTAGAGGTGAATACATCTTTGTACCATCTAAAATCACTTAGAGTGGGACAAGTAAGATTACTTAATTGATCATGAATTCTTTCTGTGATGTTACTAGGAGTTCCAATAAAATGTTTAATTATGGTGAAGATTAAAGTATTAACTCCATCTGGCGGTCCCATACCAACTTCTTCGTCGAAGATAGGGTTACCATCATCATCTCTTTGGATAGCATGAATAATTGATATTCTAATATCTTATGTGAGATGTTTCTCCCACCAAGATCTAAGAATACCAGTGAATCCACTCGCTATTAATTCAACTATGTCTGGTTGAGATAAATTGTTGAACTTGGTAATATAGCTATTCGTTACCATAGACATATGATTCAATTTGTTAAGGATTTCTTGTTCACTAAATCCATCAATATTCCATTCATATACTTTATTGGATGAAACAGAGAATTGTTTATCTAGATTTATTTCTTCGAATTATAGATCCGGAGGAGTAGGTCTAGAATACCAATTTCTGGTAATATTAGTGTTATTAACAGTTAATTTATTTAGCTGTTCATTAAGGTTAGAAGCAGATGAGTGAATAGAAGAACTGTCGTCGTCATCATCAGATTCCACTTGATCAATGACAACAATAGAAAACTGAAGTAAATTACTAGAAATTTATATTCTTTGATTACTAGAAATGTTATTAATATTTCGAGTAATTAACTGAAGTTAATTTATGTTCGAAATAGTTTTCTATTTCGAGTTCTTTAAATAGAAAACTGGAAAGTAAATTACTATTGATTCACGCAGGAATCACTATTACATTAACTGGAAGTAAAAGTAATTTACTTAAGTAAAAGTAAAACGTAAGAAACATTTTACATTTACTTTTACATTGGTAAATGTTAAAAATATTTAACTAAGTTAAAAACATTTAACTTAAAGTAAAAGCAAAAGTTATATTCTTTTACTTTTACTTTTACATTTACTAAAGTAAAAGGCTTTTGCTTTACGGAAAGCAAAAGTTGATCTGTTCGCTGGGCCATCAGTGTTGACTGAAGGCGACTGCGTCGTCTTCTCCGGTGACTCCTCCGGTTGACTCCGGCGACTGTTCCGTCGTCTTCTCCGGCGGCTTCTCCGGTTTACTGATCGTCTTCTTCGACGAGTCATCACCTCCATACATTTCCACCTCAAAATTTTTATCCAGGAAATAACCCTTTCACCCCCAAAAATTTTTTTACAAAAGAAGGAGAAAAAAAAAATTTCACCGAAAAAATTGGTCAAAATCTTCAAAATTTCTTTAATTTTGTAGAAAGTTTTTGTTTAAAAACAAATCAGATGAAATCTGAAACAAAGTATCACTCGATTGGTCCTGATCTATCAGTGAAATCGATCTAAACAGTTTCACTAAATCTTAACCGTTTAAACAAAAATTCTTTCTCTTGAAGGTCTACTTAAAAATCCTTACTTGCTGTTGAATCATACCCGTAGATCTAATGATTCCCTTTTGGCCTTACACTGCTCACTTACTTGAGACTTACAAACAGGAACTACTCGGGACTTAAGGCGATCTTGGGTGTTTTCCGGCGAAGGTCAGGCGATTAAAAGTGGAGCAAGAAAAATTAAAAGTTTGTGAAAACGTTTAAAAACCAAGAACAAACTGTTTTTTCTTCGAAATCGACGATAGCATCAAGAACCAACCGTGTGGCTCTGATACCATTTAACAACGGATAAGTTTTTAAAAGAAAAACTTAAACAGAAAAGAAAAGATTAAGAAGATGACCGGTGAATCGGTAAAGTAATCTCTTTCTTTTATTTATAAACAGTTGAGGAAGGGATTACATTAATTCCTAGACTAATTGTTTGAGGAAGATCAAAGTATGAAAGACTTCGACTTCATCTTCTAACTAAGAAGATCGAAGCTGAAAGCTTCGTCTCCGGCTAACTGTAGAGAGAAGGAAGAGAGCGGACCTTAGGTGAGGTTTTCTTATAAAAGAAAAGCCTGAAGAACTCTATCACTTCGAGTTCTTTAAATAGAAAAACTGAAAGTAAATTACTATTGATTCACGTAGGAATCACTATTACATTAACTGAAGTAAAAGTAATTTACTTAAGTAAAAGTAAAACGTAAGAAATATTTTACATTTACTTTTACATTGGTAAATGTAAGAAACATTTAACTAAGTTAAAAACATTTAACTTAAGTAAAAGTAAAAAGTTATATTCTTTTACTTTTACTTTTATATTTACTAAAGTAAAGGCTTTTGCTTTACGGAAAGCAAAAGCAGACTGATGGCTGTCGGCCACCAGCGTTGACTGAAGGCGACTGCGTCGTCTTCTCCGGTGACTCCTCCGGTTGACTCCGGCGACTGTTCCGTCGTCTTCTCCGGCGGCTTCTCCGGTTGACTGGTCCGTCTCCTCCGGTGCCGGATGGAACTGCTGATCGTCTTCTCCGACGAGTCATCACCTCCATACGTTTCCACCTCAAAATTTTTATCCATGAAATAACCCTATCACCCCCAAAAATTTGTTTACAAAAGAAGGAGAAAAAAAAATTTCACCGAAAAAATTGGTCAAAATCTTCAAAATTTCTTTAATTTTGTAGAAAGTTTTTGTTTAAAAACAAATCAGATGAAATTTGAAACAAAGGATCACTCGATTGGTCCTGATCTATGAGTGAAATCGATCTAAACAGTTTCACTAAATCTTAACCGTTTAAACAAAAATTCTTTCTCTTGAAGGTCCACTTAAAAATCCTTACTTGCCGTTGAATCATACCCGTAGATCTAATGATTCCCTTTGGCCTTACACTGCTCACTTACTTGAGACTTACAAACAGGCACTACTCGGGACTTAAGGCGATCTTGGGTGTTTTTCGGCGAAGGTCAGGCGATTAAAAGTAGAGCAAGAAAAATTAAAAGTTTGTGAAAACGTTTAAAAACCAAGAACAAACTGTTTTTTCTTCGAAATCGCCGATAGCATCAAGAACCAACCGTGTGGCTTTGATACCATTTAACAGCAGATAAGTTTTTAAAAGAAAAACTTAAACAGAAAAGAAAAGATTTAGAAGATAACCGGTGAATCGGTAAAGTAATCTCTTTCTTTTATTTATAAACAGTTGAGGAAGGGATTACATTAATTCCTAAACTAACTGTTTGAGGAAGATCGAAGTATGAAAGATATATATTTACTATTGATTCACGCAGGAATCACTATTACATTAACTGGAAGTAAAAATAATTTAATTAAGTAAATGTAAAACGTAAGAAACATTTTACATTTACTTTTACTTTGGTAAACGTTAAAAACATTTAACTAAGTTAAAAACATTTAACTTAAAGTAAAAGCAAAAGTTATATTCTTTTACTTTTACTTTTATATTTACTAAAGTAAAAGGCTTTTGCTTTATGGAAAGCAAAAGCTGATATGATGGCTGGGCCATCAGTGTTGACTGAAGGCGACTGCGTCGTCTTCTCCGGTGACTCCTCCGGTTGACTCCGACGACTGTTCCGTCGTCTTCTCCGGCGGCTTCTCCGGTTGACTGGTCCGTCTCCTCCGGTGCCGGATGGAATTGCTGATCGTCTTCTCTGATACCATTTAACAGCGGATAAGTTTTTAAAAGAAAAACTTAAATAGAAAAGAAAAGATTAAGAAGATGACCGGTGAATCGGTAAAGTAATCTCTTTCTTTTATTTATAAACAGTTGAGGAAGGGATTACATTAATTCCTAGACCAATTGTTTGAGGAAGATCGAAGTATGAAAGACTTCGACTTCATCTTCTAACTAAGAAGATCGAAGCTGAAAGCTTCGTCTCCGGCTAACTCTAGAGAGAAGGGAGAGAGCGGACCTTAGATGAGGTTTCCTTATAAAAGAAAAGCCTGAAGAACTCTATCACTTCGAGTTCTTTAAATAGAAAAACTGAAAGTAAATTACTATTGATTCACGCAGGAATCACTATTACATTAACAAAAGTAAAAGTAATTTACTTAAGTAAAAAAAAACGTAAGAAATATTTTACATTTACTTTTACATTGGTAAATGTAAGAAACATTTACCTAAGTTAAAAACATTTAACTTAAGTAAAAGCAAAAAGTTATATTTTTTTACTTTTACTTTTACATTTACTAAAGTAAAGGCTTTTGCTTTACGGAAAGCAAAAGCTGACTGATGGCTGTCGGCCACCAGCGTTGACTGAAGGCGACTACGTCGTCTTCTCCGGTGACTCCTCCGGTTGACTCCGGCGACAGTTCCGTCGTCTTCTCCGGCGGCTTCTCTGGTTGACTGGTCCGTCTCCTCCGGTGCTGGATGGAACTGCTGATCGTCTTCTCCGACGAGTCATCACCTCCATACGTTTCCACCTCAAAATTTTTATCCAGGAAATAACCCTATCACCCCCAAAAATTTGTTTACAAAAGAAGGAGAAAAAAAAAATTCACCGAAAAAATTGGTAAAAATCTTCAAAATTTCTTTAATTTTGTAGAAAGTTTTTGTTTAAAAACAAATCAGATGAAATCTGAAACAAAGGATCACTCGATTGGTCCTGATCTATCAGTGAAATCGATCTAAACAGTTTCACTAAATCTTAACCGTTTAAACAAAAATTCTTTCTCTTGAAGGTCCACTTAAAAATCCTTACTTGCCGTTGAATCATACCCGTAGATCTAATGATTCCCTTTGGCCTTACACTGCTCACTTACTTGAGACTTACAAACATGCACTACTTGGGACTTAAGGCGATCTTGGGTGTTTTTCGGTGAAGGTCAGGCGATTAAAAGTAGAGTAAGAAAAATTAAAAGTTTGTGAAAACGTTTAAAAACCAAGAACAAACTGTTTTTTCTTCGAAATCGCCGATAGCATTAAGAACCAACCGTGTGGCTTTGATACCATTTAACAGCAGATAAGTTTTTAAAAGAAAAACTTAAACAGAAAAGAAAAGATTAAGAAGATAACCGGTGAATCGGTAAAGTAATCTCTTTCTTTTATTTATAAACAGTAGAGGAAGGGATTACATTAATTCCAAGACTAACTGTTTGAGGAAGATCGAAGTATGAAAGATATATATTTACTATTGATTCACGCAGGAATCACTATTACATTAAGTGGAAGTAAAAGTAATTTACTTAAGTAAAAGTAAAACGTAAGAAACGTTTTACATTTACTTTTACATTGGTAAATGTTAAAAATATTTAACTAAGTTAAAAACATTTAACTTAAAGTAAAAGCAAAAGTTATATTCTTTTACTTTTACTTTTATATTTACTAAAGTAAAAGGCTTTTGCTTTACGGAAAGCAAAAGCTGATCTGATGGCTGGGCCGTCAGTGTTGACTGAAGGCGACTGCGTCGTCTTCTCCGGTGACTCCTCCTGTTGATTCCGGCGACTGTTCCGTCGTCTTCTCCGGCGGCTTCTCCGGTTGACTGGTCCGTCTCCTCCGGTGCCGAATGGAACTGTTGATCTCTTCTCTGATACCATTTAACAGCGGATAAGTTTTTAAAAGAAAAACTTAAACAGAAAAGAAAAGATTAAGAAGATGACCGGTGAATCGGTAAAGTAATCTCTTTCTTTTATTTATAAATAGTTGAGGAAGGGATTACATTAATTCCTAGACTAACTATTCGAGGAAGATCGAAGTATGAAAGACTTCGACTTCATCTTCTAATTAAGAAGATCGAAGTTGAAGGCTTCGTCTCCGGCTAACTCTAGAGATAAGGGAGAGCGGACCTCAGGTGAGGTTTTCTTACAAAAGGAAAGCCTGAAGAACTCTAACACTTCGAGTTCTTTAAATAGAAAACTGGAAAGTAAATTACTATTGATTCACGCAGGAATCACTGTTACATTAACTGGAAGTAAAAGTAATTTACTTAAGTAAAAGTAAAACGTAAGAAATATTTTACATTTACTTTTACATTGGTAAATGTTAAAAACATTTAACTAAGTTAAAAACATTTAACTTAAAGTAAAAGCAAAAGTTATATTCTTTTACTTTTACTTTTACATTTACTAAAGTAAAAGTCTTTTGCTTTACGGAAAGCAAAAGCTGATCTGATGGTTGGGCCATCAGTGTTGACTGAAGGCGACTGCGTCGTCTTCTCCGGTGACTCCTCCGGTTGACTCCGACGACTGTTCCGTCGTCTTCTCCGCCGGCTTCTCTAGTTGACTGGTTCGTCTCCTCTGGTGCCGGATGGAACTGCTGATCGTCTTCTCCGACGAGTCATCACCTCCATACGTTTCTAAAAGCGGAGCAAGAAAAATTAAAAGTTTGTGAAACGCTTAAAAACCAAGAACAAACTGTTTTTTCTTCGAAATCGCCGATAGCATCTAGAACCAACCGTGTGCCTCTGATACCATTTAACAGCGGATAAGTTTTTAAAAGAAAAACTTAAATAGAAAAGAAAAGATTAAGAAGATGACTGGTGAATCGGTAAAGTAATCTCTTTCTTTTATTTATAAACAGTTGAGGAAGGGATTACATTAATTCC
This sequence comes from Panax notoginseng, assembly GCA_016801055.1. NCBI lineage: Eukaryota > Viridiplantae > Streptophyta > Magnoliopsida > Apiales > Araliaceae > Panax > Panax notoginseng. The sequence goes on from CM029013.1 coordinate 178,148,350, forward strand.
TAGACTAACTATTTGAGGAAGATCGAAGTATAAAAGACTTCAACTTCATCTTCTAACTAAGAAGATCGAAGCTGAAAGCTTCGTCTCCGGCTAACTCTAGAGAGAAGGGAGAGCGGACCTCAAGTGAGGTTTTCTGACAAAAGAAAAGCCTAAAGAACTCTAACACTTCGAGTTCTTTAAATAGAAATCTGGAAAGTAAATTACTATTGATTCACGCAGGAATCACTATTACATTAACTGGAAGTAAAAGTAATTTACTTAAGTAAAAGTAAAACGTAAGAAACATTTTACATTACTTTTACATTGGTAAATGTTAAAAACATTTAACTAAGTTAAAAACATTTAACTGTGTGGCTCTGATACCATTTAACAGCGGATAAGTTTTTAAAAGAAAAACTTAAACAGAAAAGAAAAGATTAAGAAGATGACCGGTGAATCGGTAAAGTAATCTCTTTCTTTTATTTATAAACAGTTGAGGAAGGGATTACATTAATTCCTAGACTAACTATTTGAGGAAGATCGAAGTATGAAAGACTTCGACTTCATCTTCTAACTAAGAAGATCGAAGCTGAAAGCTTCGTCTCCGGCTAACTCTAGAGAGAAGGGAGAGCGGACCTCAGGTGAGGTTTTCTTACAAAAGAAAAGCCTGAAGAACTCTAACACTTCGAGTTCTTTAAATAGAAAACTGGAAAGTAAATTACTATTGATTCACGCAGGAATCACTATTACATTAACTGGAAGTAAAAGTAATTTACTTAAGTAAAAGTAAAACATAAGAAATATTTTACATTTACTTTTACATTAGTAAATGTTAAAAACATTTAACTAAGTTAAAAACATTTAACTTAAAGTAAAAGCAAAAGTTATATTCTTTTACTTTTACTTTTACATTGACTAAAGTAAAAGGCTTTTGCTTTACGGAAAGCAAAAGCTGATCTGATGGCTGGGCCATCAGTGTTGACTGAAGGCGACTGGGTCGTCTTCTCGGGTGACTCCTCCTGTTGACTCTGGCGACTGTTCCGTCGTCTTCTCCGCCGGCTTCTCCGGTTGACTGGTCCGTCTCCTCCGGTGCCGGATGGAACTGCTGATCGTCTTCTCCGACGAGTCATCACCTCCATACGTTTCTAAAAGCGGAGCAAGAAAAATTAAATGTTTGTGAAAACGTTTAAAAACCAAGAACAAACTGTTTTTTCTTCGAAATCACCGATAGCATCAAGAACCAACCGTGTGCCTCTGTTACCATTTAACAGCGGATAAGTTTTTAAAAGAAAAACTTAAATAGAAAGGAAAAGATTAAGAAGATGACCGGTGAATCGGTAAAGTAATCTCTTTCTTTTATTTATAAACAGTTGAGGAAGGGATTACATTAATTCCTAGACTAACTATTTGAGGAAGATCGAAGTATAAAAGACTTTGACTTCATCTTCTAACTAAGAAGATCGAAGCTGAAAGCTTCGTCTCCGGCTAACTCTAGAGAGAAGGGAGAGCGGACCTCAAGTGAGGTTTTCTGACAAAAGAAAAGCCTAAAGAACTCTAACACTTCGAGTTCTTTAAATAGAAAACTGGAAAGTAAATTACTATTGATTCACGCAGGAATCACTATTACATTAACTGGAAGTAAAAGTAATTTACTTAAGTAAAAAGTAAAACGTAAGAAACATTTTACATTTACTTTTACATTGGTAAATGTTAAAAACATTTAACTAAGTTAAAAACATTTAACTGTGTGGCTCTGATACCATTTAACAGCGGATAAGTTTTTAAAAGAAAAACTTAAACAGAAAAGAAAAGATTAAGAAGATGACCGGTGAATCGGTAAAGTAATCTCTTTCTTTTATTTATAAACAGTTGAGGAAGGGATTACATTAATTCCTAGACTAACTGTTTGAGGAAGATCGAAGTATGAAAGACTTCGACTTCATCTTCTAACTAAGAAGATCGAAGCTGAAAGCTTCGTCTACGGCTATCTCTAGAGAGAAGGGAGAGCGGACCTCAGGTGAGGTTTTCTTACAAAAGAAAAGCCTGAAGAACTCTAACACTTCGAGTTCTTTAAATAGAAAACTGGAAAGTAAATTACTATTGATTCACGCAGGAATCACTATTACATTAACTGGAAGTAAAAGTAATTTACTTAAGTAAAAGTAAAACGTAAGAAATATTTTACATTTACTTTTACATTAGTAAATGTTAAAAACATTTAACTTAAAGTGAAAGCAAAAGTTATATTCTTTTACTTTTACTTTTATATTTACTAAAGTAAAAGGCTTTTGCTTTACGGAAAGCAAAAGCTGATCTGATGGCTGGGCCATCAGTGTTGACTGAAGGCGACTGCGTCGTCTTTTCCGGTGACTCCTCCGGTTGACTCCGGCGACTGTTCCGTCGTCTTCTCCGCCGACTTCTCCGGTTGACTGGTCCGTCTCCTCCGGTGCCTGATGGAACTGCTGATCGTTTTCTCCGACGAGTCATCACCTCCATACGTTTCTAAAAGCGGAGCAAGAAAAATTAAAAGTTTGTGAAAACGTTTAAAAACCAAGAACAAACTATTTTTTCTTCGAAATCGCCGATAGCATCAAGAACCAACCGTGTGCCTCTGTTACCATTTAACAGCGGATAAGTTTTTAAATGAAAAACTTAAATAGAAAGGAAAAGATTAAGAAGATGACCGGTGAATCGGTAAAGTAATCTCTTTCTTTTATTTATAAACAGTTGAGGAAGGGATTACATTAATTCCTAGACTAACTGTTTGAGGAAGATCGAAGTATAAAAGACTTCGACTTCATCTTCTAACTAAGAAGATCGAAGCTGAAAGCTTCGTCTCCGGCTAACTCTAGAGAGATGGGAGAGCGGACCTCAAGTGAGGTTTTCTTACAAAAGAAAAGCCTAAAGAACTCTAACACTTCAAGTTCTTTAAATAGAAAACTGGAAAGTAAATTACTATTGATTCACACAGGAATCACTATTACATTAACTGGAAGTAAAAGTAATTTACTTAAGTAAAAGTAAAACGTAAGAAATATTTTACATTTACTTTTACATTGGTAAATGTTAAAAACATTTAACTAAGTTAAAAACATTTAGTTGTGTGGCTCTGATACCATTTAACAGCGGATAAATTTTTAAAAGAAAAACTTAAACAGAAAAGAAAAGATTAAGAAGATGACCGGTGAATCGGTAAAGTAATCTCTTTCTTTTATTTATAAACAGTTGAGGAAGGGATTACATTAATTCCTAGACTAACTGTTTGAGGAAGATCGAAGTATGAAAGACTTCGACTTCATCTTCTAACTAAGAAGATCGAAGCTGAAAGCTTCGTCTCCGGCTAACTCTTGAGAGAAGGGAGAGCGGACCTCAGGTGAGGTTTTCTTACAAAAGAAAAGCCTGAAGAACTCTAACACTTCGAGTTCTTTAAATAGAAAACTGGAAAGTAAATTACTATTGATTCACGCAGGAAACACTATTACATTAACTGGAAGTAAAAGTAATTTACTTAAGTAAAAGTAAAACGTAAGAAATATTTTACATTTACTTTTACATTAGTAAATGTTAAAAACATTTAACTAAGTTAAAAACATTTAACTTAAAGTAAAAGCAAAAGTTATATTCTTTTACTTTTACTTTTACATTTACTAAAGTAAAAGGCTTTTGCTTTACGGAAAGCAAAAGCTGATCTGATGGCTGGGCCATCAGTGTTGACTGAAGGCGGCTGCGTCGTCTTCTCCGGTGACTCCTCCGGTTGACTCTGGCGACTGTTCCGTCGTCTTCTCCGCCGGCTTCTCCGGTTGACTGGTCCGTCTCCTTCGGTGCCGGATGGAACTGCTGATCGTCTTCTCCGACGAGTCATCACCTCCATACGTTTCTAAAAGCGGAGCAAGAAAAATTAAATGTTTGTGAAAACGTTTAAAAACCAAGAACAAACTGTTTTTTCTTCGAAATCACCGATAGCATCAAGAACCAACCGTGTGCCTCTGTTACCATTTAACAGCGGATAAGTTTTTAAAAGAAAAACTTAAATAGAAAGGAAAAGATTAAGAAGATGACCGGTGAATCGGTAAAGTAATCTCTTTCTTTTATTTATAAACAGTTGAGGAAGGGATTACATTAATTCCTAGACTAACTGTTTGAGGAAGATCGAAGTATAAAAGACTTCGACTTCATCTTCTAACTAAGAAGATCGAAGCTGAAAGCTTCGTCTCCGGCTAACTCTAGAGAGAAGGGAGAGCGGACCTCAAGTGAGGTTTTCTTATAAAAGAAAAGTCTAAAGAACTCTAACACTTCAAGTTCTTTAAATAGAAAACTGGAAAGTAAATTACTATTGATTCACGCAGGAATCACTATTACATTAACTGGAAGTAAAAGTAATTTACTTAAGTAAAAGTAAAACGTAAGAAATATTTTACATTTACTTTTACATTGGTAAATGTTAAAAATATTTAACTAAGTTAAAAACATTTAACTTAAAGTAAAAGCAAAAGTTATATTCTTTTACTTTTACTTTTATATTTACTAAAGTAAAAGGCTTTTGCTTTACGGAAAGCAAAAGCTGATCTGATGGCTGGGCCATCAGTGTTAACTGAAGGCGACTGCGTCGTCTTCTCCGGTGACTCCTCCGGTTGACTCCGGCGACTGTTCCATCGTCTTCTTCGCTGACTTCTCCGGTTGACTGGTCCGTCTCCTCCGGTGCCGGATGGAACTGCTGATCGTCTTCTCCGACGAGTCATCACCTCCATACGTTTCTAAAAGCGGAGCAAGAAAAATTAAATGTTTGTGAAAACGTTTAAAAACCAAGAACAAACTGTTTTTTCTTCAAAATCGCCGATAGCATCAAGAACCAACCGTGTGCCTCTGATACCATTTAACAGCGGTTAAGTTTTTAAAAGAAAAACTTAAATAGAAAAGAAAAGATTAAGAAGATGACCGGTGAATCGGTAAATTAATCTCTTTCTTTTATTTATAAATAGTTGAGGAAGGGATTACATTAATTCCTAGACTAACTGTTTGAGGAAGATCGAAGTATAAAAGACTTCGACTTCATCTTCTAACTAAGAACATCGAAGCTGAAAGCTTCGTCTCCGACTAACTCTAGAGAGAAGGGAGAGCTGACCTCAAGTGAGGTTATCTTACAAAAGAAAAGCCTAAAGAACTCTAACACTTCGAGTTCTTTAAATAGAAAACTGGAAAGTAAATTACTATTGATTCACGCAAGAATCACTATTACATTAACTGGAAGTAAAAGTAATTTACTTAAGTAAAAGTAAAACGTAAGAAATATTTTACATTTACTTTTACATTGGTAAATGTTAAAAACATTTAACTAAGTTAAAAACATTTAACTGTGTGGCTCTGATACCATTTAACAACGGATAAGTTTTTAAAAGAAAAACTTAAACAGAAAAGAAAAGATTAAGAAGATGACCGGTGAATCGGTAAAGTAATCTCTTTCTTTAATTTATAAACAGTTGAGGAATGGATTACATTAATTCCTAGACTATCTGTTTGAGGAAGATCGAAGTATGAAAGACTTCGACTTCATCTTCTAACTAAGAATGATGATCATAAAAGATGGAGAACCTATTTAATATACAACGAATGATAAAGAAGCTTGGAATTATCATCGTTGGCATAAATCGGTTTGATAAATACTGACTCAGTTTCAATAAGAATATCCTTATAAAAGACCAAAGATTTATAAGGAGCGAGAGGAAGAAAATGCCATCCAGTAGGAAAATACTGGGCAGCTAATTTAACTAGGTCATTTTTAGGTTTCATTGGTAACTCAATGTGGAATAAGTGCTGATCATACTTAGCACGATACTCCGAAGCTGGGTTACTAGGATTTGATGTAGTTGCTTTAGATTGACTAGCAAAAATATCAAATAGTTTAGGTTGACTAGCAAGAACTGACGCATAGGGCTTGGGGACTGTACCAAGCACCTGGAATTTATTATGGGTTTGAGTGACTGGATGAGGAACAACAGTTCCTTTTGATTGATTAACTGGGCCTGAGGAACGACCATGACCACGAGAAGAAGATCGTCCTCTCACACTCATGGTGCTGCAATAGTACCTGTGTTAATGAATTCACGGGTGAGAAAATCAGGAACTGAGTTGTTACTACCTTTAATATATTCAATATCAAAATTAAAAATACTTAATATAGCTTGCCATCTAGCGAAAGAATGCTTAGAGGCGACGTTTTCAAAGTCTTTTTCAAGAATGAATTTAGCAAACTTGCAATCAATCCTAATTAGAAATTTTTGATTCAGTAAATCTCTTTAAAATTTCTTAATACATAATACAAGTGATAAAATATCTTTTTTAATAGTACTGTATTTTAACTGTGTAGGGTTCCATGCGCCCGAATGGAAGCGAACTATTTGTTCGTCAGAAGTGGGAGTTAACTTATGTTTGAGTATGCCACCAAATCCAATATCGGAGGCATCAGTTTCTACTATTTTGAATGCTGAATCATTAGAGATGCCAAGGTAGGGGAAGACCTTAACATATTTTTTAACTTGCTGGACGACAGAAGTATGAATGTCAGTCCCTGGAGGGGGATTACTTTGTAAGCGTTGAAAAAGAGGCTTACAAATTTTCCTGAGATTCTTGTAGAACTTGCCTATATAATTAAGCGAGCCAAGAAATCTCTGTAGCTGAGTTTTGTCGGTAATCTTATCTGAAAATCTGTCGGCAAATTGAATAGCTCTGTCAATAGGCCGAGAAAGTCCGTGATAGAGGATTAATCCAAGAAGGTGAAAGAACAAGACCATTGGTTTTAACTGTTTGGAAGAACGAATTCAAATGTTTAATATGTTCCTCAATAGTCTTGGAGAATACAGGGATATCATCGATGTATACAATAATAAAATGAATGAAAGGATTCAAAATATTATTAAAAATATTCTGAAATTCACTGGGTGCATTTTTTAGTCCAAATGACTGAACATTCCATTCGTAATGTCCGAAAGGAGTGGTAAATGCGGTTTTATACCTATCGTCTGGATGAATAGCAACTTGCAAAAATCCTGACTTAAGGTCAAATTTACTAAAAATGGTGGAGACACTAAACCTGCTAAGGAGGTCTTCCTTATTGGGTAAAGGGTATCTAATCCACTCTAAAACTTTGTTTAATGGCTTGTAATTAATAACTAGACGAGGGACACCTCTCTCTTTCTCAGCTTCATTATTAACATAGAAGGCTGGACAAGACCATGGTGACTTACTATGTCTAATTAATCCTTTACTAAGGAGATCATTAATTTCATTTTTACATAACTCCATTTGTTCATGACTCATCTGAATCGGTCTAGCTTTAGTAGGAATTAAATGTTCTTTAAATTCTTTTGTATATGGTAATCTAACTGTGTGCTTCTTCCTATGCCAAAAGGCATTGGGAGAGTCAGAACATAAGTTTTTTGTTAAATAATCTTTTTATTCACTAATTTTTTCTTGAACTCTGTTACTCTTAAGTTGTTCTTCAACTTGTTGATACCTAACTTCTTTGAGGAAATTTAGGTGGGTAACTTTACAGTTTAACAGGTTTAGTGATTTAGAAATTGATTCTTCTTGGATAAACTTTAAATCTCTTTCTTTTGGTTTGATTAGGAATTTAAATGTAATTTTCTTTCCTAAATGCTCACAACTTAAACCTTTATTACTAGTGGTGAATGGATACAATAAATATATAAATGGTAATCCTAAAATGATTTTATCTGTAAGATTGCGAATTAAAACAAATGGAGTTTTAAAACACATATTGTCTTGACAGATATACACCTTAGGTAATTTATATTTTATTTCCATATGACTACCATTAGCTGAATTAAACTTTTCACTAGTCTTCTTGTAATATCTAGTGGGAATAAGACCTTCTTGAATACAGTTCAGGTCTGCACCAGTATCAATTAAGGCAGGGAGCTGAATAGAGAAGCTTTTATCAATGACTAAATTAATAGAGATATACCACTTTTGAATGGTAATGTCTTTAATTCTTTTAAGTGAGAGACCTTGAATGAAAAGATCAGGTTCATCTTTAACACCTGATGATTCTGGTTCTTCATGACTTTCATCACTGCAAGAGGAATCGTGTACTTGAAGATCTGATTTTTTATCATCAATCTCTTTCCTTAGATTAGAAATATCTAATTTTAGGTTAGCAATTTCTTTCTTTAATTTATTAACCTCATGGTTTAACTCAGGGAGGGTAATTTCTCTAGCTGGAGACTTAAATCTTTCAAGTATTTTATTAAGACTAAAAACTGGTTTCTCTTTAGCAGAAACAGTTCTACTTCCGGTTAAAAACACTTCAGTTATCGCTAGTCCCTTTAAAATTTCTGATGGAGTTAAAGATGATAAAAAGATAATTGAACAATTAAACTTTAGTAATCAGTATCTAGCAACTGTTGGAAAACAGCTAGATAGAATCTAAGAAAAATTTGAAGAAAATATTATTAAAAAACCTGATTCAAAGATTGAACAGCCTTTAATAAAATTACCCGAAAATATAAATAAATTAGGTTTGCCTAATAAAGATGAAGAATTAGTTCAGTCTATTGATAAGTTATTTAAAAAGAATTAAAACTGAAGCTGGTACAAGTGGAACTATTGCTGTCATTGATCAAGTGGAATCTGATGATGACGACGACAGTTCTTCTATTCACTCATCTGCTTCTAACCTTAATGAACAGCTAAATAAATTAACTATTAATAACACTAGTATTACCAGAAATTGGTATTCTAGACCTACTCCTCCGGATCTACAATTCGAAGAAAGAAATCTAGATAAACAATTCTCTGTTTCATCTAATAAAGTATATGAATGGAATATTGATAGATTTAGTGAACAAGAAATCCTTAACAAATTGAATCATATGTCTATGGTAGCGAATAGCTATATTACCAAGTTCAACAATTTATCTCAACCAGACATAGTTGAATTAATAGCTAGTGGATTCACTGGTATTCTCAGATCTTGGTGGGAGAAACATCTCACATAAGATATTAGAATATCAATTATTCATGATATCAAAAGAGATGATGATGGTAACCCTATCTTCGACGAAGAAGTTGGTATGGGACCGCCAGATGGAGTTAATACTTTAATCTTCACCATAATTAAACATTTTATTGGAACTTCTAGTAACATCACAGAAAGAATTCATGATCAATTAAGTAATCTTACTTGTCCCACTCTAAGTGATTTTAGATGGTACAAAGATGTATTCACCTCTAGAGTTATGATGCGAAATGACAGTAATAAGCCATTCTGGAAAGAAAAATTCGTTAATGGTTTACCTTCATTATTTGCACATAAAGTTAGAGAAGAATTAAGTAAAAATTTAGGATATATTGATTACGATAATTTAACTTATGGAGATATTATAAGCTATATTCAAAAAAACGGATTAAAAATGTGTATTGACTTTAAGTTAGCCAAGCAAGCCAGTAAAGACAAAAAAAAGGCTAAATACGAGTTAGGCACTTTCTGTGAACAATATGGTTTACCGCCTGTTGCTCCCTCTAGGAGAAAGCACTGGCAACCCCATAAACATATTGAGTCACATAAGAGTCATAAACATCGTAAGAAGTGATATAATCAGGATAAGAAAATTGTTAATAAAGATTCTTATTATAAGAAACCTCAGTCAACACACAAAAAATCAACCAAAAAATCAAAGAGTTTTGATAAGAGTAAAATTGTCTGTCACAATTGTGGGCAGAAAGGACACTTTAAAAGTGAATGTAGAGTTAAGCAAAAATTAAATCAGTTGAACATCTCAGTAGAAGATATAGAACAATTATTAGAATTAATGAGAATTGAAAATAACAATAGTAATGAAGAAGCTTCAGATATTCCTGAAGAATTGGAAATGTCTTCAATAATAACTGGGGTTTTAGTCCGTTCAAAACTAATTTTAACAGTTCCGTCAGGAAACTGTTTTAAGTTTTCAATATTTAATAAATTATTGACTATGGGTTGTTGTGGTAATTCATTCGGCAAAGTCCATTGACTAGGTAAAGTAATATCCTTCCAGAAGATTGTTCTCAGGATTTGGATATTAGCATCACTAGTTAAACTCTGAATTAAAACTGTTTGATCACGAGGACTCTTATTAAGAGCATGAACATTCAAGTTTGACTTCATGGTCTTATAGTAGATCCGGTAAATCAAAGCAATAGGCTGAGATCCCTCGATCATCTGAGTAATCTCTCCTTCAGTTTTAATATTTAATGTTAATCTTTAAATAATTTTTGATCACTGAGACTTAATGTAAAATCAGGGAAACAATTAAAATGAATTGGACCATTATGAAGGCTGCCTTCCATGACACCAATTATACTGGGATAATAATTTAAAAATCTAGCGTCTCTAAGACAGAGGTAGATTGATGAATTAATTCCTTTTCTGTTAAGTGGTTTAACTGCAACTTGAATTAATCATATATGTATAAAATTATAACCCTTTTTTCTATGTTTTTTTATAACATCTGGTGATAAAAGGCTACAATTTTCATATTCTTTATTAATTTCAAAAACTCTTTCAACTGTTTTAACATTATAGTCCGTTTTAAATTTATCTGAAAAAGTTGACTGATAAATTTCTTTGGGGGATACCCTAGGTATGTTCTAATTATGTATAACTTGATTTAGGTTTTCATAACTCTGTTCTTCCTGGTTAACTATGTCTGGAACTGGAGGCAAAGTTGACCGGTTACTAACTGAGGAGCTGGATCTAAATAATCTACTCATCTTGACTGTTTTCAAAATAAAATCTGACTCAAGGTTCATTCATGCATACCCCGTTTACCCTAAGTAGACTCATATCTATGTTCTATAACCCGACACTGCTCACACCCTGGAGACTTACAAAGGTTAGACACGAACTAGGTGGACTACAGGTAAATAAGGTGACTTCAGAACTCTGAGGAAGACGATGATTTTGAAAAAGAGAAGATAAGTTTGATTAAAAAGATCTAACTAGGCAGTCAGAACAAACAAACAACTGAGCTCTAATACCATTTAGGGAAGGAAGAAGGAAAAGAGGGAAGAACAGATAGATGCGCATACAAACACAATTAATCTACTAAAATAAAAATAAATTTTATTGATTAACTTAAACTTATTTACAAGTGCAGAAAATAAAATTAACTTACAAGATAACTAAAAGAAGAACATTAGATGAAGAGGGGTTAAGTAGGCTAAACAGTGGTGGAGTCTAAAGATTAGTCAGAGAAGGATCTCTAAGTCTTTCTAAGTCTGTCTAAGTAAATGAATTCGATTTCCTTTTATAGAATAAGGAAACGAACTATTACAACATTACTATTACAATAACTGAGGTAAAGTAAAAGTAGGAAACATATTACATTTACTAAAGTAAAGTAAAAGTAAAAGAAAAGAAAAGAAGCTGTGGGGCCAGATGTCTGACTGAGTGCTACTTTTGGTGGAAAGCAGAAGATGCTGCTGGCGAGGCTGCCGGAGCAAAAGATGCTGCTGACGAGGCTGCCAAAACAGGTGCTGACTGGGCTGACTGACTGAGCTGAATGGGTTGCCGGAGCAGGGGCTGATTGAGACAATCAGGCAAATGGATCCTGAGCATCCTGAAGATTGATCGTACCATAGGGGTCACAATCATCATCTTCATCCTCTAAATTTTGACTATCATTTTATCATTTGGAATGAGAAGAAGCTGCTTCTGATTTTTTATCTAACTGGTCTAATCTTGCTTGAATGGCGTCGGCAAGAAGCCTTAACTGAGAATTAGAATAACTGGAAACCTCGGCGACTTTACTAGGACTCAGAGGAGTAATTGATTTTTCTTTTGATTTCTCAGAAGCTTTAACCGAAGATTTACTAGAAGACTATATGACTAGAGTTTTAGTAACTGGAGGGGTCAATGAAAGAGTAGATGGAGAAGGTGGAAATTCCTTCTGAACCTGACCAACTATCCTATCGACTCCGAACTTATCCCACCATTTAATATAAAAACGGCGAGAGACCTGGGAAATTGGGGAGATAACTGTTTGAGCTGACCTAATTCCTATAGAAGAAGGAGGCTGGAATACTGTGACTTCTTGGGTGGCCGTAATGACATATTGACGTTTAATGATCCAAGGGATTTTATATTTACTGCAAAATATAAGGAATGCAAATATTTCCTCATATTTCGGGAGATAGTTACTATGATGACAAAAATGCTCAAGTTGAGCCATAAGTGGATCTGGGAAAATTGCATGATCAAGACCATGCCTTGTCCACCAGAGAATGAACCACTTAGGAAATTGACTCTTGATCGAACTCTGTTCGATGAGCCTAGACTTCGGTCTGGAGCGTTTACTACTTTAATATATATATATATATATATATATATATATATATATATATATATATATATATATATATATATATATATACAGACTGGAATGAAACCACGAACCGAAGTTCGGGCAAAAGCAAGCAACACGACTCTCAACGTGTAGAAGGGTGTGTTCAAAGATGAAGAGAAACACTCTAAAGTGTGTGAGAAGGCTTACAGTGGGCTGCAAAAGAAGACTTCTATATCTTTAGAGTGAGTAAACACAGACTTTTGTAGGTACAAAAGGGCTATATATGAGCTCACAGGTGTTTAAAAGGGGAAAGTACACTGCATGGGATGAGTACAGAGCAAATTGGGCAGGGCTTCCTCGTCGTTTCTCTTACAAAATGGCCACCCCAAGCCCTTTATTTATAGAGGATGGAGCCGTAAGTGTACCTATTGCTGGGCCGCAGGTGTACCTGCTGCTGCTCGGGGTGCCCCGGGCAATGTGGGTCCCGCCGTGTCGAAGTACGTACACTCGGACAACGCGCTGTTTGCTCGGTCGCTCATAACTTTCAATCCGGGAGTCCGATGGAAGCGTGCCATATCATTCTGGAAAGCTCTTTTCGAGAGCTACACAATAACATATGATTTGCCCTTTTTTGTTTCCAGGAAGATGGGTCCATGACCGAAATGGCATTTCCAGATTTCTGTCAGGTAGTCCGTTGAGTCGTTTTGTGTAGTTTGCACTCGAAAGTTAAGATATGGTTGTTGTGGGACTTCTATTAAAGTAATTTGAGTTTACATGAGTGTATTTGATGTGAGTTGAAGTTGAGTTAGCAAAATAACCATTTTGCCCCTCCCGGGGTTATCTCTGGTTTTCGCACAGTTGTAGCAGTCGTTTCTCAGGGTTATCTCTGAGGTTAACTTGATGTTGATTTTGACTATCCTCAGGGTTATCTCTGAGGTTGGCTTGACCTCCTGGGGCTATCTCCAGGCTTTTATCTTTATTCTCCAGGGTTACCTTCGAGGTTAAAACTAACTTTCCCGGGATTATCTCTGGGGTTAGAACTTGATTTCCTGGGGCTATCTCCGGGGTTGGAAACTGGATCTCCCGGGGTGATCTCCGAGGTTTGAAGTTGATGTCGTAGTCCTCCAGGGTTATCTTTGGAGTGTGAAAAAGATGCTTTTGCCCTCCTGCATGGTTAGTAATAGGAGAAGAAAATTTTAATTGTCTACATATGCCCCTCTTTATCATGTTCATGCAATGCAATGGAATGGACATGATAAAGATTAGTAGACACTTGAAACGTGATAAGGTATTTTCAATGATGCAAATCGCAATGTAGTGAATGTTTATGATGAATGTGACAATGTTTTCATTATTTGCAATTCGTAAATCGCACATCGCATTTCTCACATCGCTTTTCGCATTTCGCATTTGGCCAAACTGCACATCATAAATTGCACATCGTATTTTGCATATCGTAAATCGCCTATCGTATATCGCAAATCACATATCGCATATCGCAAATCGCATATCGCAAAATTACAAATCACAATGTTATGATGAATGTTAAAATGTTTATACAAATCGCTTTACCTTTATCGATCATTGCTGATGCCTATACTGGTGTTGACTCTAATGGTTTGGTATTTAATCGCTGACTTATTTGATGAAGATAAGTTGGGATGTTTTCCACATCTCTGATGGGGATGGCGTTCTGAAATCACTAGACCCTCCCGATGTATTCACTGGTACTTGCAATGGTGACTATCCTGCTAATCGCCAAACTTTTTTGGTTTCCACTCGAACGGTGGTATACGAAGCTTTCATCGCTGAACTATGTTAATGTCGCTGAATTGATGCCAATGGTCTTAGAATACCGGATCTTCCGATACCTTCGCTGAAGTAATATTCCATGGATTACTTCACTAGATTTCGCCTGATGTTACGCTAGATTAATGACAACCACCAGATGTCTCGCCCTTTTTTGCGGTGATATGGAGTTCCTTTCGCTTTTGGGGCAGGTGCCCCATTTCCTTGAGCTTTTGATTCGCAACTCGTTGAACTGATGACTTGAATACCGCTAATATCCCTGGAAGGTGCAGCTCGCTATTTTGCTACCCAGATTTGAATTTCGTTGTAGAGGTCTCGATTTTTGAGAATTTTCCCTTTCTTTCGTAGGGGGCACGCTTATATCGCCATGATTTCTTTTAGGAGTTCTCCCCCTTCTTTTGACGAGAGGCTTATCCCGCCTTAAACTCCTTTCATTCCTTAGAATCGCAAAATGCCCTAGTCCTTTCGCATGTTCTTGCTGGGGATTCATATGACAAACTCTCTTTGTTGACCAAGTCACTATTGAATAATATCTGAATCGCCATTCAGATGATGATAAACCATGATGATGGCACTGACTGATGTATTTTCCACTTTAGGATGGTTGATAAATGCCCCAGTGTTGAGTTGTCACTACTTCTGAGATTGCCCCCAATCTTGTCGTAAGGGATCCAATATCCGATTGTCGCCAATTTTGAAATTGCCCCAGCCTTGCTTGTTGTCTGGGGTAGTTGCTTGGACAGATGGGCTGATAAGATGTCCAGATCGCGAGAAGCTTTTACCTCTGTACCATATGGTGAACAGGTAGTGAATGTGGGCTTTAATATTGACAGCTATTTTTGGTAGAAATGTCGCTTTGGTTGAGGGAGATGATGCTCTAACTCATAGGGATACCGCTGTTGTTGAGCGGGATGAGGCTATATCTGCCCGAGATGTCGCTATTAAATATAGCACTGCAGTGAGGTCTCATACTATTGGTATCATCGCAGAGATGAGCATCTGTATTGATGAGCATCGCGTCACCATGCAGATGGCTGTGGAAATTTTAGGTCGCTTTGTTACCATAGGGCAGAAGTTTACAGCGTTACACCCTTCTTTTGAGAGGGATGCCATGTTGAATTCGATTGTGCGCATATACATTGATTTGTAGAAGGGCTTGGATTTTCCTTCACAGACTTGCTTACCCATTTTTGTCATGTATAGTACATATTGTATATATCAAACAACATTATATATGGCAGGGAAATATATGTTGATTCACTTCCCTTTTAGTTGTGCCTCGTTACTTGTTTGATATTTGCTTGTTTCTCCAGGACTTTGTGATCTAGATGTATTCTGAACTCCTCCTTGATGGATGGACAGTGAGATGTCTCAGGATTTTCAGAATGGATCGTCGATCTGTGTGTATTCCCTACCATCTTTAGTGTCTTGGGACTTATTTCTGTATGTGGTTATGAATAGGAGTATGTTTGTTTTTGTTTTTCTGTGGTGAGACCGGACCATAAAGATGGCTGCCTACGTACTCTCGTGTATTGGGGAGATCAGGTCGACGTAGTTCGCCCCTCAAGGCGAGATGAAAAGCATGATCCCATGAGCAGATCAGACTGTGAGGAAGAGAAAGTTTGATCCTAGGTTGAGGATAAACTGAAGGTATGAGAAGTTTGATCTTATGTATAGGTAGCCAAACTGCAAACGTAAGAGGTTCAATTCGCGGTGGGATGACCGAAGTGGTATGATCGTAGTGAAGCCAGGTTGCTGGCTCGAAATGATGATTCCCTGAGGGGCAAAGTGTGGAAGAGTTGTATGTGGTAAAGGGTTAAAGAACCGAAATAATTGGTAATTTGATGATCCAAAACCAGGATATTCGCTTGATGGTAACCTCAGACATAGTACCGTTTCACGGTGTCTGAATTGACGAGTTACAAAAATTCATCGTCGTCCATTTCCTGTAATCTGAAAGCGCCTCCTGTTAATACCTCCTTGACAATAAACAGGCCTTCCCAGTTCGGCGAGAATTTTCCTTTTGACTGAGCTTGGTTGTCAACGATCTTTTTTCAAAATCAAGTCGTGTTGTTTGAACTGCCGTAGTTGGACTTTTCTGTTGTAGGATCTTCTTTACAAGTAGAGGGTCGCTCATGTGTGGGCCACATACTTTCCCATGGATTTCATCTATAGCCTCTGAGCTTGGTCCTCGTCTAGACATCTGAGGAGACCTCGTTCTGCATCTCTTTTCATATAGTGCATCTCCCTTCAGGTAGAATTTTATAGCAAGTTGATGGATCCGCCTTTTCTCAATCGGGCTCACCTCAGCGGGTGTAGATCCATCTCGTAAGTACTTCTTGATGTGTTGATACCAAGGTTATTGGACGGGAGGTAGGTCATCAGAGGCTTTTCATAGGCTGGAGCTTTTTGTTGCGCAAATATGAGGGTTGGCATGTCTTCCTTGTCATGTATGTCGATCAACGATGCCAAGGTTGCTAGCACACTCGCAAAATCATTCCTATTCTAAGGAATGTGGAGGAAGGATTCTTCTTCAAGCTCCAAAGCCATCTGTAGAACCTGTCGATGGTAAGGCAGCAACTGTAGAACTTGTTGAAGAGCTTTCTTCTTTTTCCTTTTTCTCTTTTTTTTTCTTTTTCTTTTTTCATTTTTTCTTTTTTTTATACATTAGATTGTGAAAAAGTGTCCTATGGCTCACTGATAGGTAAATCTGGCATTAATGAGGCCGAATGACAATCGTCCGTAGCAAAAGGTTCCCCAAGGATTGATGAAAACAATTTTCTCATGATCTTCCTCAGCAACCACGATTTGATGGTACCTCACAAAGCAATCAGCAAAGGAGTACATGTCGTATCGAGCTGTATTATCAACAAGTATGTGGATGAATGGCACGGGAAAGCTGTCTTTGAGGCAAGCTTTATTCAAATCTCTACAATCCACACAACCTCGCACATTCCTTCTCGGTTTCGGAATGGGGACTATGTTGGATAGCCATCCAGGGTATGTTTACACCATGATGATGTCGGCTTGAAATTGTTTCACAATTTCTTCTTTAATTTTTAACTTCCACTCAGGTTTTAATCGCCGGAGCTTCTGCCTGAGTGGCTTGAATCCCCCTTTGATGGGAAGGCGATGAATGTTAATTTCCGTGTATAAACCGACCATGTCTTCATGAGACCATGCAAACACATCCTGGAATAGAGTCCATAGAGTAACCATGTCATTCCTTTGGTTTGGAGTGAGGTCCGTACCCATCTGGATTTGTTTGGGGTTTTTCGCGGTTCAAAAGAGGTGGTTTAATCAAGATTTGGCTTCGGTTTGTCTTCGACCCATTCTTTGATCTCCTGAGGTATCTCATAGTCCTCTTATATTTCCATCAAGTCTGAGTCCCACTTTACATCAAAGTTACAGTCCTTGTGGAGAATAGGTACCTCATCAGCAAGTACAGGCACATCTAAATTCAGAGTCCTGAAACAAAATATACTTTCACTTAGTATATAACACTGTTCAATCACATAAAGTGTTAACCTGTAATGACAAAAGTAACTGCTAATACTGTACAGAAAAAGTAAGCAGTTATTGCTATCTATAAGGTAGAGAGAGTTTCTTCCCTTTTTACCCTCGTCGGCCAATGCAAGAAGTGGTACTCCAATTGTCGAGGGCAAAGTCTTGGTGGTCTGCAGTGATGGAGGGGCTATCATCAACCTCCTTCTCCCGAATGATGACCATTACGTCTGGGCCATCATCGTCTGGGGTGTATATGTTTGAGAAGCATTTATTTGGGTTTTTATTTGGTTTGACCGCACCATTGATGGCTGCCTACGTACTCCTATAGAAGAGGAGATTAGGTCTTTCGTAGTTCAGGGTTTGGTTTGAAAAGGTTCAAAGGGGGTGAGTGGTAAGAAGAGCGTAGAGATGTTTTTTTTGTTTTGTTTATTTATTTACATCCATGGAAATAAAAGGCATACTACGAAGAAAGTGATACCGTTCCAACATTTTCTGGAACTCTCAACTTTATCCCCTGGATCTACATCTTCTTAGCTAGTTGAGGCCTGATAGTCCAGTTGTCAGTGGTTATGTTTCCTTCAGGGCTCGTGATAGAGGTTACCCCTTGATTCTGAATGTCTTCGCTTGTGGCCATAACTTGATCGCTTCTTGATTCAGTACACTCCTCAGGGACGCTTGAAATGGACGCATCGTAAAAATGGATGAAATCTAGATTCTTTAATGGGTTGGATTTCCCGACAATCTCACCACCTTTTTCTTCATCCATTCCTTCGCCTTCTTCATAGGTTTCAAAGGATTCAACCATGAAATCTCCCTCGAACTGTTGTTGCCTTTCCTACAAAGAACTTTCCTTTTTGGCTTTTTCTTCCTTGGAAAGGATTAGTATTTCCTCCACATCATCCAACGTGATAAAATCAGGAACGTGGTGGATATCTTGGAACCATAGGACATTTGATGTTGGTGGGGGAATCTCCTTTGGGGATGCCTTTGTTTCTTCTGTCATTTCTTACATTAGGATCAGTCCACCTTGTGTGCTGGTAGAATTGTCGCTCACAGCCTTCACCTCATTTGAACTGCCTGTCTCGAATGGACATCTTAAGCTTTTTATTTCCTTTTCGCCTTTTTTGGTCATGGGAAATTCTATATCCAGCTCTCCATTTTCAATGAGGTCCTGGATTTTATGTCGCAAAGACCAACATTCTTCAGTCGTATGTCCAAGTGAGTTAGAATGGTAGAGACATATCTTGGTGGAGTCATAACTCTTTATCTTGGGCTTTATAGGAGGCATCAACTCAGTAATCCTTCCTTCGCTTATCAGAAGGTGTAGCATTTCTTCATTGGATTTGCTCAAAGGGTGAATTTTCTAACTCTTTTGGAGGTTGTTTGATCTTTCATCTTTGAGAATTCGCATTCCCTCGATCGATTCTTCTGCTGGCGAGATCTTCTAGCAATTTTATCATCCCCTTTTTCTTGTATTTTCAGCCTGCTTTGATCTTCTTCATTTAGCTGGCTCATCGTGGAGTCCTTTTTCTCTTGGCTTTCTGATAGTTGAGTGAAAAAATGATTTGTTTCCTGATGTTGGCGCACTATTACCCTAGCCAGCAGGTTTACTTGATTCTGGATCGCATCCAATTTTTGTATTACTGGCATACCTTCCTCCGAGTTTTCCCACTCTAGGATATTTGTTATGTGCCTTTGGGGGTATTCCTCCATCCTTTGCATGTACTTACGAATTGGATACCTTTTAGCGCTTCCTGACCCGATCATGTTTACTTCTTCCGTATCATGTCGCAACGAAAGGTTGGTGTTAATATTTTGTTGGTCAGGTTGTTCGACCACAATACTTTCACTTTCGATCAGATTTTGAATCTTATGTTTTAAGGACCAACAATCATGTATATCGTGTCCTGGAGACCCTGAGTGGTAAGCACATCTCTGGCTTGGATTGTATCTTTTGCTCCCTGGTTCCAGAGGTGGGGCTAATTCGGTAATTTTCTTGTGATCCATTAATATCGCCAATACATGTTCAAGGGAATCGCCCAGTGGAGTGAATACCCGATTTTCCGTTCTTTTAAATTTTCTTTTCCTGTCTAGGCATTGGTTGAATGTAGCATGTTGTTGAGATGGCAGATTGTCTTGTATTTTCCAAATGGGGGGACTGTATGTTGGTCTCCTAGCTTGCCCCTGTATAATAAGGGATACATCTTTAATGCCTTTATCGGGTACATTCTTGGGTTCGCTTGCATATTTGCCAGTCTGTATATGCTTGGCGACTATTTCCAAGGCAGTAATCTTGCCTGCCTTCAGGCCCATCTAAGCCATTTCACCGTGTTTGATCATTTCTGAGAATGGCTTTTCTATGTCTGCTAGGATCCTCTCATAGTAAGGAGCCTCTTGGATATCAATAAATGTCATTACCCATCTCAGTTTTTGTCATTGATGGAATGACTTGCGCTTCTAGATGTCTCCACCTTTGGGCATATTCTCGGAAAGATTCAGTACTTTACTTTGTCACTTTAGTCACATGATATCGATCCGGTGCCATTTGTGACTGAAAACTGTACTGATTTAGAAAGGCGTGGGCCAATTCTTCCCAGTTGTGGATTTTGGCATTGTCAAGTCGGGCATACCAAGCTTTAACTTCTCCAGTGAGACTCTTTTGAAAAAGTTGCATTCTGAGGCTTTCATTTTCAGCATAAGACCCCAGTTCACCAATGTACACTTTTAGGTGCGTATAGGGATCGCCTGCCCCATTGTACTTTTCAAATTCTGGGACTTTGAATTTGGTAAGATATTGAGCCCCTAGGATTATAAAGAGATCTGAATAGGTGACACTCCCATAATTTCCAGTCCCTTTAATTGACCGGATGGTATTCTCCATTTGTTGGACTTTCTTTCTTATATCCCCAGTTTCTCGATCATCTCTGAGATTTGTGATTTCTTTATTGGAATGAGGTTTAGGTATATGGGTTTCCATCTTTTTACCAATGCCCTGACTGCCCCCTAGTGTGAAGGGCTCTGGTTGAGTAGGCATTGTCTGGCCCTGCGTATTTTTACTTTGATCTTTTAGAAAGACAACCAATTCTGCTATCTGATTCCTTAATCCTTCAAACTCCTCTCGGGAAACAGGAGTAGGATCAGGCTGGCCCGGTGTAGCCATGCCTGACGATGGGATCAGTGCCTTCTTGGACTTTAAACGGGTAACGGGACCGATTGCTTCCCTGTGAAAGACTTGCATAGTTTAGTCTTTAGGGAATGTGAATAATAACATGCTATGTGATGTGTCCATTTTAGGATTTTTATCCTGCAAAACGGATGTCAGCTATTTGTAGCATGTTAAAAATATGTATGTGTACACATTTCTTCATATTTCTCATTACATGGAGACAGATATGGAAGATAATTTCAAGCAATTGAAATGAAAGCATGAAGAGATTTTCCTCCGTTTTGGGTTTATCAGAGGCTGACCTATCTTAGGTTACTCTTGCGGCTTTTTGGCATGAAGGTTCCCAAATCGTCGCAATCTACTTGACGGGAAATTAATCCGGTCTTTCAACTAGAGCGAATTTGGGTGGTGCCTTTCCTGAGCCTCGGAGAATCAGGCTTCTCACGAGTCCAGTAATCAAACACTGACGGGATAGCCTCCTGGTGGAGGGACCACACAACATACATTCACATACATCGCGTCTTACCGTATGAAAATGATGACATGTGCGAAGCACTAATATCACAAGCAGATATGGTGCGAAGCACTAATATCACAAGCAATTTTATAGTGCGAAACACTAATATCACAGGCAGTTTATAGTGCGAAGCACTAATATCACAAGCAGTTTATAGTGCGAAGCACTAACTACGGAAATGCATTCGTACACATTTATCACAAAATGTAAATGCAACATCCACACACAAGTAGATAACAATTTTGAAAAAATTGTAATAGCGGCTTAAGTCCTCTTACTGGAATCCCCAGCAGAGTCGCCACCTGTCAACGTCGGGATTTTTAATTGTCCCTTTCCGTTACTTGTTCTTTGGTGTTCTCATTTTAAGTGAGATTTGTTTGAAAAGACAAGTGAAAAAGGTCCGACATGTATAATGTCGACAACTGGACTATAAGAGTCGCCAGTTGGGTTTTTTAAATGGTTGTACCAACACAACCGAGAACAGGTTTGCACATTGACCCAGTGATGTGACACTGCTAAACGGGTCGGTGAAACCGAGATTCATTAGGGTCCCGGGACTTGGTTATGCGGAGGGAAGGTGTTAGGCAACCCCCGACATCCGTATTACCACGATGACCGCCTCTTTTCAAGAAACTATTATCTGAATGTGTGTGTGTGTGTGTCAATGTGCTGTTATTTGGAAGTGGTGCGAGGCCTCGCTCGCACCTATATACACAGGGTTTGAATTTATGTAAAAATTCTATTTTAGCAAGATATGGCAGTGATGTTTTATAAAAGAGGTTTTTCAAACCCTGATGCTCAATAGTAATTGAGACCTTTTACACTCCCATTTTATTCCGTATTCGGCTGGATTTATTTTATTTGACAGAGGCGAGGCATCCGTACGAAAATACTTTACAAAAAGGTGTTAAATTCCTCGTGGGTATGAAAATCATCTGAGGGAATCCAAACATCACATATATGTTTACAAGCTGCTTACAGCTGAAAAGGTCTATCACGGGAATGTGATAGACCACACAGACAGGTTATTCCCAACAGAATAATAAATAATGAAACCAAATCATGCGTAATACGCACAGATAGGATATTCCAACAGAATAATAAAGAATGGAACCAGGTCATACGTAATCCGCACAGACAGGATATTTCAACAGAATAATAAAGAATGGAATAACAGAAGAATTTCACCATGTATGCGGTACTTCGCATAGACATGTTATTCCAACATAATAATAAACAATGGAATAACAGAAGAATTTCACCATGTATGTGGTACTTCGCATAGACAGGTTATTCCAACATAATAATAAAGAATGGAATAACAGAAGCTCTCTTCATGAATACGAAAGAAATAATACCCCTTACAATAATAATAATATCCATTACCTTAGAAGAAAACTGGATACTGGAATAGTGAGGTAGTAGACTTCCCTTCTTCTTTCTCTCTATAATTTCTCTCTATAATAATTGATCTATAGCTTTAGTGAATTGGTGAGAAATAAAGGAAGAATGAGCTTCTATTTATAGGAAAATATAGTTTCGATAATTGCACGTTTTGGGGCTCGAAATATTACAGTATAATACCTTCCTCTTTTCTTTTATTTTTAATTTAGTCCTGCAAATATTATCAAACTTGCACCACCTCCCCTAATAGTAAATAATGTAAATCAATAGTAAATCATGTGAATCAATAGTTCTAGACATGTGAAAATACGAATTACAGTATAGTACCTCCATCTATACCTCTATTTTTAACTTAGTCATGCAAGTATTATCAACTTGCACCAACTCCCCTAATAGTAAATAATGTGAATCAATAGTACACACATGTGAACACATAGTTATAAGCATGTGAATTAATAGCAATTAATTGCTCATTTATCCAGTTAATTACCCGATTGGTCAAAATTGTTTGGTGCGGAATCTAATAAGACTGAGGTAGAATTTTGTGCGTATGGCAGTGACGAGAAACATATTCGAGCAGCAGTACTTATTAAGTACATGGCATACTGGATTAATTACTCACTATGTCCGTAAGTTATGATGGTTTGCGGATGAATTTCTATATAACCTTTGCGAAAATGACAGACAATAGTCTGCATAACCCCTCAGCACAATTTCAAAATTTTAACTCTTGTGAGAGGTGTATTAGGTAGCATGTGATGATGAGAATGTATGGTGTATGGTGTATGGTGTATGGTGTATGGTGTAGGGTGTAGGATGAAGGGTGTAAGGTAAATTTCGGGGACGAATTTTTTAGAAGAATGGGTGAATGTGACAACCCGAGAATTTAGAGAATTTTTAAAATCTTAATTAATTGATTTAAAGTACAATATTAGAACCTATAAATAAAATAAGTGTATGCGTTGGATATTTTTGAGAAGGAATTTTGAAGATTTCAAAATTCTATGAAGGATTTAGGTGAATTATTCAGGATTAAGGATATACGTGAATATGTTCTGTGTATATGGTTATGTATATGTACAGAATGTGGTTAAGGGTCAAGGGTTGACCAGATAAATAATATCTATAACAAACCCTATGTATATATTAAGAACGTCAACGTTCGGTTAGAAAATTTTTACGATTTATAAGAAACCCTAAAACGGTTCTTGAAACCCTAATTTTAGTTCCGAAAATTTGAAACCCTAATTTGAGGATTTAAATGCAATGTATAATGTTTTTCTGTATTAATCACAAATCTAATCAGGGATAACCCTAATGATTAATTAGAATTCTAATAATTAGAAACTAATTATTAGAAACCTTAATTTGTAAATTAGAAACCCTAATTTATAGAAAAATAGAATTAATGATTTAAAAATCATATAAATATGATTTCAATGTTATAAAAATATTTTAAGTTATAAAATACAACTTTTGTTATTTAGTCATGAAAATATTAATATTTTAATATTAATAGCAATTATCGAATAATAAATTTATTTGTTTAAAAATCATATAAAGGTGATTTTAAAGTTTTAAAAATACTTTGTGATATTATAAATATATTATAATATTATGACATGTATTTCATTAATATTTTATATTAAATAAATATTAATGATAAATGATTTATGTGGTATTTAATTTATTTAAATACAATATTAATGATTAAAAATTCATGATAAATGATGATAATTATGTGAAAATTATTACGAACTTACGAAAAATATTTTGACTGATATTAAAATTATCTGAGACAATTGTTAAGTATTAAGCAGAGTTTAATTGAACTTAAACTCGACGATTGTCCAACTAGACCGTCGGAATGTTAGAATTGTGTCGGGTTCAACTCAGACTACAATAGTTTGACTTGATTCCAAGTCTTATGTGTGTTATAGACTGATAGGGTTATGTGTTATGTGTTTAGGCTATTCTATGTATGTATATATATGTGTGATATATATATATATATATATATATATATATATATATATATATATAATAGTGTTATATTGTGGTGATATTATTCTAATATTTGAGATCTATATTACTAATATTAGGTCTTCGGATAAAGTGTTATAAATTGAGTAGCGGTAATCAACGGTTTATGCAAGTTTTACTTTACTCTACTAAGAGTTGTTTCATTCAGATATGCTTATGGTTAATCATTGCTAATTGTCATTGTAGAATTGTACTCTGTACATATTGCATGTATATGTCAGGTATGAAGGGCTGATCACCTTTATTACCAGTTGGTCCAGATATATTTGTCCATGTTCAATACTTGTTCAGTCAAAAGTTTGTTCGTGCTAATTCCCAACTATATTGATGAATTGTAGCCAGCTTATTATTCAGACTCTTTCAATCATGATATATCGTTATATTATTGAACTTAAACTTGCTGGGCAATTTTATACTCACCCTTGCTATATCATGATTAAACATTACAGATTAAGGCTAATGCTTTGGATACAAGGAAAGGTTAAAGATCAGTTCCAGCTTAAAGTTAATGTGTACAATTAGATTTGTAATAGTATTGTATGATAATAATGTTATGTGTTAGACAAGTTATGAATGGTGTATAAGTTAAGGTTACTCGACCTTGGAGAATAGTGTGTAAAGTTTATTGTATAAATAATTTATGTTTATATCTTCGTAATAGTTGTAGAATGATTGTACCAGATCTGCGGTGATTTGGTACCCGGAATTTGGGGCTCTCACATTGTCGGATTATTTGGATCTTCTCTGTAGTCATACGCACCAACTCTGGTCCCAACAATGTTGCTTCACCCACCTCATCCCAACATACTTGAGAGCAACACTTTTGTCCATACAATGCTTCGAATGGAGCCACACCTATACTTAATTAATAACTGTTGTTATAAGAGAATTCCACCAATGGTAAGTACTTATCCCAACTCCCTTTGAAGTCTAGAATGCAAAGTCTCAATAAATATTCAAGAGTTTGAATAGTCCTTTCTTATTGCCTGTCCGTTTGAGGATGATATGCCGAACTGAATCATAAATCCATGCCCATATCTTCTGCAAACTAACCCAAAATCGTGAAGTGAATCTTGGGTCACGCTCCGAAACTACGGATCCTGGCATGCCGTGCAATCTCACAATCTCATTCACGTACATACGAGCAAGACATTCAAGGGAATAAGTCTCTCGTATCAGTAAGAAATGAGCACACTTGGTTAATCTATCAACAATAACCCAAATAACATCTATGCCTTGAGAAACCTTGGGAAGACCCGTAACGAAATCCATGGTAATGTGTTCCCACTTCCATTTCGGAATCTCAAGTGGTTGCAATGGACCCTTTGGCACTTCTTGCTCCGCCTTTACATGTTGACAAGTTAAACACCTCGAGATAAACTCCGCGATCTCTCTTTTCATATTGCTCCACCAAAATGTATGTCGAAGATCATGATACAATTTGGTACTCTCAAGATGGATTGCAAACAGTGTGTTGTGTGCCTCCATCATGATTCTATCCTTCAAATCAGAATCGTTAGGAACGCAAAGTCTGAAGTTGACTGGAAGTATTCCTTCTTCATCGATTCTTGCTTTTGGAATAACACCTTTTTGTACTTTCTTCTTCATACGCATCAGCTCTGGGTCTATGACTTGAGTAGCTTTAACTTTATCGATTAAATTCAGTTCTACTCGTATATTTGATATCATCACGTGGGTATTTGATATCTATACAGGTAGTGCCTCCAAATCTATAGCGCAAAAACGACTGCTGCCAACTCTAGATCATGAGTAGGATAATTCCTCTCATATTCTTTGAGTTATCGCGAGGCATAGGCTATGACTTTCCCATGTTTCATGAGAACACATCCTAACCCTTTGCCCGAAGTATTGCTGTAGATAACAAATCCATCTGAACCAGATGGTATTGTCAGAACAGGTGCCGAAATGAGACCACTCTCGAGCTCTTGGAAACTCTTCTCGCATTCCTCGCTCTATACGAATTTTGTATCTTTTCGAGTTAGCTGAGTTAATGAGAGTAGCGATTCGATAAAATCCTTCCACGAATCTCCGATAATAACCAGCGAAGCCCAGAAAGCTACGTACTTCGGTCACTGACTTCGGTTGCTCCCAACTTTGTATTGCTTCAATCTTCACCGGGTCAATAGATACTACATGTTTTGATAGCACGTTCCCAAGGAATCCTACTTTCTCAAGCCAGAACTCGCATTTCTTTAGCTTGGCATAAAGCTTGTTATCACGAAGCCTTTGAAGTACTAGCTTCAAATAGTGCTCATGATCTTCACGGCTTTTGGAATTGATGAGGATGTCATCAATAAAGACAACAACGAACTAATCCAAATATTATTTGAACACACGGTTCATCATATCCACGAAAGCAGCAGGAGCATTAGTCAATCCAAAATACATGACTAAGAATTCATAATGCCCATACCGAGTTCTAAAGGCAGTCTTCGAAATATCCTCCGTTTTAATCTTCAACTGATGATATCCAGAACGAAGATCGATCTTTGAAAAGAATTATGCTCCTTGCAACTGGTCGAACAGGTCATCAGTGCGAGATAGAGGATACCTATTCTTGATGGTGACATAGTTCAATTCTCGATAGTCAATAAAAAGTCGCATACTCCCGTCTTTCTTCTTTACGAATAAAATAGGAGCACCCCAAGGAGATGTACTAGGACAAATAAAATCGATGTCTAACAACTCCTGTAGTTGGACCTTTAACTCCTGAAGTTCAATAGGAGTCATTTGATATAGGATTTTAGATATGGGTTTTGTACTAGGTTCAAGGTCAATTAAGAATTCAACTTCAATTTCTGGGGGTAGACCGGGAAGTTCTTCAGGAAATACGTCAGAAAATTCACTAACAACAGAAATATTATTCAAATTTGACGTATTTTTGTTCAATTCCATGACATGGGCTAAGAAAGATTGACATCTATTTTTCAATAAACGAATGGCTTTATGACTTGATATGACAGTGATCGACTTTAGTGGTTTGGTTGCTTGAATTCACATAACAGGTTGGTTAGGAATAGGAAAACTAACAACCTTACGAAAATAATCAATTTTGGCATGATGAGTAGTTAACCAATTAATCCCTAAAATCACATCAAATGCAAGGATTTTCAAAGAAATAAGATCGACAGGTAATGTGATGGTGCCAACTTGAATCAAGTAAGATTTATAAACAGTGGATGTAATGAAAGTTTCTCCTAACAGAGTTTCAATAGATAAGTCAAAGTCTAATTTCTCTGGAGTCAAGTTCAAACATTGAGCACAAGCAGGAGAGATAAAAGAATGGGTAGAACTGGTATCTAATAAGATATAAACTTCGCAAAAGTTTATGTTTAGCTTACCCGTGATCACCTCGTTCGGGTTCCTAGCATTTTGGGCAGTCACGACAAACGCTCTTCTAGGAACCACAGACTTTGACTTGTCCGGGACAGCCTTTAGAGTCACCATCCCCACTGAACTTGGTTTTGCTACAGGGCAATCTCAAGCTATATGGCCTTCCTTTCCACAGTTATAACACACCTTGAATTATTGTGGCCAGTTTGGGCTGATGTGTCCCTCTTTCCCACATTTATAACATACGACCGGTGGTCGTTCTCCTCCCTAGAAACAGTTGGTGCAGACATCTTCACGTTGTCATTATTGTACCTTCTCTTTTTGAAATCTTCCCCCAACTCGCTTCTTCTACTATCACGGCCACGATTACTACCAAAGTGGTTACCACTTTTGTCCGGATATTTTCCTCCCCGCTAGTTATCATTGCTCCGATGACTGCTACCACCGGTATGACCCTGGTTGTAGTCCCTCGGTTGAACAGACTCATTATATCGCTCTAGTAATTGAGCCATGTTCACAATATCTGAATATAGAAAAAATTTCTGAGAAATGAGATATTGATAAATTTCGGGTTTCAAACCTCTTAGAAACATCTGCGTCATATGTTCCTCATTTTCTACCAAATGAGGTGCAAACCTGGATAACTCCGCGAACTTAGCCTCGTACTGGGACACAGTCATGTTGTTATGTTCCAATCTGATAAACTCCACTTCCTTCATATGACGAATACTTTCAGAAAAGTACTTGTCATTAAACAGTTTCTAAAATGCTTCCCAAGACATATTGAGTGCGGCTGGTTGGGTACGCTTCACAGATTTCCACTAGTAATCTACCTCACCACAGAACATAAAGGTGGCGAATGGAACCTTCTGTTCCTCTATGCATCCCAATACATCAAATATCTTAGTAATTTTCTTAACCCACGTTTCTGCCTTAATCGGATCCGGTTTTTCCAAAAACTCTGGTGGTCCCAATTCTTTGAACTGCTTAGATGTGACAAGCCACGCATTGTTATTATTTCCACCCGTATTTTGTACACGAGTTTCCCTCGTCTGATTTTGCATGAACTGCAAAAAGCTTCTAAACATCACATCATTCATCGTTTGAACGGTGGTGTTGTTTACAGGAGGAACATTGTCGTCCTGTTGCACGTTCTCCTGGTTGGTGATTAAAGGTGTCTCCGCGGTTTCATTCACTCCATTGTTAATATTTTAAGCTACCATTCTCAAATACTGCCATAAACAAGGGTTAATTAAAGAAATTGGCATTCCATATATTATCCCTATATTCTGACCAACCAATTAAACACAAATAAGCTTAGGTAGGACACAGTAGCGAAGGATTTACTCGTCACTTCCTTCCTAGTTCTAACCCAAATCTCCATCAGAGATCATATCCCTAAGCTCTGATACCAACTGTGATGCCCCTAAAATAGGTCCACACAACCCATTCTGAGTCGCCAAATACATGGTACAAAAAACAACTACAACTTCATTATTACAATTATCGTGCAAAATACGATAACACATATGTTGTGAGTTTAGATACAAATATTATCTTCTAGACAATATTCAAACTCAAATAAGTCCTCATTACAATTATTGATACACTATTTTACAAAATAGTGAGGACTGCTAAAATAATTGCCCTGAAACATTACTCCACATCCCGACTAGTTCCCGCTATATTCTCGCCTCCTCAGAAGAAAAATGGAACAAAAAAGAAAAAGGTGAGCTCAACTAGCCTAGTAAAGAAATTATGACTAAGATAATGTAGAATAAATTATCGTTAGCCTTCAATAAATCAGATAAAATATAATGGCCAACAAGTTTTAGATCAATATTCGCAGCAAAAATAACAATTCATTAGAAGAGTTAAGTAGAGAATGAAGTCTACTATCTTCTATGATGTAAAAGTCTATCATCAATATTTTATCCCCGTAACATCAATCAGTATACATCCTGAATCAAATATTCATCTTTGCACTACAAGCCAAAGATATTCATTTGTATCACCAGTTGGTCATGTTCATCTCAAAACCTGTCCATCTTTGCACTACGGGCCAAAGATATTCATCAGATAATCATTCATCTTTGCACTACAGGCCAAAGATATTCAGTTATATCACCATTTAGGACTGAGGATGATAAAAATATTTTAAGAAAATGAATATAGAGAGATAAAAGGACAAAGATTAGGGATTCATACTTTAATTTATCCAAGTTCAAAAATACTCCATAATAATCAATTGTGGAACAAAATTCAAGAATGAAAATCAAAACATGGATACAATCAAAGATAGTAACCATAATAGAAAACTTGGACAAAGAAAAGAAAATTTAATTTTTTTGTGAATAGTGTCGTATACGTGAATAGTGTTGTATATGTGAATAGTAACCCCGACACAAAAAGGTAAAAATTTCATAAGAAAAATCATACTTTATGAATAGTACTCGTGAATAGTACCGTATTCAGGAATAGTGTCGTATACGTGAATAGTGCCGTATACGTGAATAGTAACCTCGACATGAAAAGGTAAAAATTTTATAATAAAATTCATACCAATATATCTGTATAATGATATTAAAAGAAATAACATCATTTACGAAGAAAATAACATCCCTTACGTCAAAAGAGAAGTACTTCTGACTGAAATATCGGATATAATGCTGAAGAAAACTTGCACTGCTTATCAACTTTCAAAGTATCTAAATATTCACAAGAAATACGCTCAATATTATAGAGAGATAATTTTCTGATTCTGGTGTGATTTTTATTTCTAACTAAGCACCCTATTTATAGGAAATACTTAGCACACCATAGTTGACAAATGAACCAACAGATGATTCATTCTCAGCATACTTGTTTTAAAATTTCTTCAGCATGCCAAAAAGGACTTCAAGCTTTCCCACCCACCACAATAACAAAAGTAGGGGCCACTGTTGGTCGTTTTTACCGATCAATATATGCGTGCAAGTATACACGGTCAACAAGTAATAAAGAAAACGTAAAGTATCGTTCCCACTGAGAATTAACTAATAAAGTTCACCAAGCACTAGCCCATAACCATTTTAGTCTTATTTAAACGAATGATTTAATATTTTATATTAAAACTATAAAATTAAATAAAACTAACTATTCCTAGAGTAAGACTAGATAATGAAGATTTGAGATTACAATTTCACCTATTGACTCATTCAAATCCACACACTTCATGTAAAGCCAAACAAATTGTACCGGATTGTTAGTCAAGAACACGAAAGTAAAATATAGCCATCTCTCAATGTACCATACCCATATCACATGTAATCCACAGTTAATAGAATACACATGAACACCCACATTACCTAAACCTCTATATGTCTATGTGATTTATAAGTAATTAGGGTTTATGCCCAAGTTCTCAATTGACTACGAATGGTGCTTCGGTATATGTATATCCTAAGCACGAATCATACATCCCAATGCATTGTAGAACATACAATCGCACGCTAATAAGATCAAATCTAAACTCATACGGCGTCTCTCAAGTTCATATGGATTATCACAGTAATTAATGGCCAATCAACTAAGCAAATAGCATGAATCTAATTAGACAATCCCATAATAATCAATAAGGTTAACAATGCAATATATCAAAAATAACAAGTCCATAGAATCCATTGCAATCTTAGAATATAATTTAGATCATAGTTGAATCAAATCTATCATCCACATATAGAAAACATCGTAAGATACAATTATGAATCAAAAAGAAAATAAGAGTAGAAAATTGTAGTGCATATCTATTCTCCTGATCCAAGATGGAATCTCTGATGCTTTCCAATTGCTTCAAGTCTTCTGATATAATCCAATCTAGAAAGTATCTACACTAATCTACTCTAATCTATTATTGAAAGAAAAAAGTAACAGTAGCTTATTGATCCCCCAAGGGGTGGTATCCCCTTTACATACTGATAATACGTCTTATTTATAAGCCCTAATTGAACCCCCCTCTCAGTTACGCTTCAATTGCACTGTTTAGTGATAAGTCAGCTCTGGTCAACATTAGAAGTGGCGCGGTCGCGTTGGAAATGGCCTGGAAGTTGGGCGCAACCGTGCTCAAGTAGCAGAACTCATCTATTTGGTCCAGGACTCACGCGACCGCGCCTAAAATACACTAAAATTCGCGTGCCTGCGCTGCTGGTTTTCTGCTGCAGTGTCTTCTGGTAAAACGGCCATAACTTTTGATCCGGGAGAGTTACGGGACCTGCCACCTATCAAATCGAAGCTCTCGACGAGCTCTACATCTTTCATTCTTTGATAATTGAGAAATAATGGACGGATGAAGGCTAAAATTGGATTGGAAGTGACAGCTCTATAAATGGCCAACCAAAACATTGAAGTTTAACGTCCGTTGGTACAAAGGTCATAACTCTTGCATCCGAACTCCGATTGGAATGATTCAAGATGTTCTGGAGAGCTAAGAGGAAGTTCTACAACATAATCTAAGTTCCAAGCCAAGAACATGAAATAAACATAGAAGCCCAAACGATGTCCAAATTGCTTTTCCTTGCGTTTTCATACTAATAGTCGCTCCACCGTTCCCAAGCATAATATCTACAAAATGAACACAAAAACATGAAAAGTAACTAAGAAACATGAGTATAATCAACTAATTCAATATATGCGTGCAAGTATACATGGTCAACAAGTAATAAAGAGTAAGTAAAGTATCGTTCCCACGGAGAATTAACTAATAAAGTTCACCAAGCACTAGCCCATAAGCATTTTAGTCTTATTTAAACGAATGGTTTAATATTTTATATTAAAACTATGAAATTAAATAAAACAAACTATTCCTAGAGTAAGACTAGATAATGAAGACTTGAGATTATAATTTCACCTATTGACTCACTCAAATCCATAAATTTCATGTTAAGCCAAACTAATTGTATCGGATTGTTAGTCAAGAACACGAAAGTAAAATATAGCCATCTCTCAATGTACCATACCCATATCACATGTAATCCACAGTTAATAGAATACACATGAACACCCACATTACCTAAACCTCTATATGTCTATGTGATTTATAAGTAATTAGGGTTTATGCCCAAGTTCTCAATTGACTACGAATGGTGCTTCGGTATATGTATATCCTAAGCACGAATCATACATCCCAATGCATTGTAGAACATACAATCGCACGCTAATAAGATCAAATCTAAACTCATACGGCGTCTCTCAAGTTCATATGGATTATCACAGTAATTAATGGCCAATCAACTAAGCAAATAGCATGAATCTAATTAGACAATCCCATAGCAATCAATAAGGTTAACAATGTAATATATCAGAAATAACAAGTCCATAGAATCCATTGCAATCTTAGAATATAATTTAGATCATAGTTGAATCAAATCTATCATCCACATATAGAATAAACATCGTAAGATACAATTATGAATAAAAAAGAAAATAAGATTAGAAAATTGTAGTGCATATCTATTCTCCTGATCTAAGATGGAATCTCTGATGCTTTCCAATTACTTCAAGTCTTCTGATATAATCCAATCTAGAAAGTATCTACACTAATCTACTCTAATCTATTATTGTAAGAAAAAAGTAACAGTAGCTTATTGATCCCCCAAGGGGTGGTATCCCTTTACATACTGATAATACGTTTTATTTATAAGCTCTAATTAAAACCCCCCTCTCAGTTACGCTTCAATTGCTCTATTTAGTGAAAAGTCAGCTCTGGTCAACATCAGAAGTGGCGCGGCCGCGCTGAAAATGGCCTGGAGTTGGGCGCGGCCGCGTTCAAGTAGCAGAACTCATCTTTTTGTTCCAGGGACTCGCGCGGCCGTGCCTAAAATACACTAAAATTTGCATGCCCGCGCTGTTGGTTTTCTGCTGTAGTGTCTTCTGGTAAAACGGCCATAACTTTTGATCCGGGAGGAGTTATGAGGCCTACCACCTATCAAATAGAAGCTCTCGGCGAGCTCTACAACTTTCATTCTTTGATAACTGAGAAATAATGGACGGATGAAGGTTGAAATTGGATTGGAAGTGACAGCTCTGCAAATGGCCAACCAAAACATTGAAGTTTTTAACGTCCGTTGGTTCAAAGGTCATAATTCTGGCATCTGAACTCCGATTGGAATAATTCAAGATGTTCCGGAGAGCTAAGAGGAAGCTCTACAACATAATCTAAGTTCCAAGCCAAGAACATGAAATGAACATGAAAGCCCAAACCATGTCCAGATTGCTTTCCTTGCGTTTTCATACCAATAGTCGCTCACCCGTTTCCAAGCATAAGATCTACAAAATGAAACAAAATGCATGAAAAGTAACTAAAAAACATGAGTATAAGTAACTAATTTAAGTAACAGATACCGGATAAGTAGGTATAAAAACTTACTTATCACCACCTAATTTTTTTTAAAAAATATTTATTTTTAAAACTTCAATAATTCATAATAAATAGCC